>JAGSMR010000057.1:3857500-4390000 GCA_029286605.1 Sericinus montela
ATGTATATATATATATATATATATATATATATATATATATATATATATATATATATATATATATATATATATATATATATATATATATATATATATATATATATATATATATATATATATATATATATATATATATACATATATTATATGTTTTCTTCACCACTTCACTCATTCGCTCAACGTGCCCAAACCATCGAAGCACGCCCTTAACCATTTTTGTGACAAGGTCATCTTTCAAACCTGCCATATTGCGAATCTCTTCGTGTCGATTTTTCGTCGTCGTCGTCGTTTGATTTGTCGTCGTCCATGGTAAGGCCGCACATTATACGAAGAGATCGCATCTCCACTGCATTCAACCTGCTTTTATGCTTCTTCTGGCATACCCAGGTTTCGCTGCCATATAACAAAGTCGGTACCAACACTGCGTTATTTATTGCAAGGCGTGCACTTTTGCGTGCCTTTTGACTAACGCTGTTAGGGCACCATTGACTTTGTTCCCGGCAGCGACTCGCCTGTCCACATCTAAATCACATCTTCCATCCCGGCTAAACGCACTCCCCAAGTATACAATTTTATTCACCTGTTCTAGACATTCCTGATTTACCCAAATTATTTATTTATATTATTTATTTTTTAATGCTTTTCAATATACACTGTTATTTGAAATCTGAACTATCCAAGTGACCTTGATTTATCCCTCAAAATTAATTTGAGAAGCGGTTTTACGACCCACACGGTTTTCGGCCTTTGGATATAAACGTTTGATTACAAAGCCTTCCAAGAACGGCATATTTAAACTCAGACACTCGTACATTCGTTAAATTTCTTGAATATGTTTGAAAAACTTTTTAAATCGAATAATTAATTTGTTGGTCATTGAAAGTTTTAATAATTGAATTTTGAATAGTTTTTATAGTTGAATTTTGTATAATGAAAAAAAAAAAAAAAAAACAACAAACAACTTTTATGACGTCTGTGGACGACGGGCGTACGCGCCGATTCCCATAAGGGTCAATGTAGACAATATACAACACCTTGTACGTGCCTTACCTACTTACTTTGGGATCAGAGCAATGTATGTCATGATGTTCGCATTTATATAAGTATTTATTAACTGGCAAGCAAATAATATGGTAATACTCTCTATGGTATGGTATGGTAATGACCTCCATGTACCCCCTATACTGGGGTACATGGAGGTCAAAACAATTAAGTCCTCTCGACTCATCTTTCACCGAAGATTTTTTTTGGGACAACGTGACGGGCGGTGAGTGTGACGCGTTATGTATAAGTGAACGATATAAATAATGCCGTAATCGTACATATGTGTAGAAAATACTTATTGGTAGAAGTCTACCAGCTGAGAATCGAACTTGTCTCTTGGCTCGAATTTCGAAAACCCAACAAGTCCGCTATCGTGTCATTTTTATAAAAAGAACAAATAAATGGTGTATGTCACTATATGTCATAAATGGACATCGCGAACATCGTCTCTTTCTTGATGATAAAGATTTAATTATAAAGATTCAATAGACTAATAAACAAGGCGGAATATTTAATTATAACAATTCTTAGTGAAAAAACATGTAATTGTTTCAGAAAAATTAATTAATTAGATTTGTAAACTAAGTAATATAAAGATTGCTATTGTAACTTTCTTTCTTGTTATTTCTAATAAAAAGTTTATCAATTCCACAAGTTTGTCAATATTTCCCGTTTAGCTAATACAAAGGTACTTTCACTCTGCGACAGGCCGAATCAGTCGTCTGAATAAAATGTTAATATTAAGCTTTCCTGTACACGTACGCGAATACCTTCTTACAAAATGTATAGGTATGTGTTTTTGTATTAGACTACGATTAATCAAAACCAGTTTCTAGGTTATGTTGAGCAGTACCGTTGAACAGTAACCTGAATAACCTGCTTGTATTTTTTTACACATTGCTATTGTTTTCATGTTATCAATTCTTTACAATTTATCAAGAGTCCTCTGCTGAACATAGGCCTCCCCTGAAACTTTCCACAGTAAACGGTCCTCAGCCACCTGTACCTGCATTCATCGACTTCCTACATCTCATGGGGGTTCGTTAAACACTGCGTTTGCCTGTATGGGGTTGCCACTTGAGAACCTTTCTTCCCCAATGGTCAGTTCTAAGAGCTATGTGGCTAGCCCATTGCCACTACTACGTGCCGACCCTTACAGCTATGTCGATTACCCTGGTTCTGCTGCTGATGTCTTCGTTACGGATTCCATCACGCAGAGAAAAACCGAACAAAGCCCTTTCCATGGTATGCTGAGTAACTTTGAGCTTCCTCGTACGCTATCATATAAATAATATCGCTAATTGATAACAGGCCTCCTACGGCCTGTTGACAAAAAAATGTTATATTATTGTTGTTTAATAATTGCCTGTTATCAATTAGCGATATTATTTTAATTTAATATTTTTTATTATGTATTATTCATTACTTAAATAAGTATTTTGAAACTTATCTAAGTAAAATACTCAAATATTTGTCAAATATCATTTAAGATTGGCGATACAAGAAGTTGTTAAAGACATTTAAGAAAATATCTTAGGAACCTAACATTGAACTATTTAAAAGTAATGTATAGATGAGATTCTGATTCGATATTAAGATGACCGTAGTTATACTGTTAATATTAAGATCTAGGCGCTAGATCAGGCGCCACCAAGCCCGGCAAAAGCAGTGCTACCGAGCCTGGGTTAATGCATTGGCGTCCGGGATTCAAATATTAGCGTTTTAAAGAAGAAGTATAACTCTGACGCCAGGTTCCTCAAAAGAGTAGGTGCTGCGGCAAATTCCGAGCACGTTGGCAGAATTGGTGAGAAACTAGTTCGTCTTCCTTCGGGAACTCATGCGTTCTGGTCCCTCACCAATGTTCAAACATTGGCAAAATGTCCAAATTTTAGTCAGCCATCACTACCACAGCACTTTGCACAGGGAAGACAACTCGCTGGCCCATGACGCAAAAGAGAAAGCCGATCTTCTAGGTTCTCTTTTTGCGTCCAACTCGACTCTCGATGATAGGGGGAACTCACCGACCGTGCAGTGAGTGCTCTATGCCGGACATCCGGTTTTTTCAGAGGTCAGTGCGCAAAGCACTCCTCTTTCTAGACATCCAGAAGTCCAGTGGGCCCGATGATATCCCCTCTATGGTGCTGAGGATGTGTGCTCCTGAGTTGGCACCGGTTCTAACGCGTCTGTTTCGGTACTCCTACTCTGAAGGCGTCGTCCCAATGACATGGAAGACAGCTTTAGCGCACCCGACCCCTAAGAAAGGCTACCGCTCAGATCTGGGCAACTACAGACCGATTGCTATTACCTCCTTGTTCTCCAAAATAATGGAGTCCATTATAAACTGCCAGCTCTTGAGGTACTTGGAGGAGCTCCAGTTGATTAGTGACCGCCAGTACGGCTTCCATCGGGGTCGCTCGGCTGGTGATCTTCTGAGAGGCTCTGGCAGTTAGTTTGGACATTGCAAAAGCCTTTGATCGGGTGTGGCACCAAGCGCTTCTTTCGAAGCTTCCATCATATGGGCTTCCCGAGAAATTTTTCAATTGGGTCACTAGTTTTCTCACAGACTGGAGCATCAAGGTCGTAGTTGACGGTGCATGCTCGGACTCCAAATCTGTTAACGCTGGTGTCCCACAAGGCTGTGTTCTATCGCCAACCTTGTTTCTTCTGCATATCAATGATTTGTTACAAATAAGTAACATTCATTGCTATGCAGACGACAGCACTAGTGATGCCTTATACACCGGCCGTGCTAATATTTCTCGGGAACACGTCGACGAATTCCGGAACAAACTTGTGTCTGAATTCGAGATTTTGTTAGACAAAATCTTGGATTGGGGCCGACTAAATTTAGTCAAGTTCAAACCTAAAAAGACACAAGTTTGCGCGTATACCGCTAAAAAGAAACCCTTTGTCGTGTCATCTCATTTTGAGAGCACTCCCCTAGTTGCCTCAGCCAGTATCGGAATCCTTGGCGTCGACATATCGAGCGACGTTCAGTTTTGTGGTCACTTGGAAGGGAAGGCCAAATTGGCCTGTAAGATGCTTGGCGTGCTCAGTAGAGCACGATAGTACTTCATGCCGGTCCACCACTTGTAACTTTATAAGGCGCAGGTTCGGCCGCATATGGAGTATTGTTCGCATCTCTGGGCGGGGGCACCCCAGTGTCAGCTCCTTCCATTTGACCGTATCCAACGAAGAGCGGCACGAATCGTCGACGACCATGTTCTATCTGATAGGCTGGATCCCCTGGCATTGCGAAGAGATGTTGCATTTCTTTGCATTTTTTACAAGATTTACTACGGGGAGTGCTCCGAGGAATTGTTCGGATTAATCCCAACTGCTGAATTTCACCATCGAACTTTACGGCATAGTCAAAACTCCATCAACACCATATTGATGCTTGGCATTCCACCACAGTGCGTATTTCGCGGAATTTTCTGCCACGCACTTGCACTTTATGGAATGTGCTGTCGTCAGCGGTTTTTCCGGACCGATGCGACTCAGTTACCTTCAATAAAAGAGCCTTTCTAGAAAGGCCGGCAACGCATCTGCTATGCCTCTGGTATTGCGGATGTACATGGGCGGCGGTAATCACTTACCATCACTTGAGCCACCTGCTCGTTTGCCTCCCTTCCCTATAAAAAAAGATCTACTTTTACTAATTGACGATCTCCGATCTGACTACCCACGTGGAACTCATGAGGAACATGTGCGTATATAAAAAAGTAAGTTACTAGAATCACTTAGATATATATGAAGCAATTAGATAGCCATAAGAAGCAACTGACGACAAATTATGTAGTTTTATAGCTACTAGAATTAACTTGTGACTTTATTAGCGCGTCGTCTTAAAATTATCGACTTTTAACGTTTAGGAAACAACTCGAACTTTTAGGAGTAAAAAGCATCCTATGGTTGGAACCCAACAATAGGAATCGAAATCAGTTAGGGAAAGGTATATGACAGATCTCACACAAACTATACATTTCTTCGGTATAACATATACCTATACAAGATATAACTAATATATGAAAATATCTTGTCGCGGTGTTTGTTGCCAAAACCCTCCGAAGGAAAGTAATGGAAAATACTTAAGTGTCTGCCTATATTTTTGAAGTAATAACGTCTTTTAGGGCGGTCGGCATATTTTTAATTGAGATAAAATCTCTGGACTCGTGACACCGTTACGAGATGCAGCTATAGTTTGTGCATATATACATGTACATAGAAGACTGCGAACGCGTCTACAACAATAAATAAAAAAAATCTTTTATTTTTATCTAATAGTAAAATAAGTTTTCACTTATTTCGGCACACCCAAAGGGCAATTAGACATTTTATCATAATAAATTCATTATTTCTTTCGGTATGGTGCAATATATTTGTATAATAATATATCTTATAGATTATAAAATATCCATGTGCCACATTTCTTCAAAATCTGTTCTGCGATTTTGGCGTGTTTTTGTAGCAAATATTTAAGATGTAATAAATTAGAAAATATTTCTCGCCGTAAGCGCGCCTTATGAAGCTCTTTTGCAATTCTATGGTCACGTTTACAATAAAACAATGCATTAATCGACCCGTTTTTAATAAAATAAATTATATTTCTTCCTTCATAAATTATCAAGTTGTAAACTGCTGAAGCCTTCTCACAAAATGACGATGGTACTGTTTCTTTAAGAAAAGCCCTTGAGACGTTTTTTTGTATATCGTAAATATATATTTCTAAATATAAATATCTTCACGCCATTCCTAATACAGGCGTACACTGAGGTCTAGACAATTAAGTCATTACCCACCTTCCACCGAAAACATTTTTAGGACAACTTGACAAGTGGTTAGCCCGCCGCCGTCTTTATGTACAAGCCAACGATCTTAATCGTGCACAAGTTTTTGAAAAAACCCATTGGTACGAGCCTGTGGGGTCGAACTCAGGTCTCTTGATTCGAGTTCCGATCATCCAACTAATCGGCTATCGTGACTCTTCGTTTATATCAAATGTGAATATACCAATTCTATGATGAAAAAGTCGGAATTGATCTTACTTACAGTATAAATATGTAGCTAAAATGTATAGCCGATGGAAGGGTTGTTACAAAACTTTATTTTTCCACGCCAGTGAAACGATCAATCAAACGGTGTGAGTAATAATGGCAGAAGAGAAAAATATTGACAAACTTTGTATCTCAATTGGCAAAGTTATATTGTAGCTTTCCAGGCGAAAATGGGAAATTTCATGATTTAGGGAGAACTGCCTTCCAATAACCAAATAACTCATAAATTGAATTAGCTCTATAATTAAATTAATGTAATGAGGTTGGCTAAACCTAGGAAGTGTCTTTGTTTTCTATAAAATAAATTGATTGAAGATAGGGATATGTAAATGCATATATTCAAAAAATTATAGTGTTTATTAAACTATTATCAACATTGTATATTATACCATGATATTGTAAATAATATTGTAATATCACTTTTAAAGCGTAAAGGGATATATAATAAAATATCTTTCAGTGTGCAGATTCTTTTCTGTGAACGCTCTGTTTATTCCGGTGTTTTAAATTTTGACATTTATAAGATATCCCTAATATGCTCTGGTGGATTATCAGTTACTAAGTTGCCGAGAACTTTATTTTGTTGGCCTACCCCAGTGTTGGAGAATGCGTGAAGATGAAAAGTATAAGAAAATAAAAAATAGATTTGACATAAATTTCCCTTATTTGTTACAAGTTTACAGACTTACAAATTACTAATATTATTTTAGTAACATTTTTTCCAATACACTAATATCCAATTCAGTTATTAGTCTATACACAATCCATGAACTAATTACAATTATTTTGCTCGAAATATATTATCCCGTTATGAAATTGAGTCACGTTCAACTCTTTAATATTCAGGTTCCATACTTAGTCACAAGTGTCGTTTATTTTCTTTTTGCTACTTTAGAAACTTATGGTCAAAATATGTACATACAAGTGTCATAAAAATGGTTATTTTATTCTAAACGACATTTTTTCATGTAAGCGAAAAATTATTATGTTTGCATAACCTGTTAACTTTTTTAGAAGAAGGGTACACTTGAATATTACTAATTGTTGTGACATGTTTCTTACTTAAATCACTATACCAGTTTTGACCAGAATCTGTCCACTTTACGAGCTTAGCGAGATACTAACTTTTAGTAGTTTAATATCTTCACGCAATTTTCCATACTGCGGAAAGTAGGCATCTAGACAATTATTGTATCCACTTTTCACTGTAATTCATTTGGGACAGGTGTTAAGCCTATCACAGTCTTACTATAAAAACTTACGGTGCAATATACTTAGATATAAATAGGTAAGTTTTCATATATGTCTGTAAATATCCATGACATGTTTGGTGGAGTTTCGAACCCGAAACCCTTAACTTTGAAGACAGGGTCACTACCCACTCACATATCGTGTCGTCAGAATCTGTTTTCCTTATATTTTTTCTATGAAGAATTTAAATCTTAATGCAATTCTATTACAATTACTGAAGAAAATGTGATAAGATAAAATGCTCTTCACTCTGTAAAGCGATGGGTATTTGTAAAAGCTTCAGCGTAGGCAAATATTTAATTTTCTACAATACTCGGTCGAATGAGTTCTGAATTTGTTGTGTTCCCGCTTATTCAGTGCACAGCTTACTCTTATAGTGATAAAATGTTCGGTGCATTTACGCACTGAAATTTTTATAGAAATTTTGTATTAATTTTTGCCTTTTTGGGGTTCTTAATTTTATAATGTATTTTTAAATACTATCCAATTGTAAATATATTCTTTTATTATTGTAGCAGTAGTGTAATTTTAAAAATAGGCAATCAGTATTACAAAAGAAATATTATCGTGATGAAAGGTTATGTTATTAGTTTGGCCGATACTTTTATCTCAGCAATTTAACTCCTTCATCGACTGTTATCAAAATACAAAATAATTAATTTTTTTTACATATTCCCAATACCAGATAAAACAGTTCTTGAAAACTAAACGACCCTTACGACCCACCTCTCACCGAAAACTAATTGGGGTAACATAACAGATGGTGAACCTGCCGCCTGTCTGTTACCTAAATAAGTGAAAACCTTACCTTTACCTTACCTTAAATATTTCATGACATCACAATTGGTTTGAAACTAAATGAAAAGTTCTAGTTTAATCCATCGGCAGAACCTCAATTTTTATATACAAAGATATACGTAGTGTTTTTAAAAGCATAGACAAAACGCTTGAATTACTCGACTAGAATGAAAATGTTACATAGTAACAAAGGCGTTCTTTTAGAACTGGAAATAAATTTATCAGTGTCGCTTGAAATCCCTCTTGAGAGTTGGAAATTATGTGTCGCAATGTTCGAGTAAAAAGTCACGATAGCCGAGTTGTTGGGTGGTCGGAATTTCGAGTCGAGAGACCCGAGTTCGATCCCCAGGTGGCAGTACCAATGAGTTTTTCAAAAACTTATGTACGAATTTCATCGTTGGCTTGGACATAAAGGCGGCGACGGGCTCACAACCTGTCACGTTGTCCCGAAAATATCTTCGGTGGAAGGTGGGTCAAAGGGACTTAATTGTCTAGACTTTACCTCTGTCTACCCCTGTATTGGGAATTGCGTGAAGATATTTATTTATTTATATATTTACAATGTTCGAGTATAATACTTGAAAATGTAAAATCAAAACGTAAGTTGCTTTGGACTGAACTAACGACCTGATTACCTAGTTAAAAGTGATCCTGCTTTCGAAGTTAACGGTTGAGGGTCGAATTCTGCTAGAGACAAATATATTTGCGATGAATGTGAAAGTTTATACGAGTATTAATATGAGTTATGAACGTTTATTTGTACGTAAGAGATTTTATCTATATAAAATAAAAAGAGGTACATTGTACCGCTGAGTTGGCTCATCTGTCACGTTGTCTCAAGTAGTCTTTTAAGAAATGTAAGTCGCAAGGACTTAATTGGAATGATCTCTGTCTACCCCACTATAAATGAATGTACTTCAATAAATAAATAAAATAAAAATAAATATTTTCACGCAATTCCCAATACAGGGATAGACAGGGGTCCAATCTAGACAATTAAGTCCCTTTGACCCACCTTCCACCTAAGATATTTTCGGGACAACATGACAGATAGTTAGCCCGTCACCGTCTTTATGTCCAGCGAATGATATAATTCGTATATAAGTTTTTGAAAAACCCATTAGTACGAACCTGCCACTAGGGGATTGTACCGTCCCCCAGAGAGACCCGATCTCTTGACTCGAAATTTCGACCACCCAATCACTCGGCTATCGTGACTCTAATCTATTTTATATCTATTTTTGAGCAGATGAATGAATTAAAAACAATATTATACTCGTAGCTTATGAGAATATATTTTTGATAGCTACATCCTCTCTACTCGAGAGTATCGTAAGAGGTAACTACGAGAAAAGCCTTCAAATTGTATTTATTGGCTACCCATTGATGGCGCTCTAACCAACTCAAACACCGGATCAAATTTCAGTAGATTAGACACGTGCAGCTATATATGGTGCAAGTTGTCTGGTTCTGCCACTTAAACAGAAGATTGTGCATACATGTTATATATATTCATTGCTTAAAAAATCTTCACGCCATTCTCAATACTGTGGTAGACCGGGGTCGAGACAATTAAGTCCTTTCGACCCACCGAATCGCTAAAAAATGACTTCAGTTTCCACTGTATTCAAATTGTAGACACCACTAGATTTCTCATGTAAGAGAATCCACACTACTTCTGAGTCTTGCATTACGATACTGGTGGACGGATATTTTCACCGATTCTAAATTGAAGTTAACATAGCATGGATTTGTATTCTTAAATTTCAAGTTTTGAAAAATTTTAACAGTAACATTTAAATCGTCAAATTCAATCTGCGAAGTGGGACATGAATCATGAAATTGAATCCCAAGGAAATGTGCGTTAGCTTAGCTCCACGACATTGAAATATATTACTCAATAAAGACAACCACTGATCTTTTCACCTTTGATTTATAAAATACATTGCACGACTTGTTTTAATTTTAAAGTCGTATTCTCTTACATGCTTACTTGATAGCTTCGCCGAGGCTGTCTATTATTTAAATTAGTAAAATAACTTCAAAATACCAACTAAAAGATTATATAAAATTACAAAGAATATCATATATTATTGTCATATATTATTATCAAATGATTAGAATGTTGTAGGTTATTTGTAGCCAATATCAACTGTAACCACGGCAATTTATGAAACAAATAACATATTTTAATGCTGCATATTGATACGATATTTCTCATTTTCCTGCGAACTCCACAATATATAGTATTACAAACACCGTTGAGTGAAAATGCAACGACTTGACAAAATCTTAAATCAATCCATCGACTACTTTGCCACTACAAACTTACAAATTCTGTATTTTTATATAAATAGATTAGCTATAAACTATCCATACGTGCGTGTATGGAGAATATGATTAATTTGATAGTAATATACGATGTAACTTACTATATGACGATAAAAATTTTCTGGTGTCTGTAAACACCTCAGGTAGCGGAATTGGGAAACTATTCGTCTCTCAGTATTTTAAAGAATAGCGTAACCTAAAAACCGAAAATAACCGCAACGTACCGATTAAGTCAAATTTGATCATAGAGGAAACAACTATGTCCAATTTAAAACTAAAAATAAAATAAACTAAAATTGATATTATTATCGTGACTTGGCTAGTCCTAATAATTCATGATTTTGTGAGTGAACATTTTTTTTTCTAATCAGAAAATGTTATTACGGTCTAAGAATATACCACCCTTTTCTTTCCGTGGGTGTCGTTATAGGTGACTAAGGGATACTTAGGGAGAATGGAATGAAGGGAACTTAAAGGAGATGCCGGGATAACTCTACCGGATAACACAAGATTGAAATTCAGCAAACCAATGATCAAGGCTGCGTCTAAGGTACGAGCTGCTTAGTGCTGCGATCGCCAATCCGCTTGACAAGCGTGACATTTATGGAAGAGATGCATGGCCTCTTTTATTTTTTTAATTAATGTAGTCATAAAGCATGATCTTTAATCTGATTTTATAAATGGTGAGTTACTACGGATACTATGATGAAGTGAACTAGTAAATTAATATTGAAAAATTATATAATATATAGAGATACAATTAGTTATTCTAAAAGATTCAGCCATGTGGCACTGGTGTGAAAATTTTCCGTCCAGTTTCTTCTCGCGGGTGTTGTAATAGGCGTAGAAAGTGTGTGACATGATAGGCACTTCGGAAATACTAGATTAAAAATGAGAAGTGCGATGAATGGGCAGCAACTGCATATATTACATAACAATTTATATTCATCATACAATTTTTGCTCTTAGCTGCAGTTGAACCCGCAACACAGAGCTTCAACAAAAAGCCGGACAGACTCACAACCAACTTGAAATAAATATCTAACTTACTGTCCGTAGTAATATTTTACTCTAACACATATTTTATAAGGATTTTGAAATAGATCTTCTTTGCGATGAGATCCAGTATTGCAGCAACTTTTAAAACTCTGTTCAATTTTATATTGAAATATTTTAAAGATACCGACTGACTGTAAGTGCAACTAGATTTTCATGGATTCGACAATTGAGATTATTCTCATATTGTCTCTTTCTATAAATGTCGAATTATTTGTTTATTTTATTATAATTTTATAATAACTTACATGTTTATTTTTATGTCATTTTTAAAATCTTATTAACTAAAAACGCCGACGGGCTCACCACCTGTCACGTTGTCCCGAAAATATCTTCGGCTGAAGGTGTGTCAAAGGGACTTAATTGTCTAGACTAGACCTCTGTCTACCCCTTTATTGGGAATTGCGTGAAGATTTTTATTTATTTTATTAACTAAAAACTACTGTAATCGTACAGCCCTTCTCGTGACTCGTGGAGTCTAAGGACGCTGGCAGAATTTCCGCATTAAATGTTAGGCTTTCCCTTTTAGTGAGAAAAGAACCGACCCTCATGACACCAGCGTCTACTAGTTGCACATACAATTTGTTTAGAAATTGCATTGTGTAAGAACCCCATGGACCGATGGTCTCTACGGCAAATAAAAAAATATTTAGTTTTCTTTCAAAGAGTAATATTTGCGCCAGTTGCCAAATTCAGTGCCTCTGATACTTTCATTTTGATTAAGGGTTCCAGTGTGTCCTAAATTTACTTCGGTTAAAAGTGGGTCGTAAGGACCTTATTGTCCAGATCTCTGCCATACCCAGTATAAGAAATTACGCAAAGATTTATAAACTAAAAATATTAAGCCCTATTTTTTGCGTGACGAAAAGTTGTATATTGTATTTATTACGGGCTGGATTATAAAGAAAAACTTTACCAATTCTTTCGAATATTGAAGCATAGTCTACTAATAAATCAAAACACTACATAAAATGACTCGATATATTTCAAAACTTTCGTCAAATTGTTGTTAGTTACACGAAACCATAAAAAAGTTTTTCAATATTAACATTTCTCGGGCCGAATCCCAGAACTTATTGATTGTGCTGACCCCTGAAGAGAAAACTAAAGATGTTTTTTTTTTGTTTTCATTGTTAGAAAAAAATTAAAAAACACTAGAGTTTTATTAATTTATGTTTTTCAATGTCCTCTCCAGAGCAACTCCTTTGGCGGGTATCTCCCGTATCGAGAATTTTCCATAATCGCCATATTTGTAATTGCATAATTAATCGCAAATGAATCGGAAATCGTAGTCTCGCCACTGCTTTGCTCTCTGACACCGGTCTGATCAATAATGGTTTGATATTTTTTAGAGATGGTTGTCCCGTAAAATGTCGGTAGCCTATTCACAAGTAAAGCAAATACAAACGTAAGAATTTCCATTTGCTTCGGTTTCTCTATTATTCGTTTCTTTCGAAATCAAAGGGTAGTAAAGGCTTATACTTAATTACTTTCGAAAGCGGTATGTGAGGATCGTGAAACTTGGCGATCTGTTCTCTCTAGCTACCCCGTCAAATAAGTAAGTAAATAAAAGTAAATATTTAATTAATTACTTTATCTTCACGGCCGGTCTCTGACTTGTTAGCCAGGTAGAACAGATCTTCAAGTATCACGATCATTACGTACCTCTTTTGATTCCTTCAAATTCATATACACACGTTTAGAAAATTTAATAAAATAAATGCTTATGCTTAAATAGAAAAATCTTTTAGTTGTAAATATTAAATAAAATAATTGTAAATAAATAAATAAAATATGATTACAAATTACGACAATGTTCATGGAAATGCTGTCGCGTTTTTTTTTTGTTTCAGGCATTTAAAATAAATCGTACAAAAAAAAACTAAATGGCGTCCTAGTTTTGCTTTGTACCGATATTGGCAAGCGGAGTTAATTAACAAACTATGTCAAAGGAAATAAGAAGCCTCTTTTCCTACCGTTACTAAGTATTAAGTCATAATTAAATACACATAATGTAAATGTAAATTGACTAGAAATTATGCAATAAACTTTATGATGAAACGTTTCAAAACAAAATAACACGTCTTAATTTCACAACGAATTGGAAAATGTTTGAAGATGTACATTTTACTCTAATCTTTAAACCTATTCCCAGGGTAAACTTATTTAAACGTTTACTCTGGGAATATTCCATAACGAAGCAGTAGTCATTTCTTTTAATGAAAATTGTGTCGATAAATTAACAAAGAATCTTCAGAAACTGTTATTATTTTCTTAAGTACATATAATACATAAATATCATATTTATTTACTATATTTATTATAGGAATAAAGTAATATCGTATGTGTGTATTCATGTAAAGGTATATGCGTATTACATGTATCATTTTATCGTAATTTTGCTTTGTTTTTGCGTTTTTTTATTATGTGATTTGCACCCATCTCTAGACTATCTGCTCAAACCAATGGTTGATCGGTAGAGAATGCCTTTAGGCATTAAGTCCACGATTTTGTATTTTTTTATATTGTGCATATATAAAGTTTAAAAAAATAATTAAAGTAAAAAAGTTCCTACAGTCCAGTGATTAGGTGATCGGAATTCGAGTCAGGAGACCTGAGTTCGATCCTCATGTGACTGGCTAGTAGCAAAAATTATGAACGACTTATATCGTTGGCTTGTACATGAAGACGGCCTGTCACATTCCTCCAAAATTAAGCTCCGGGTAAATGTGAGTTGAAAGGATTAAATTGATTAGGACACTGACTACCCCCGTGTTGGGAAACGCGTGGTATAAAATATAATTTACAGATTTATTTATTTATGTATTTATTCAATGAAAGAAAATAAAATGTCATTTTACAGAGTTTTTGGTCTAGATAAATGTTAAATATGCAAAACAACTTTAGCATTTGAGACTGAACTAGGCTTATGAAATGAACCTGTATTTTAGCAACAGTGTAATATTTTTTATGTCGTCTTAGAAATATTTGAAGAATATAAAGTTTTCGCACTATTAGTACGCCACAAAATTCATACAGAGCATTTGTAGGGTAACTACCAACACGCCATCGGCCTATTTAACTAAAATAAATATAACATTTAATATTTGTATTCAAGTGAGTTTTTATATAATTTTATACATATATTTATATAATGTTGTGTACAAGTACATACACTTCAAAGTAGAATGTTTTATATTTAATTATTGTTATCTCATTTATTGTTACATCAGATAGAGAATGATAACTAGTGACGTTCGTTAAAACATCGATTTTAAAATAGGTAAAATTTTTATGTAAAATTCTAAAGTCTTTAGAATATAATTAAAAATTAAACGACTTTTTATAAATACGTTGCTCGCGTTAATACAAAAACATTAATGTATAAAACTTTGATATGTAAGTTATTTACAAGCAACTACGTAACAACGCTAGATTGTTTTCCAAGTTTTCGAACCGAACCATTCTAACCGATGCTGTTAAGATTAACTAGGTAGATAAATATTGGTGAAGTTTCCGGTTACAGACGGTTACACGTTCCCGTCAGTTGTAAGGAAGCCTTCGATGTACTAAATTTGATAATTGTTTGAACAAACTTCCAGAACATTCTGAACTGAGATTCGCTCGGTAATTGAGATGAAAGACGGTGAAGGTTGGAGTGTTGCTACCGAAATAAAATTTCACGTTTGTTACCGAATACATTTTGAAGACATGATACACGAATGTACTAGATCCAACAAGAAGAAATGTAATGTTCTGCAGCGAACTTGTAGATGCATTAAAGTAATTTACCAGTAGTCATTACTGATACACTGATATATTTTAAGTATTAGTTTAATCGTCACAAGCCTAACAGTTTACGGTGCGGACTGCAAAACATGAAGTCTGTCACAGAAGAATGTCACAGAAGAACCGCCATTCGACTTTAGTCGTAAAATACTCCAGACACATGTATTGCTGCTTAGTTGAGTTTTGTTAACGGGAATTCATTTATATTTAGTATTTAGAATACATAGTATTTGGCATTGCTAGTATTCTTTTAAAAGAATATGTTTCGATACATCCTGTAATTTCCGTTGATGAAAGCTCGGTATAGCATTAACCAGTTCCAGAATTAGTTACGACTATACTTAAGATACCATCATCCTTTCTAGAAAAATACCCACACGGATCGTCTACTAGCCGTAGATGTAACAGCGTTTCTCCACATTAAACGAGGGTCAAGGCAGAACGTCATTACTCAGGCGTCTTCTCAGGTGGCTGCATCTGCCCCGGTCTTGAGTGCTGCTTTATGCGGCTAAATATAGGTATGTTACGTAATTAATGTCTTGCGTGGGCTTGTGTCATTCTCGACTCCAGGGGTACTCCACACACGAACGGACAGCGAATACATTTTTATATTACAAATACATAACAATTTAGTCAATAATTTCAAGCGGTACTTCATGGGAAGTAATTAATATAGTGATGTTACAAATTTCTTTAGAAATTTCTCTTAACACCATTTATTTTAACATTTTTTGCAATGCTATTATAAAAAAAATTGTTTTGTTTATGCAAATAAGTTGGAATATATTCATAACATGACGCTAAGGGATCAAGTATTTTTTTTTCTTTTTGTTAAACTTTTTAATTGGGTATTCGAAAAGTATCTCCACTAGGAAGAAGAAAAGTTATAATTAATTTATTACACTGCATTGAAAATTTCACATAGCGATGTTAATTATTTTCTTTTGTATGTAATTTATACAGTACCGTTCCGCTTTATTAAAGTTATGACTTTTTAGAGCTTCTAAAGATAGTAAGTTAAGTTAAACACTACGACTGTAAGATGATATAGATAGAAAATTTTGAAATAAAAATTATAAAGAATGAAGTACATAAGTTTCATTAAGCGACCGAAACTGGTCACCTCGAATATGGCAATTCTACAAGAACTTATTACTAAAATACAAAAAGACGTAAGTACTGTTACTAAAGCTACCCTTTTTATTTTTTTATACTTTCTTTACCTTTGTTTTTTTTTAATTAAATTTTCCGTACCCAAACCATCATTACTTACGCCTTTTTGTAGTTGGCCTGAAGGTTATATGAGCTAATTGCCCGAAGACGAAAAAGTTTCGAATCAAGACCTGGCTACCTTATTAAAGGTGATATGATTTAGGTGTTATTATAAAATCACATTGTATAATTCTGCATTCAAAAATAGCATGTGTTCACCACAGATGCGTGCATTAATTTTGCAGAATGTAGTACTATTACACAGCACTAGGTAATAAACGCTGCTACTTATTGTTATAAGTATAACGCGTATATAATATAGACGTTCGACCGCAGATGGCAAATCAAGAAAGATGAAAAAGTTTTAGATTTCAACGTTTTTTACAAAAAACCTGAAGCTCTGTGCCGTCATGGGACGCCTGGCAGATGTGAAACATCGTGTGTGTACAAGTAATATGCATAAAAGATAATATTATTACAGGAATGAAAAAATGAAGTACTAACAAAATACTAATGAAAAAATGAAGTATTATGAATTTCTTACAGAAAATGGTAACTTTATTTAATAAACATTTATTTACATTTGATATAAAAATTCGATATTAATATCAAGTGGCCACAATTTAAATATTTGCTCTCTCTCTCTCTCTCTCTCTGTGACTTCAGTTATAGATATATTCGATGTTTCCTCTGCCGGTATTACTGTGACGATTGGTCGATGATAACTAAACTACGTTACAAAAGTCCCGTAGTAGTAAAGTCCCGTTGTCCCGAAAATATCTTCGGTGGAAGGTGGGTCATAGGGACTTAATTGTCTAGACTTGACCTCTGTCTACCCCTGTATTGGGAATTGCGTGAATATATTTATATATTTATTTAATACGTTACAAAAGTATTGGATGAAACATTATCAAGATATCTCACAATTACAGCATCTATAGTTGTTCCATATTTGGTAGTAGATTCTTTTGGATTGTTGTTGATTTGCAATTGAAATTCTTTTTGAAGAAATGTCATTAATGGCAAATTTACATTAAAATCTCCAGCTAATTTTAATGGTAGTTTATGTTTATTCGTTTTAAAAATTATTGAACATTTTTGACTATAAGGAAATGACCTTTCATGTAAAAATGAAATCTTAATATAATTTACATAGTCACTAATATGAATATAATTAATTAAATATAAAAAAGGGATCTCAGTGTAATTATAAACCTTAATTTTCAGGTAATAGGGTGTAAATTAGTATACCTTGCCATACCACGGCATGCGTTGCCACGCCAGAAATCGGTTTTACGAGCGGCTATAGATGTTTCACATCAATAATGATAAATAAAAACTAGAAAATAAAATTTCAATCACTAACAAGTTTTTATTCAGTTACTTCTTCAATAGTAACAAAGAGGGGAATTGTGAACATGCAATATCTTGCCGCACAATACTCGCGTGATTTAGCATTATTCTGCGACACATCGCTCGTGCTATCGCGGCGTGAAGTTTTACTGCAGCGACTCCATTGTGCCATGCGTACAATACACTACGTAATGGATTACAAACTGTGTCAGGACACGGCTACGTTTAATATTCAACTAGGCACGTTTTTGTTGGACTTTTAAAATGTATTTCATAGAAGACTACTCAAAATATTTCATATAAATTTAACGAAACTAAAACTGAAAAAAATATCCCCAGTTTTCTCCTTCTTTCTCTTTAACTCTTAAGAATTAATACTTTCTTCTTGTTTCGGTTTTTACCGAAAATAAAAAGATAGATAAGATAAAAAAATTGATAAAAACAGGAGTACAACGACACGAAATGATGTTATTTAGGGGACGTATGTACCCTAAATAACGTAGCGTTACGCAAGGTGCAACAAGAAAAACAGAAGATATTATCTATGGCGTGAAGAATTTCGTAGAAACGTCCCAAGATCCCTCCTTAATGCTCCTCTACAGTACTCACCAAGAACTCGGTAAAAAATAAAATAAAATAGATACGTTTTATTTAAGTCAGCTAGTCGCAGATATAATAAAGATAAGTATAGACAGGAATACATATTGACGCGTACAAAGTCGCGGAAAAAAGATAGTAACATTATAATAAATATAATGATTTATATCTTCACCGCAATCCCAATGATAGGGTAGACAGAGGTCTAGACAAGAGCCGCAGTTATATTCAAGGCAACGATATAAATCGTACTTAAGTTTTTGAAAAACCTATTGCTACGAACCTAACATCTAAAGATCTTGATCTTGCTAAAAAGTACAAACGGATTTGAATAAAATTTCACATACAGACACCAGGTTTATTATCTGCAACAACACATAGGATACTTTTTAGTCCGAAAAAGCGCACGGTTACTTTGTGGAACATCCGAAACATTATTTTGCTTAATGTTTTTGATTTGGTGTGTTGGTCTTTCCTTGTGGTGTTAGCGTAAGATAATGCCACCTTCTTTCTTCCCATGTTTGTAGTAAGTTCCGACTACAAGCCTTACTAATGTCATACCACCGACACATACTAGGGTAGCAAAAACGGAGGAATTTCGAGATTACAAACCAAT
This sequence comes from Sericinus montela, assembly GCA_029286605.1. Classification (NCBI taxonomy): domain Eukaryota; kingdom Metazoa; phylum Arthropoda; class Insecta; order Lepidoptera; family Papilionidae; genus Sericinus; species Sericinus montela. The sequence goes on from JAGSMR010000057.1 coordinate 3,876,605, forward strand.
TTTTCATTTATTTTATAACATTTACTTCCGATGAGAATTTAAATTTGTTCATATATTACGTTGTACTAAACTCGTGCGAAATCGAATTCAGATTCATACGATGTACGCGAGTCACATCCGGAGCGGTAACTGGATATGCGCCCCTTCATATTTTCATGTTAATCCGGAAGTTTATATGTTATATGATAACGTACATTTCTTTATACGAATTTGTTATTTATAGTATGTATATATTTTACTGAATGGCTAGGAAAAAATAAATTAACACTTAGTATCATAAAAAACAAATACATGTTATTTCATATTCGTAATATTCATATTTCATCTGACCAATATCTCTTAGTGCCTCATTTCTGTTCCCCTTCTGATATAAATACTTGTTCCTGTATTCCAATAGAAAAAAATTAACAATATTTAATACTTAGGTTTAATTTTGGATTCAAATTTAAATTTTAAACGCTATTTACAAATACTTTGCAACAGAATTTGTCGTTCAATATCCTATTTTAAAAAGCTTCGTCATATTGTGGGTACAAAACTTTTGAAGAATATTGACATGGCTCTTTGTCAATCACAGATAACATACTGTATTTCCGTGTGGGGAGGGATTTATAAAAGTACATTAATGTCACTTGAAATATCCCAACGTGCAATTCTAAAAGTTTGTACCTTTAAACCATATTTTTTTCCTACAAATGCTTTGTATTAATTTTGTGATGTTTAGTACATCAGATAATACATACAGAGCGACAACTTTATATTCTTCAAATAGTTCTAAGACAATATAAAAAATGGAAATATGAACCTGAACACTTACTAAAACGTAGAATGTATGTAATTAGTGATATCTTACTAAACACCTTTCATAAGTTTTTTGGGACCTTATGTTCATGCTTATGCTTAAGCTATGATGCTACCGAAAAACTATAGGTGTTGCAAAAATCAGCCATTCTAATCTAATCTAATCCAGCATATCACCTTCGATAAGGTCTTGATTTGAAAGTTTTACGTCTTCGAGCAATTAGCTCATATAAACTTCAGGTTCACAGGCCTTTTTAGTTTTTTTTTTAATATTTTCTTTACCTTTGGTTTTTTATTACATTTTCTGTACCCAAATAATAATAGTACGTAAGCCTTTTTGTATTTTAGTAATAAGTTTTTTCAGAATTGCCATATTCGAGGTAACCAGTTTCGGTCGCTTAACGAAACTTATGTACATCATTCTTTTTTATGTTAATTATAAAAGTTACTATCTATATCATCTTTCAGCCATAGTGTATAACTTTACTTACTACCTTTAGAAGCACTAAAAAGTCATAGTTTTAATAAAGCGGAACGGTACTGTATAAAACACATACAAAAGAAAATAATTAACATCACTATGTGAAATTTTCAATGCAGTGTAATAAATTAATTATAACTTTTCTTCTTCCTAGTGGAGATACTTTTCGAATATCTAATTAAAAAGTTTGACAAAAAGAAAAAAAATATTTGATCCCTTGGCGTCATGTTATGAATATATTGCAACTTATTTGCATAAACAAAATTAAAATTTTTGTTAAAGTAGCATTGCAAAAAAATGTTAAACTAAAAGGTGAGAAGAGAAATTTTAAAAGAAATTTTCAACATCAATATATCAATTATTTCCCACGAAATAGCGCCTGAAATTATTGACTAAAGTTAATGTATTTGTTATATAAAAATGTATTCGTTGTCCGTTCGTATGAACTCCCCCCTGGAGTCGAGAAAGACACAAGCCCACCTAAGATATTAATTACGTAACATACCTTTATTTAGCCGCATACAGCAGTACACAAGACCGGGGGAGAAGCAGCCACCTGAGAAGACGCCTGAGTAATGACGCTCTGCCTTGACACTCGTTTAATGCGGAGAAATGCTGTTACATCCCCGACTAGTAGACGATCCGTGTGGGTATTTTTCTAGAAAGGATGATGGTATCTGAATTATAGTCGTTACTAATTCGGGAACTGGTTAATGTTATACCGTGCATTTATCAACTGAATATGCCAAATACTAGTATTGCCGTAAGCAAAACTCAACTAAGCAGTAATACTTGTGTCTGGAGTACTTTACGGCTACAGTCGAATGGCGGGTTCTAACCTGTTACGTTATGTTTTGCAGTCCGCAATGTAAAGTGTTAGGCTTGTGACGCTTAAAGTAACACTTAAAGTATGACAGTGTATTGGTAACGATTACTTAACTTACTTAAATGCCACTAAAAAAAGCTGCAGAACATATGTCTATCTAGTAAGAAGGATTGGCTATAATAGCTATTCCTGGTAAGCGTATTAGGGATTGTAATACCAGACACCATATGCACATGCTGCCCATGACTAGTCTGCTTAATATTGCTTTCTTATGGCGGTGATATTGCTGACATTGGTCAGAAGCTCAAAGTGGAGTTCAAGTCTTTTATGAGAGGCAATTGAAACAAAATTTACCGCTACATTTCCTCTTGTCGGATCTAGTACATGTGTGTAAAATGTAAAATGTTAAATTTTAATTCGGTAGCAACATTCCAACCTTCACCGTCTTTCATCTCAATTACGGAGCGAATCTCAGTTCAGAATATTCTGGAAGTTTGTTTAAACAATTATCAAATTTAGTACATCGAAAGCTTCCTTACAAACGACGGGAACGTGTAACCATCTGTAACTGGAAACTTCACCAATATTTATCTACCTTGTTAATCTTAACAGCATCGGTTAGAATGGTTCGGTTCGAAAACTTTCTTTGTTCAGCAATTCAGTGTGAAGCAATTCTTGCGTTGTTACGTAGTTGCTTGTAAATAACTTTCATTTCGAGGTTTTATATATTAATGTTTAACAAACTTTTTAAGTAAACGTCGAATTTATAAAAAAAAATATCTTCACGCAATTCCCAATACAGGGGTAGACAGAGGTCAAGTGTAGAAAATTAAGTCCCTTTGACCCACCTTCCACCGAAGATATTTTCGGGACAACGGTGGTGAGCCCGTCGCCGTCTTTATGTCCAAGCCAACGATGAAATTCGTACATAAGTTTTTGAAAAACTCATTGGTACTGCCACCTGGGGATCAAACTCGGGTCTCTCGATTCGAAATTCCGACCACCCATCAACACGGCTATCGTAACTTCAATTTCGAATTTATAAAAAGTTGTTAAATTTTTAATTATTTAAAGTTTAATTTAAAGTTGTTAAATTTGTTATTAAAGACTTTAGAATTGGTTTTACATTATTTTCCCTATTTTAAAATCGAAGTTTTAATGAACGTCACTAGTTATCATTCTCTATCTGATGTAACAATAAATGAGATAACAATAATTAAATATAAAACAATCACGCGAATTCTACTTTGACGTGTTTGTACTTGTACACAACATTATATAAATATATTTATAAAATTGTATAAAAATTCACTTGAATACAATAATTAAATGAATTCTTATTTATTTTAGTTTGATAGCCCGATGACTTATTGGTAGTTACCCTGTCTGCCGTGTTATATAAATTTTAAATGAAACATAGAAACAAATGTTTGTCTCTATCCTAATTCAAACCTGCAATCATTGTCTTCGAAGGCAACAAAAGGGTAACTACGAAATGGGCTATCTATCGGGGTATCTAACTAAAACAGATAAATGTCCGTATCAGTCGTGGACTTAACTTCGCACCTTCTTCTTAGTTGAGTAGGGGAAAAGAACTGTGCAGTGAACTGTGTACTGTAACAAATAAAATAAATAATAAATTGATAAAGACAAACACGAGCTCACACATGCTTGACTCTGATCTTAAATAAGTAGCTTAAGCAATTGAGTTACGGATTTCGAAACACCGAAAGTACTACAAACACCCAGAACTTAGATCATATAGGAAAAGTAGTAATCTATTTTGTCCCGGCCGGGAATCCAAACCGGGATCTCGGTGCTGGCGACACTTTGTAAATCGGTGTATACGTCATTCATCTCAGAAGTCATCAAACACAAAATCACACAACATACCAACGTGTATCATATACATGCATACGTTTGCGGCGATACTCACGGACTGGTCGTTTCTCTTGGCTAATCGATACTGACCGAACATCGTCTAGGAAGCCCCCACCACTTCTCCTACGTCCTAGGTTGATAGTCAAATGAAATTTACCAGGCTGCAATAAAAAAATAAAAATTTATTACATGAACATGAAAACCATGCCGAGTGGTTAGGTTGGAACGGACTCACCATCTGTCACGCTGTCCCGACAATATCTTCGGTGGAAGGTGGGTCGAAGGGACCTTATTGTGTAGACTAGACCTCTGTCTACCCCTGTATTGGAAATTGCGTGAAGATATTCATAATTATTTTTATTTATTATTACATGAAACTCTTCTTATAACTCACGATAGCCGAGTGGATGGGTGTGTGGAATTTCTAGACTTCTAGACCTCTGTCTACCCCTGTATTGGAAATTGCGTGAAAATATTTACTATTTATTTATTTATTTATTATTACATGAAACTCTAAACCTGACCTCTGTATAACCTACCGCAGCATAGTCATAATTATAACATGTTTTATAAGAGTATGGATGTTTAGTCAAAAATAAAAAAAAAACAATAACTTTCGTAAAATGCAAAGTTCACGAACGCCGACGTTATAAGTTATGGATGAAAGAATATACGAAATAGGGCACACACGGTCGGAAAGAGACCGACCACCGCAAGCCATTAGCAAAACATAAAAGGTCTGTTGGTGTTCAGAAGTGGCTTGCTGAAAGAATGGCGCACGATACGAGTCGTTAGTTTAGAGTACCTGGTGTAGCGTAGAGCAAGACGAGTAAAAGTTTATATTTTAAATACTGTTTATAATAATATATAAAATAGGAATAAGGAAAATAATGATATTCTTTAAACAATGACACTCCTCGTTTAGACCTTGTTTTTTCTTGTTCTTGGATGGGAAAAATATAGATATATCTACTTTGATAAATATTCACTTGTACTCGTCTCATGGATATTTATTTGAGGGATTTAATAGCCACGCATGGCTCACTAGCCATCCCATCCACTGATTGGCGATCGCAGTGCCAGACACCCGCACCGAAGACGCCGTCACCAGTCTGCTCATGTTTTGTCTGGTATATTTGGAGATGGTTATTCCACTATCTGTCGGTAACTAATTGTACTTTCAAGGGTCATCCGCCTTTTATGACACCCATAGGAAGAAAGGTGCTATACTAACGCCGTAAACACACGGCCATCTAAATAAATATTTAATGACTTAAACAATGAAAATTATATTATTACATAAATAATTTCGTTTCTTTATTTTATAAGTAAGGTTCCCTTATAAAGAGTTTTATTAATGCACCCGTTTTAAATTAGTAACATTTGTGGGATCTTAAAAAAAATTACAATTTTCGCTTATTGCTACAGTGTTTTAGCTTTGAGTATATATTTTTACTAGGTAAATGCAATGAAGGTCACGAAAAATCATTATTTTTTAACCTCATGTATTTTTCCAATACAAGGGTACCCAGAGACCCCGGCCTCCTCTCACCGGAGCTTCTTTTGGGATAAAGTGGCATGCGATGAGCCTGTCACCGGCTTTTTGGCTTGGTTCGAGCCTAGCTCCTGGAGATCGAACTTGGATATCTTGACTCGAGTTCCGATAACCCAACAACTTCGGTATTGACTTTAAAATGAATATAACTCTGGAAACATAGATTTGATAACCGAAATCTTTATACGCATTAAAATTGTTGAGTCGGGAGGCAATTTTCACACTACAAATTTAGTATTTCAATTTGAGATTTTGACTTTTGGGTATTCCACAAAGGATATCTAGATAGGATATCTACAATGAAAAACATACATGTAACTAAAGTTATGACAAAATAGATTAATCAAATACAGCTTGGAATACTACTAATATCACAGGAATCGATAAACGCAAAGCTCCTTGCTTAATATAGATAGGTTAGTGTCTTACAGAATTACGCATGAAAAAATACTCGTAATAAATATAACTTGATTCAAAGGGAAGAGGAGTAACATTACACTTCCTGTATATTAAATCTATATTCAATAATTTATTCATCAATATTCGTTAAATAAATTACCATAAAGCATCGATTGTAATTTTTTTAATATACCACCGTTTCGTAAAGTTCCTCTAGCGGAGAAGAAATAGACAAAGTTTACTTCCGTTTGGTTTTAGTACCTACTACTTTAGTTTCTCAGTTTAGTTTTACTTCCGGGTATGGACGTTTGCTAAAACTTCCTAATACTATTTGCATTAATGAGGAATGTATTTAAGGTGTACGTTACCTAAATTGTATTTAATCCTTTTTCGAATGGGTCAAGCAAAGGGTATCATGAAATAAATTAGCGCTAATGTAACATATTGAAATTTTAATTATTCATTATTAACAAAACTAAGTTGAAATTACGCCGCGAGTGGACGACAGATGTTCAGTAATTTTAATTTAATATTAGATTGCTCACAGAAACTTTCAAAATTACATTTCTCAGAGATGCTGCGGACTTATTTCCTCAAGACAATTTAATTTTCTGTTACTAATGAGTGTTAATAATTTATATTTAACAATATTAGCGACATAATTGCAAAGTAGTTCGCTGTTAAAACTCTTTAGAGAAATATTTATTATTGATGATGAGATGAATAGAGAACTTTCAGGTATATGTTTACTCTTTTTTAAATTATATATGTTATTTGGGAAAAATCCTTAAATTACTCTAACAAAAATGAACTTCAAATCCTTACTTAAAAATTGAAGATGACATAATACTTATAAAAAACTTAGTCGTAAATAACCGTGTATAAGTCCACTGCAGGACCTATGCCTCTTTTGAGCAGGATTGCAGAATGTTAATAACATAATCAATCATATAGACATGTAAGGGTAGGTTCAGATCTGTCGAAAGCACCGCCCGCGCGCTCTGGGCATGCCTTGCGTGAGTTGCGCTAAAGAGGTGCAGCAAACATTTATAGTAACTGCATGCGTGCAGTGCGTGAGCAGTGCGCGAGCAGCACGCGAGCAACTCACGAGCGACGTGCAGGTGGCGCATACGCGACTAGATTTACTGAGCAATTGTGATTCCTGGCAGGATCGAACTCAAGTCACTAAATTTGGAAAACAGGGTCGTCGAAACATATAAATAAAATTGGAGTGTCTGTTTGTAATATTTGAATTACCATTTTTTACTACATGTATAAAATATACAGTACATATACTAAAAATATTTTTTTGACAATTTTTGTCTGTCTGTGTGTCTATCTGTTCCGGCTAATCTCTGTAACGGCTGGAAGAATTTTAACAGGACGTTCACTGACAGATAGTTAATGTTATAAGGAGTTACAAAGGCTACTTTCATTTTAGAAACATAATTAGGGTTCCGCGTTAAGTGTTAAACTGCGGGCAAAGCCAAACAAGATAATAGTAACAAATAAGATAATTGTATACTCAGTCAAAATACTTGGCCATAGGGAAAGTAAAAACTCAAATAACAAACTAACGTTGTTGAAACAAAATGATGGAAATAAGAAATGATATTAAAACTCTTATAATTTTTCAACATGCTTCTCTTGAACGAAATTTTAATAATCCATGAAAACCAAACCGCAAGCCTATTATCCGGAAGAATTTTAAATTAAGGTTCAAAGTTGAAAAGAGATTATCCCTTTTTATATATGACTGTTAATAAGAGGATTTTAAACACTTTAGTATAAAAAAACCTTTAGTTTTTGAAAATAAGGATAATTTGGTCCATATTGATCAAAAACTCGAGAAATGTTCTTGAGGAGAAAAGTAGACCACTGACGCTTATTTGGGACAAAAAAAAAACAAGAGAGTGTTTTTTTGTCCCAAATAAGCGTCAGTGGTCTAGTTCCCTGTCTACTACAGTTTTGAGAAAACGCGTGAACATAAAAGAAGCGAAAAGAAAGAACATCACTTCAAATTAGTAATGAAACAGCATAGGCAAATATAAATTACGTCATAATTTATAATTGTATTGTCCGTAAAAAAAGCGTCGAATATTTTTACAGTAATTAAAGAACGAACACTATGATAAATTAGAAATAATTATTCTTAAGTTGAATTGAGACACAGAAAAATTTTATTTTTTCAGAATTTCGTTTTTCACACAAAACACCTCTAAAGATAGATATTAAGCTCCACAGTTGATAGTATAGAGCGGGTCATTTTTACTCGGTATTTATTTATTATAATAACAATAACATTTAACAAAGTAAGTGCGGTTGCCATTGGCGTGTGGCTACGGCGTAAAAATATACCTTCCCCTTTCTTATTGTGCGGTATATGAAACTGAGGGAAAAGCCTTCTAAATGCAATTTACTGCCGACAGACGGCGAATTATGCATCTCAAAATATACCACATCTAAATTCAACAGACCAGTGGCAGGTAGCAGCGTCGATGGTGCTGCCATCACCAGTCCGCATGTGCGCGAAGCTGTTTACAATATATATATTTTTTTCTATTTATTAGGAATAACCAACAATTAAACTATATTATTAGTTGCAAAATATTAGAATAAGACATAGTTATAGTCAGCCGGCCCCATTGTCCACGTCTTTTTTTTTATAGAAAAGAGAGGCAAACGAGTAGGTGGCTCACGTGATGGTAATTGATTACCGCCGCCCATGAACACCCCCAATACTAGAGGCTTGGCAGATGCGTTGCCTCCCTTAGAGTGCCAGTCACCAGACGAAACGCAGAAGTTTGTTAGACTTCTACTTCACGCCGGTATTCTGTGAGGTTGTGATACTTCCCCGGTCGAGCCGGCCCATTCAAGCAACAACAAAAGCTGATGCGTGTCTCTACCACTGTCAATCGTCTTAGAGAGAACTTGACTTTCAAGTTTTTACAGGGCCTTTTGTAGTCTGATGCCCTATTTACTCTGATGCATAGGGATTGTATAAAAACTGCACCCGGATTGCAGATTGACAAATGCACTACTACACAATATCCACTGAACATATAACAAAGCTATCAATTACTGGTTTCCTTTTCAGTTTGATTGTTTCGAGGTGGTTATCCCGAGATCTGTTAGGATCTATTGAGATTTCAATGCTTTTTTGCTCAGTTGCCTCTTACGACATAAAAGCAAAGAAAGCAATAGATACTGAAGTGAAGACTTAAAATATTTTCCCTGAGAAGAGAATAAGAGAAAAATAAGACGTACGTGTTAAGGAAATAAAGAAAAGGTTTTATAGGTAAGAAAGAATTCTGTTCCTCCGAATTCAAGCGACGTGTTGGAATTCTGGGTTTCATAAATATTTAAAAAATTATAGCTTAGATTCGGTAAACTGATAAGTGTATATTTTATGTCATCGTTTACTTTATATAACTTACTTCATTGACAGCCTGTGAAAGTTTGTTGTAGAACATATACATACGACTCTCATTTGTTACATAATATCTAATTTATTACTTCGATTAATGTTAAACATAATGTGTTTAAACACGTAAATGACAATTACTGTTTAATTAGTACGCAGCAAAAAGTCTATTTTGTCGGGGATGTTAGTACTTAGATAGGCTTTGATAATGCTTATTAACTTTAATTAAACAACGTCGTAAGCTCACAGCAGTACCGCCTGTAATCCTGGATTTTACTTAAATGCGGAATTCATCCATAGAATTATTACTTTTTAAGCTACTTACGAGACCTTATTAAAATTTTCTTATCCATTTTTTTTAAAGTTTTTCTATGAAATATAGGTTACATTATTGAAGGTTAAGAATAAATTTTAAACATCTTCGCTATGTAAACTTATGAAATAACGGTCACTTAAATATTTTTTAACATATTTTTTTATTTAGAAAGCAAGCTTTTTCTAACAGAATTGCGTTCGTGGATAGCACGGAAATGAAACAAACAATAAGCCGCAAAGATTTCCTTGAAAAGTTTCTTTTGTATATACTGCTTCGAACTCTGGAAAAAAAATCCAGGTATTGATTTGGTCTTTATCGCAACTATTTAATAAGTTTATTGCCCCATCATAAACCACTTTTTACTATCCTCCTAGTCACGATAGCCGAGTAGTTGGGTGCCTACAATTTCGAGTCCAGAGACCCGAGTTCGATACCCAGGTGGCTGGCTCGTACCAATCGGTTTTCCAAAAACTTATGTACGAATTATACCGTCGGTTTGGACATAACGACGGCGACGGGCTCACCACCTGTCACGTTATCCCGAACGTGTTCAGTGGACCAAAGGGATTCAATTGTCTATACTAGACCTCTGTCTACTCCTGTACTAGGAATTGCGTGAAGACTTATGCCCTAGGTTTTCTTTTTAACTCAGAAGCCACTAATAATTTTTGCGCGTTCAGTGATTCAGTGGGCTGGCTTTCGACAAAATTATTTTTAGTTTTTTTCCTAGTCCCTTAGTAAATTTGTAAAATAATTCAGTATGTTGTTCAATAAAATAATTCAATTGTAAAATAATTCATTAAATAATTATTTTATGAATTATTTTACAAAGTCACTATAGCCGAATTGTTGGGTGGTCGGAATGTCGAGTCGAGAGACCCGAGTTCGATCCCCAGGTGGCAGTACCAATGAGTTTTTCAAAACTTATGTACGAATTTGATCGTTGGATTGGATATAAAGACGGCGACGGGCTCACCCCCTGTCACGTTGTCCCGAAAATATCTTCGGTGGAAGGTGGGTCAAAGGGATTTAATTGTCTAGACTTGACCTCTGTCTACCCTTGTATTGGGAATTGCGTGAAGATATTTATTTATTTTTTATTTAAATAATTATTTTAAAAGCAACATTTACTACAAATGTTATTTTTGTTAACTATCATCTATTCTTCGTCGTAGAACATTAGAGTATTTAGTTAGAACAAAAATTGATTGTGAATTCACTTCGCTTCGAATAGATAGCCAAAATTTATCGGTACACTACTGAATCTTGCTTCGCAGACGGAACTATGTCTAACATTTATTCGGCTGAATCTATAATTCATTTCTATTCAACTAGGTTGAAGTTATTATAAACGAGTGGTTAGGGAATATACCTTTACAAACTGAGTATTTGAGTCTTATCCCTCAACTATTTATATGAGTTTGATCCCTCGTATAGCCTTTTTAACCTGAAAGTAACGAACGAATTTCAAAGCCTTAACAAATAAGCCGATGACGACAAGAGTATCTAATTTTACTTATTTTATATTATTCTTATTCTACTTATTCTATATTAATGTCACGATAGCCAAGTGGTTGGGCGGATGGAATTTCGGGTCGAGAGACCCGACTCGATAGCCAAGTGGCAGGCTCTTACCAATGAGTTTTTCAAAAACTTATATACGAATTATATCGTTGGCTTGGACATAAAGAAGGCAAATGTCTCACCACCTGTCACGTTGTCCCGAAAATATCTTCGGTGGAAGGCGGGTTGAGGGACTTAATCGTCTAAACTAAACCTCTGTTTACCCCTGTATTGGGAAGTGCGTGAAGATATTTATTTATTTATTTTATTTATTATTTATTTATATCATTCTTTAATTGCACATCCTGTAAGCATTTGCGATGACAGGAATCATATGCTTCGCCTTCAGCTTCCAAGATGCAAGGTGACATAGGAGCTTTTGCTCATATGTCTGCTTATTTTACTCTGGAATTTTTTATCTTACCGTCTTCATTCTTTTTCTAATTTTGTGATGGATATGGTATGTGATATATTCGGTAAGACTACAATATTTTTTTAATTAATTTAGTAATATAATGATTCACGATATCCGAGTGTTCGGGTTATCGGAATTCGATTCAAGAGCCCCTAGTTTGATCCTCGGGTGACAGACTCGTATCAATGTGTTTATCAAAAATAAATATTGTTGGCTTGGACATAAAGACGGCGACGGGCTCAATGTCACGTTATACCGAAAATACTCCGGTAGAACGTGGGCCGAATCGGCGTAATTGTCTAGACCTCTGTCTACCCCAGTATTGGAAACGGCGTGAAGATATTTATTTATTTAGTTTATTTTTAATTCGGTAATATTAACGATTTCTTTGTCTATAATCAGAACGCTAAACGGACAATCATTAAGTTTTGTTTAATTATTTTACAAATATTTTGTTAATATTATTGTTTAAAGGTGGACTTATAGCCTGCCTAGGCGACCTCTGGGTTGTTACAACATATAATTTAAGTCAAATAATAGTGGTGTAACTATTATGTTCCAGATTTAAAGGTATAAAAATCCATCGACCGTCACTGCTTTATTTTGCTCTGGTACTTTTCGAGATAGTTGTCGGCCATCTATCTGTAGCCATTACCATGGCTTTTTTCTCAGTTGCCTCTCATGATACCCACGGAAATTGAGTCATATTATTTAATTATGACTGAACATTTTGACTCGGCGTTGCATTTTCACCTTTAAATTATTTATATTCCGAAGTTTTGAAAAGAACGCTAATAATCTTAAAAGATATGTGGGAAAAATTGGAAAAATGTATGCAATTATTACCATAATTATAACATATCGACATTGCAGTTAACAAGTCCCACGCCCAGCTTGGTAATAATGTTTTGGTACCTATAGAGACAAACCTTCTACATAATACATGCCGTTCTTGTTGGCATATTAATTGCAACGGGTATTTAATGGCAGGCATTTATTTTAAATTGTAACATATTATTTTTGTATATATGCTTTTTTCTGTAATAATTTCAATCAATGGATTTTTTTTATCGTCAAAGTAAAAGTAATTACATTTATAATTTTCAATTCCTTTAAAGTTTTGTTTTTCCATTAATGTATTCTTAGAAAAAAATCTCTTCACGTCATTCCCAATACAGGGATAGACCGATTGCTAGACGATTTAGTCTTTTGACTCACCTTACGCCGAACAAATTTTTTTGGGAGTACGCGACAGGGGGTGAGCCCATCCTTTATGTCCAAGATCGACCTCTGGTCTCTTAACTCGAATTTTGACCCTCGGCTAAAGCTTGGTTAAAGTATTATCAATATTTTATGAAGCACAAATTTGAAAAATTTGTATAATTTCTGTTAATACAAAACTTTTAAAAGTATAAATTGCGTGCAAAAGTAAAATATCAGCCTATAAATGCCCACTGTTGAGAATGGATCTTTTCTCAAATATTTTGAGAGCGATTAGGGCAAGGAAATTCTGCTACGCTGTTCAAGCGCATGTTACATCACTTCCTACATTTTAGATTTTATTTTTAAATTCTAGGACGAGCAGGTTTCTACGCGATGTTTTTCTTCACCGCCAAGTTCTAGTAAACGCAGTTATTAATATTGTTTTAAGAAACTGACTTTATGTTTTTTCAATCAATTATAATTTGTTGTACAAATTATAATTAATTGAAAAAACATTAAGTCACCTATTTTCAGCAAGATTAATGTCAATGTCAATTTTTTCTCAGCGCTACGCAACAATTTGTTGTTTTATAGTACTACTTGTATAATATTTTTAAAAATTCTTTGAAATCGTTCAAATGAAATCTATGTTTTGATTTCAGCAAAACTTTTCTCAATACGAACATGTGACAGGGATATTCTGTTGTATAATATTTTTCACACAATAAAGGCCAGGCAATACAAAATGCTCATGCTATGAAAGCTTTTTCTATTGTAAGCTTTACTTTGTGTGGAAATGGAAGAATATTTCCCTTGAGAATACAACGGTATTAGAATATACATCTATTTGTTATGGCGTCGCGGCTTTAGCGCAAAATAAGAACGCCTAGACAAAACAACACTAAGGGATCATTATTAATGAATTAAAACTTGCAATAGTTATGATGATAGGAGGAGGTAGAGATAAAAACTTTTAAAGGGTCTGTAAGCATAATTAAGTGAATATTTCAAATTTAAATAGAAATAGCTAAATATTTCAAAAACGTTAAATTACATAAACATTTTTTATCTTATTAAAATAAGCTGAGAAGGAAAAATACAAGAATATATTCCTATCATACCGCGAAAACGAATAACGTACCTTAGAAGCTGTTGTCCATTACCGGTATATAAAAGTTTGATCTGGTATTTCTCGAGATGGTTATCTATCGATAGGCAATTATATTTACAATGCCCATAGTCATCTCTTACGACATCCATGTGATGAAAGGGCTACCCCATATATTGTTACGCCTATACTCTACGGCAATATACATACATAACTTCGTTTAATTGCTACATGGTAAGTCCTTCTCGGATAAACCAGGGATCAATGTAGTTTGATGTACATTACCATGCAAATGGAAATTCAACGCTTTGACAATTAGTGAAATTGATGTACACGCACTGATATTTATTGGAACTGATAAACAAGTTACTATTTGTAATAAATTATTGTATAATAGCATATTTGTACACATTTTCTTTTTAAGGAAATTATATCATAGTATCAGTGTGTTATATCATAGTATCAGTCAAAAGTGCTGGCTCAATGAAATAAAAATATATTTTCACGCATTTCCCAATACAGGGGTAGACAGAGGTCTAGTCTAGACAATTAAGTCCCCTCGACCCACCTTCTACGGAAGATATTTTCGGGACAACGTGACAGGTGGTGAGTCCGTCGCCGTATTTATGTCCAAGCCAACGATTTAATTCGTACATAAGTTTTTGAAAAACTCATTGGTACGAGCCTGCCACCTGGGGATCGAACTCGGGTCTCTCGACTCGTAATTCCGACCATCCAACCACATGGCTATCGTGACTAGACAATGAAATATAAAAATAATTAGTATTGTTCAAGATTTTTAGATTTTTTTCCAACTACATAATAGTATTATTATTTTAAATTTAACAAAACAAAACAAATTACATTATTTAACTAATTGAAATTAAATAATTGTTATAAAACCATTATACTTATATTTTACGTACTGTATGTATTTGTACATTTGTGTCGCAAAATAGCGTGAAGTTTAGTTATTAAATTATTTTGTTCCATTTGAAATTTATTATTATTAGTCAGGGATACTCATCCTAACTTACCTGTCCGGTAGTTGTGGTATGGTATACGGGTATGCGACCCCGGCTTCCCTAGCTATTACTGTCCTATCCCTTGCCTTCCTGGGCGGTAATATCCTACCTTTCCTAATTCCCACCCTAACTTACCAATCTTCCTTTTGTCACAACCTATCCTTCCCTTTCCTTACTCCTATTCTGTCCGCCAATCCAACGTCTGCCGCGCGGATGGATGCATGGCTAGGGGCAAGCCTAGTCGTTAGCGTGCCACACTGCCCTGGGACCGGGCGACCCAGAATTAGGCTAGCCTTTCCCTGGCATGCGGGGCTCTGCTGGGGTGGACAAACCTTTCCCTTGCTACTCGTGGGAACGCAATGGTGAATTTTACTTACCAAAATGGCGGCGATGTGGTTCGCCACCCATCACGTCTCGTTTCTCGCGGGGGCGAAAAGCGGCCCATGGAGAGCCGCTTCGCTACGTTGAATGTAAGAGGAGGTATGAATGGTAAGGTAGATGAAGTATGTCAGATGATGGACGAACGATGTTTAGATATCCTGTGCGTGAACGAAACCTAGGGGAAAGGATGCGGTTCATGGTCCCGGCATACTGGTCGGGAGTCCCCCAAACGACGAAAAAAGCATATAAGGCGAGTGTGAATGGAAGTGTAGGAAGAGGAAGACCTAGGCAGACGTTTCGAGACCAAATCAGGGACGTACTGAAAAAAGGCCAGGTCAAGAGTACCCTGAATCGAATAGAATGTATGAAGGGAATAATGGAAGTGAAAGTGAGTGGAGTAAGTATGTAAGGATCGTAGAAAGTGGAAAGAAGTGGTCTCTGCCTACACCTACGGGAAAGCGGCGTGATTATATGTATGTATGTAAATTTATAAAAAGCAAGTAGGATTGCGGGCTAAAACGCAGTCTGTCTTGGTCATCGGGTATAAGAAGTCATACATAATATTCTTAGTTTGAGGTTGTTTACCATGGCCTCCACTAAAGTTAAACTTTAAAATAGTATTATACTACAACTTGATTCTGTTTAAAAATATGCTTTGCGGTTACGGAGTAAGAATATTCGACTCGTTTTCACCCACGGGGGGTGAAAAGGGCCTCGTTCTGCGTTCGCCTGTCTTCTTTTTAAGAGTGGTGTTAATGGCAAATAGTCCTTTTAGGCGAAATAATTCACTAGAGGATATAGCCTCCGGGCTATAGGGTATTTATAGTGATAATAAACTTCTATTATTATCATTTATCTTTTTTCATGGTGCGGGTACGTGTAAAATATGATTAGTGTGATAGAATTGAAAAATATATCATTTGAATTGCTGATATGTTTCATCTGGCTACCCTGTCAAGGATAATGCCTGAATATATAATAAAAACACAGCACAAAAAGAGATATTTATATTGAATACTCTCCTTATATGACCATATTATAACTACCGTAATGTATTTTTGATGATTCATGATCGTAGATTACTAAATAGAATACCTAAAAACGCTATGTATTAGTCTACAAATTTTTTGACTTGGCCGCAAAGATAAATAAACTTTCAGGTATGTAAATTCAAGGGCAAACATTCCCCCATTTCCCCAAAACTTTTGATTAAAAAAGTTTGTTTGCTTTCCGCTATCAAACAGAGTACTTTGATATAAAATAAATGCTTGTGTAAAAGATTTATATGCTATTTACGAAACGGAGTAGGATAGAATCAGCTACATTCGTTCATGTCAACATCTTAATAAGTTTCCTTAACTATAACACTATTTGTGTTATATTGCTTATTAGACTATAAAATGTTATTTTTTAGTTACATTTTTACGTATTTTTTATCTCTTACTCGTTGAAAAGAAAGTTAACTTGAGCGTGCTTCGATGAAAAAACGCAAAAACTCTTACCAAACTATTTGTGACAATTATTTTACTGAATGCGAAGTTGGCTGTAACATAAATCATTTTACAAAGTATTTTGTTTACAAGTTAACAAGCGTAATGTTTACAATGGAATGGTTCAGCTTTTTAACAATTATGTTGTTACTTCACATTCATTTCTACGAATCGAAATGCAAGTTTATTTTAACTTTAAACCCAAAAAACATATCATAGTTGATGTAACATTTAACATGTATTTAGTTTCATATCAAAAGAGACTTTTGAACTTTGAATAATTAGAGAAATAAAGTCCCAATTATTCTCATTGAAGTTTTTTTTCTCACATTTTTCTCCAGAATTCAAATACTTTGTAGAAGATAAATTTAACTTTAAATTTAAACTTAACTTTGATTACCACCTCGAAAGATATCAAACCAGATTCAGCTAGATATCGGGTGCTGCGATTGCCAATCTACTCGCAATTACTAGTGTCTAATAGGCGATTAGGGGATTTTTAATTAACACACATTGTATGACAATATTCTTTGTACACAATTTAAGATGATTACGATTTTTTAATTTTTACGATCGATCGAGATCGAACTCGGGTCTCTTGACTTGAATTCCGATTACTCAACCACTCGGCTATCATGTGTCAACTCATTTGGTATCAGCGTAAGAACATATCAGTCAGAATACATTAACGGGAAGAATGCCTCGGTGGTGTCGTAAGAAGCAACTAAGAAAAAACTTTGTAAATACTAGACCATAACTGAGCAGACTGGTGACGAGCAGAAGCGTCTAAGGTACGAGGTGACCAGTACTGCGATCTCCTATCAACTATGCTGCAAACCACTCAGCGTGGCGATTAAGGATAACTCTCTCTCTCTCTCTCTCTCTCTCTCTCTCTCTCTCTCTCGATAAAGACCTATGTCCTGCATTGGATTTTTACAGTCCGTTATGTATGGATGTATGTATTTAAGCAATTTATAGGTATATAAAATAAATAAATATTTTCACGCTATTCCCAATACAGTGGTAGACAGAGGTCTAGTCTAGACAATTAAGTCCCTTCGACCCACCTTCCACCGAAGACATTTTCGGGACAACGTGACCGGTGGTGAGCCCGTCGCCGTCTTCATGTCCAAGCCAACGATACAATTCGTACATTAGTTTTTGAAAAACCCATTGGTACGAGCCTGCCACCTGGGGACCGAACTCTAGTCTCTTGACTCGAAAATGGTTATATAGAACTTAGTAAAATGTTATTTCCTCGAAAACATAAAGCTTATGATTAACAAAGAAGCGCTTAATGTTTAATAAATATTCATGAGTTCATTTTATTAACGCATGGTAACTACACTAGACCAATACCGACAAAGTCGATGTAGTTTGACATACATTAATATGCAAATTAAAAGTCAATGCTTTAATGATCACTTGAATTGAGTTTCGTTGATAATAATTTTAGTAAAGCAAGCTTGACGAAAACAATACATTTGTGTTTATTAAGCACATTACTGGTATTAGAAAAGATATTTTTTAAACAACATGTAAAGATCTTCTATTAAGATTTTTTTTTTTTTTTGTTTAGTTGATGAGAATTTTGAACCTCTCTTTAGAGATTTGTTATTTTTAATGGGTTAGGAAGAGAAGGTGGGATGTTTTTAATAAGACCTATAATGTTCAATAGTTCGTCTTTTTACTTCCTACTATCGTTTTGCTACAACCAACTAAAGTTTAGCGGCTGTCGCAGATTATGGAATGCAAATAACTTCAAATTAACAAAGTTACAGGTTACGTTGAAGGAGGAATAAGGCTCATGGTCTGTAGCTACACATGCTTTCTATATATATATACAAGCATTTTATATTCACAGTATGCTTGTGTATATAATATTCTTTTATATGTTATCATCTTTAAAATTAATACAAAAATGGTTTTTATTTTGTATTTTTACATAGTTTTTGACATTAAAAATTTACATAGGCGTTCTCTTATCGAATTCATTGAAAAAAATGCCATACATCTATTCAGCAAGCGGAGCTTGGTCATCCAGATATTATCTTTCAATATTTGTAATATTTATACTTGAACATGTAAGAGTTTGATGGGTCTCAAGCGCCCTTTTTTTATAAATAAGGAAGAAAATGGTCTACTACACAATAATGTATGATTCAAAGGAAACTGTGATCTGAAAATATTGAAAAATAAAGAAAATCGTGTGTAATAAGATAATAGATGTAGAAGAATAATAAACTACATAAAATTTAATTAACATACAACGTATGCAAGTAAAAAAGGTTCACGTTGCCTATTGTGCGACATAAACGAAGACAGGAAAATTAAAAATATTTTGGCCGTCAAGCGACGTCACACTAACGAGGTAGCGCAACAGCGGGCTTTCTTTTTTAGTAATTTTATGGGGACATTGTCTGTGTTGTTAAGAAAGTTCACTGTTGACATAGTTCTACGGCTTTGAATTTTTTTTGCGTTCAATAGTGTTAATATTTGTTAATATTTGTTAACCTCATTGCTAATTATGATAAAATATAAATAAGATATTAATGTCAAAAATATAAGCGTCGCGATGTGATTTAATAGATATATAGAATATAATATAGCATATATTAGTCGTGCGGTAACTTAAAATTTGGTGATATTTGGTCATATAATGCCACAAGCATTGCTGAGGACCATTATCCGTCGATAATTTTCGAGGAGGCTTTTGTTTAGCAGTGAACTCTTGATAGGCTGTAAAGAAAGAAAATACAAACGTTTTACGTTTCAGCTTGAAGTTTTTACATGATTAAAGAAATTCTCACTCGAAAACGAAATATGTGGCTATAAAAGAAAATCAATGCTCAATCTTGGCGCAGTCCGGATACACATAAACCGCACGTACTTTAGCTTCCGCTTTGTGGAGCACCTCTAAGATATTGGTTCAAAACCTAATTATGCCTTGAGTACGTGATTGTTAAGCTTCAATTGTGATTAGTGAATATTATCCATTATGAAGTAATATTATAAGGCTTCTAGGTAACGAATATTCAATTAACTTCAATATCAAATAAAATCAATACTACCCAATACACTATAATATTGCGTAATTAGTTTGTATATTAAACGAGCTTCTATTTTATATTATATAATTTAATATATATTTATTATATAATAAATTTATACGGACAATACATTAAAAGAAGAATTTCTGTTGATTCTAAATGCGTATAAACAACGACGAACTTCTTGTTCTTTAATAAATAAGTTGTTTACAAAATTAACTTTACAAACACATTTATAAACCAATTTAAACACGCAAATTTCGCAGTACCATGGTGTTGCTCTTACATTCTAGCCACCGTATCTTATACGCACCCGTTGAAATTTCAAATCTCTTTCTGTTTTCGTTTCTAAGGAAGTTGGCAATATCTGTTAGTAACTATTCCTTAAAATTATATCGTGCGATAAGATTCTGCAAAGCACAATCGCAGAGTCGCTATGGTGCGAGATATCTGTGCAGAAATGTCATAGAGGCTAATAGCTTGATGATCGCCTTGTTTAGAGGCAAGTCGCGTGTTATCAGTGGTGGCGTGTGTTCCCTGTATAGAGATATAGTGACGAGTGTAGAGACTGTATAGTGGTTGTGATGGTCTTTGTAGTAAAAAAAGCAAATTAAAAAAAAATGTGAGCCGTCATGGGACGCCTGGCAGATGTGAAACATCGTGTGTGTACAAGTAATATGCATAAAAGATAATATTATTACAGGAATGAAAAAATGAAGTACTAACAAAATACTAATGAAAAAATGAAGTATTACGAATTTCTTACAGAAAATGGTAACTTTATTTAATAAACATTTATTTACATTTGATATAAAAATTTGATATTAATATCAAGTGGCCACAATTTAAATATTTGCTCTCTCTCTCTCTCTCTCTGTGACTTCAGTTATAGTTATATTCGATGTTTCCTCTGCCGGTACGATACGATTGGTCGATACGGTGACGATTGGTCGATGATAACTAAACTACGTTACAAAAGTCCCGTAGTAGTAAAGTCCCGTTGTCCCGAAAATATCTTCGGTGGAAGGTGGGTCATAGGGACTTAATTGTCTAGACTTGACCTCTGTCTACCCCTGTATTGGGAATTGTGTGAAGATATTTATATATTTATTTATTACGTTACAAACTTTTTGGATGAAACATTATCAAGATAACTCACAATTACAGCATCTATAGTTGTTCCATATTTGGTAGTAGATTCTTTTGGATTGTTGTTGATTTGCAATTGAAATTCTTTTTGAAGAAATGTCATTAATGGCATTGATTCAGCTCTTGCAAATTTACATTAAAATCTCTAATTTACATTAAAATCGCTAATTTTTATGGTAGTTTATGTTTATTCGTTTTAAAAATTATTGAACCTTTTTGACAATAAGGAAATGACCTTTCATGTAAAAATGAAATCTTAATATAATTTACATAGTCACTAATATGAATAATATGAATATAATTAATTAAATATAAAAAAAGGGATTTCAATGTTTAATTATAAACCTTAATTCTCAGGTAATAGGGTGTAAATTAGTATACCTTTGTATAGCGTGCATACAAAGGTATACTAATTTACACCCTATTACCTGAGAATTAAGATTTATAATTAAACATTACTACGTACGTGCACGGCATGCGTCGCCACGCCAGAAATCGGTTTTACGTGCGGCTGTAGATGTTTTACATCAAAACTATTTAGTTGGGCTCGCTCGGAATACCTTTCAAAATGCTATCGGCTGATTTGCAGTCGGTACATTAGCCGGCCATAGGTGTGTTTGGCGAAGTCATCACTCTAATATATTTAGCCGATTATAAAGGGCTATAGAGGTTGATAAATTAAATAAAATACATAAATGTGAAGAGTACAAAACTACAGCCAAAGCTTTTCTTAATATGTAATATGCGAGCGTTATGTTATGCTAATTTATATTCATTATCAGTGCTTCTATTGGTATTTTTGAAATAACTCCAATGTTTTTTTTTTAAGTTTATTTTTACCCGTAATCCCCGGAGCGCCTGTAGGCCTAAGGCCGAGAAGTATTTGATTTTCAAAGACGATGTAATAACCTGCAGCAGTTCAAGCAAGATCAGCACAACAACAACCTTCGGTATGTCGGCTAAAACACAAACCTCGTAAGGGATTGTGGGAATATAAATATCATACAAACCTAGTGAGCCAGACACAGTAGAGAGGCTGCTAGCCATATCAATACATGACCGTTACCAATGTTAAAGTAACAATATTTGACTTTATTTTAAGTGAGTTTCTATTGAATCAATTTTAAGTTATAACTATTGGGATGAAAATTAAATCTTAATAATTGAATCAAAATAATCTTAGAGTAATGAAATTATAAAAAATGTCTATTCAAACTAATTAATGCAATTCTAATAATATAGGTATAATAAAAAATATTAAGTTTTTATCATTGCTACTAACATTGAATAGATCTTAGTGTTGTCTGAGTAATGATTCAAATAAAAATAAATAAACAACAATATGGGAAGATTTTTGCAGTTAGTTACGTGGCTGACAGCTGAAATGAGCAAAAACGTAACATTTGCCCAGAGATCTATTAGGTCAACGTGTATAACATCACAAAAGTCGTTTAAAGATAAACAATATAAGTCTTAGCTTATCTATATTTACATGACGATGATATATAAACGACATGAAAAGTACTTGTAAATTATAAATTTATTAAATAAATTATTTAAATTTATTAGTACAATTATTTAATTAAATGAGACTTAAAAGATTTAATACACATTTATGGTGAGATTATTTCATACTGCTTTTGTCGTAAATATTAATAAATAGAGGACGTCTTCAGACAACATTTTACTTTTTGGAAAGGGAATAATATTAAATTAAACGTCCCTCGTATAATTTCACTATATGAAAATATTTTCTTCAATTTAATCGTAGCGTACTAAGCTCGGCCTTTTATTATGAAAAAGAATAATAATATAGAATACAAGAAAGGAGCGTTTTATTACATCAAATAAGGCTCTCTCATAACATTCCAAATAATTTCACAATAACGCAATTGTTCAAAACTGTAATAGAATAACATCGTTGTATAATACTTAAAAGATTCCTAGCATTATTGTCCCACAATTTTTTTTTATATTTCTTAAATAATACTACATTCTAAATCGCTATGAAAAGTTTAATTTGTCTTTAATTTCTATTACCATTAGTCTTGAAGAAACAAGATACAATATGTACTGTGACAGTGTATTACTTTACTTATTTTCTATGTTAAATATAAATGAGATGTATCATCTTATTCACACTTTGTATTTTAGATTATATCTATGCTGGATGTACCTTCTAATAAGATTTTCTGTCCCTGTGCATATTGGTTGCAATACTTGTAATATTGAAGGACATGAATTTTGTATAATAAAATAAGTTATTCTATCCTCTTATAAGCTGCCTTTCTACTACTGGTACTTGCGCTTTCTTCCCGTGAGTCGTAAGAGGCGACTGAAGAGCCATCAAAATGGTAATAGCTGCTTAGCGTCTGATATTGCTATTCCCGATCTGCTTGTCACACGCTTGACCTTAATATGTGATTTGACTATTACAAAGTATCTGGCTAATTGTAATAAAAATATTCATAAAAAATTACCAAATACTTCAATAAAACTTAATTCTAGGTAATCTTGTAAGAGAGGCAGATTGTATAATCAATGCGAATAGAAGAAAAAACGAAGATAAGTCAGTAATTCCCTACACAACGCTCCGCCTTATCCACTGCGTATCCCGAGAAATCCCTAAATACACTTCACCCCGGTAATGATTCCTTTATTGCGTCCCGCAGCCCAAGCCTAACGTTTTTGATTATATTATCTTTGAGGGAAACATCTTTGCTGCGGTTAAGGAAAATTTATTATATTGTTTAAGATGTATCTTGGGGTGTTCACCCCACGATACATTATACAACACAAAACTGTAATCGTAAGTTCATTTAATCTTGACTGCTATTTTGCAGGCATACATAATAAATATTTTATGTACAGTGATAAGATTATCTAGTAGTGGTGGTTGCAACTCGGTAGTAAAATTTGTAGTTAAATATTATACATTTTGTATGTACACCATTATAAGTTTTTGTTTGTTCTTTTGCAAATATAACATAATTATTAACTATTTTATATATGTAGTCACGAATGCATAGGTTGCGTGATCGGAATTATAGTGAAGAGACTCGAGTTCGTTCTCCAGGTGGCAGGCTCGTATCAATGGTTTTTTCATAAAGTTATGTACAATTTATATCGCTGAACATATAGACGGCGACCGACTCACTACCTTTCGCGTTGTCCCAAAAAATGTCTTCGGTGGAAGGTGAGTCGAAAGGACTTAATTGTCTAGACCTCTGTGTTTCCCTATATTGAGAATAAAGAGCATTGAACCTGCTAAAAAAATATAGCAACTATTTAACAGCCACATAGTTTTAATGACTCCGCTAAGCTGAGATATAGATGGAAATCCTGCTAGAAATAAATTCAATTAAAGTGCATTTTGTATGCAATTTTTTAATTGCAATGCAATATTACGGATAACTATGGTCATGGGAAAACATCAGTATCTATACATATAATCATTAATCAAATCATCTATATCTATATATATATAAATATATATATATATATATATATATATATATATATATATATATATATATATATATATATATATATATATATATATATATATATATATATATATATATATATATATATATATATATATCTATATATATATAAATATAATATAAATAAATAAATATCGTCACGCAATTCTCAATACAGTGGTAGACAGAGGTCTAGTGTAGACAAATAAGTCCCTTTGACCCACTTTCCACCGAAGATATTTCGGGACAACGTATCAGGTGGAGAGCCCGTCGCCGTCTTGATGACCAAGCCAACAATATAATTCGTACATAAGTTTTGAAAAACCCATTTGTACGTGCCTGCCACCTGGGGATCGAACTCGGGCCTCTCGACTGGAAATTCCGACCACCCAACCAGTCGGCTATCATGACTTCTGTCATTATAATATCTATACATAAAGTTTTTATATATAATAATATTTTAAATAAACTTAGTTTTTAATTTTATTGCCTACCTTTTAACTACTAAACCTTTCTTTTATATAAATAAATAATATTTATTAAAATAAAATATTATAATCAACTTTACTTAATGATGTTCGGAAGCAGTGTCAGGATTAAACAAGTCGGATTTAGATCAATTTTAATTGTTGAGTCTATAGTTATATGTAAGAATTGACTAGACGAAACAGCCTTCAAATATTGCAAGATAAGCAGTAGGATAGTTATATGGTACAACTGTTTTTATAAAAGTCACGATAGCCGAGTTGTTGGGTGGTCGGAATTTCGAGTCGAGAGACCCGAGTTCGATTCCCAGGTGGCAGTACCAATAAGTTTTTCAAAAACTTATGTACGAATTTCATCGTTGGCTTGGACATAAAGGCGGTGACGGGCTCACCATCTGTCACGTTGTCCCGAAAATATCTTCGGTGGAAGGTGGGTCAAAGGGACTTAATTGTCTAGACTTGACCTCTGTCTACCCCTGTATTGGGAATTGCGTGAAGATATTTATTTTTATTTATTTTTTGTTTTTATAAATCAAATCTACTATGGAATTCAACCAACCGAAAACAATGGCAAGTATTAACTATGCTGATATGTTATGATATAATTAATATCATCGCGAATTTTCAACAAAGCTATTGTGACTTATTTGAAGCGAACAATCGACGCGAATTCGGAGAATACCGACAGCATAATGCATCCGAGTGACAAAATATGAGGGTGATAAGAATAAAACTACGTAGATATTGGCAATTTATAGATAAATACAAGCAAAAGATATTTAAAAAATGTAATTACTATATATATAATATATTAAATACATTATGGTTCCTTATGAGAAAATTTTTCATAAAATAATTGTTCACAGAAGATGGCTGCGGTGGTAAATTATTTTAAGAAAATGACACCTTATTTCATTTCGTGTGTAAGAGGCGACTATCAGAAAACCCTTGACCACATCAATGGTTACCGAGAGATGGTGGTATAATCATCTCGAATACCAAACCATACCAAAATAAGCAAACCGGTGACGGACAGCTCCGTCTTGTCAGACAGTTTGCGATCGTATATAATATTTATTATATTATTAATTCCTATTATTAATACCTATATAACACGTGATCGAGTTTTTAATTTTATTAAAAAAAATTAATATTAGAAATTTAAACATGTGACCGTCCAGAAATGCAAAACTTTCATTTTGAAAGCCTGCTATTGTATATTTGAAAAAAAAATTAAAAATATAAAATAAAATATCTTCACGCAATTCCCAATACAAGGTAGACATAGTTCTAGTCTAGACGAGTAAATCCCTTCGAACAACCTTCCACCGAAGACATTTTTCGGGATAACGTGACAGATGGTGAGCTCGTCGCCGTCTTTATGTCCAAGCCAACGACAAAATTCGTACGTTAGTTTTTGAAAAACGCATTGGTACGAGCCTGCCACCTGAGGATCGAACTCGGGTCTCTTGACTCGAAATTCCGACCACCCAACCATTCGGTTATCGTGACTTTTTTGTATAAAATGTTGGTTTTGACATTAAGACTGCGACAAGCTCGGCACTTATCACTGTCCTTAAAAAGCTTTAACAAAATGTGAGTTGAAAGGTCTAAACTGTCTAGATCTCCGACTACTCCAGTATAGGGAATATGGCCCTAAACTTGTTTTCTTTTTCAAATTGATACGTTTCGTGTTTGAAGTCGGTTAACAACATTAAAGCTTTAGAAAAACATGCAACGCGACTACTGGTGAGAGAAAAAAAAATGCTAAAGTTACAAAACGCTTACACTGTGCCAATAGTTACTTTTATCGTGGTAGCCCATCGGACCGGAATCTAATTACAGTGTCGCAGTGCTGGCCGTTGACATTGCCTTTTTTTATTTTATTTTTTAGTTGCTATACTAAAATAAGTTTGAAATGGAACGTTCACTTGAAAAAGTAACTATTCGAATTAATATCTTCACGCCGTTCCCTATTCTAGGGTAGATAAAACTCCTAACAAAAATTCCGGCGACCCACCTTGCACCAAAGACATTTTTGAGCCTGTCGCCATCTTTAAATTCAAGCCAACCATTTGAATCTTACATAAATTTTGAAAAAACCCATTCGTATGAGCCTACCTTCTGCGGATCGACCTCGACCCAAGTTCTTGATTCGAATTCCGATAACCACTCGGCTTTTTCTTCTTCTTCTTCTTTATAGCCTATCAAAAGTCCATTGCTGAACATAGGACTCCTTTTAAACTTTCCACAGTGAACAGTCTTCAGACACCTGCATCCATAGACTTCTCGCAGCATTCTGCAAGTCGTCACTCTATCTCGTGGTGGGTCGACCTACGCTGCGTTTGCCTGTACGAGGTTGCTACTCGAGAATCTTACTTCAGTTAAAAACTAAAATATTTTTTTACGTAAACCAAGAGAAAACTAGTTGCTAGCTAAGGACAATACCAAATATGGTCACATATGTAAATATTACAACATTGTAAGTTTTAGCGACATAAGTATGATCCATGTATCATCCGTAAGTAGGTAAAGAATATAGATCGCTTCTGTTATATTCAACCTTTTCATCTTACACGCACTTCGGAGTACACATGGTTAACACATCTTCCAGCAGTTTGCTAACAAGAAGTTTAAAAGTGGGCCTACCCCGATTCCTCATTCACTTTCACTTTTGCGTTGTATATTTTCTTCAGTATTTGTTCTTCATTTCATTGTACATATTTATTTAAAAATAAATGTTTTACTTTTTGTTCTTTCTAAGTTCCATTCATAGTTCCATTAAAATGGTATATTTGTAAAGAAAATTAAGATTTGAATAAATAATTTATAATTTCAAAATTTAATTTGCTTTAGTTATCTTAGTTATTTTTATTGCATATTTTTGTTTCATTTTTATAATAATAAAAAATAAAAATTCTTCTATTTTTTTACAAATCTTCAACTTATACAAGTTTTTTCTTACATTTTTCAGTTTGATTCTCAAACAGCAAAACGGTTCTTGAATATTGAATTTAATTTTCTCTTTGCTTTCGCATCAAAAATTTGTTACATTGAGTGCCGACTAAGAAGCTTTATAATTGCTCTTAAAAATTGTTCCTCTTTTCGTTAACGAGCCGTCAAAAGGATTAGGAAAGATCACCTTTAAGTTTTGCTCATAGTTTGAAGAATTGCGACATTCAAATTAAATGAAAATTGGCAGATTTTTTAATTTTTTTTTATACAAAAAGGGAGGCAAACGAGCTGGTGGCTCACGTGATGGTAAGTGATTACCGCCGCCCATGAACACCCGCAATACCAGAGGCTTAGCAGATGCGTTGCCTCCCTTAGAATGCCCCTCCCCATAATTGGGGGCGGGGGGTGTGTGGGCCACCGGTTACCTGCACTCACCAGACGAAACGCAGAAGTTTGTTAGACTTCTATTTTACGCCGGTATTCTGTGAGGTCGTGGTACTTCCCCGGTCGAGCCGGCCGGGATTCATGCAACAGCAAAAGTTGATGCGTGGCTCTACCACTGTACCACTGTTAAATTATACTAGTAATTTCATTACACACAGTACTTCTAAAATTATATCTAAAGAACATGTGTAAAGCAAGTGGGGTAGAGATCGCAAGCTGCTGCCCATCACCTGTGTGCTAAATTTAATATAGTATTATATTAAATATATAATATGAAAAGTCACGATAGCCGAGTTGTTGGGTGGTCGGAATTTCGAGTCGAGAGACCCGAGTTCGATCCCCAGGTGGCACTACCAAGGAGTTTTTCAAAAAAATTATGTACGAATTTCATCGTTGGCTTGGACATAAAAGCGGCGACTGGCTCACCACCTGTCACGTTGTCCCGAAAATATCTTCGGTGGAAGGTGGGTCAAAGGGACTTAATTGTCTAGACTTGACCTCTGTCTACCCCTGTATTTGGAATTGCGTGAAGATATTTTTTTTTTATTTTAAAATATTAAATAATAGCACAGTGTAGTATAGTATTTAGTGTAGTGGTGAAAGTTATTCTGCCATCTGTCTTTTTGTTGCGATATTCAGAAGTTTTCCCTTAGTCGCCTCTTATAACACCCATCTAAATATAGGGGGAGGTATATTCTCAGGCTGATATCAGACAGAAAAGCTGAATGTCATTATTATTAATCCCGTTAAGTAGAACGGCGTTGTTTACGTTATTTTGTTTGAATTATTATTTCAATCACGTTTCCAATATCTTGGGGCTCGGAATTATTCGCTCCATAAATTCTGCGCCTCGTGAGTAATAGAGTAGTCTCTGTGTCAGGTTTGTCGACAGCATACATTATGTGGGCAGTGATTTACTATTTGACTGAATATGCACCGGATACACTGACAAAGTTCTTCATTTTCAAGCGATAGTGGCTCTGTTATGAATTAAGGTTCAGTTTTAGTTAATTTAACTACATTGTAGTCTTTGCCGTTGCTGCTGAATTTTGTGCGCCTTTAATATTAATAATTTCACATCTTCACGCAATTTCCCATTCCTGGGTAGGCAGAGATCTACACAATGATCGAAAGAACTTCTATTAACAAGCTACAAGTACACAATACTTTCATATGAACTTTCATGGATTTTTTTTATATTAATATACGTATGGTATGTGTTATGATGTGTAAAAAATATTTATTTTCATTGTTATAGTTTCAATACTTTCAGGTAAATTATTAGCTTCAGTTTTATAAAAGATCAATAGTAAAACAGCGCTACAGCGCAGTTACTGTTCAATTATCACCGACCTACATGAGCACGATTAAGTTTTACTATAACAGGTATAAAAACCTATTCCGGAACTCGGTTAAATAAGTTTTAGACACAGTACTCTTATTTGTAATCTTCTTTTGTCACGCCAACTATATAAGGAAAATGATTATTATTATTAGGGGTATCTATTATATTTTCTCGTCTGATTGGGTTTTCATACATATAAGAGAGATACAGAGAGATACAGAAAAGAGAGAAAGAAAATTGATTTGTTGTCTCTTTTACCGGAACAAAAAAAAATATTGAAATCACAGATGTACAAAAAGAAAAAAATCAAATAAAAAAAACAAAATGAGTGTGACAATAGAATAAAAGTGCCTTAACTAAAAAAACATACAAATTAATAATAATAAAATTAAAGAAAAAAAATTTTAAACAAAGAATATTTCATTAGCGACATTCCAGTACAGCAACAAAAGGGTCTGCGCTCAGTATAAGTAGCGGGTGGACACAACACTGATTTTCAGCGCGACCCGTAAAAAGCATATTAGGCATAGATACATTCATCTATGCTTGATATGATCCGTAAAAGTCCATAGCAGAACACTGCCCACTCTGCTAATGAGAATTTGCCATAATCGCCATGGAGTAGCGATCTCCTGTTATTACGCATCAGCTTAATTTTGGTGTCGAGTTTTCCTAGATGGTTTTTCTTCATATGTCGGTAGCTATTTCCATTTTATGGATTTATAAATTTTCCTATTCTATTTCTATTACGAATCATATTCAAAAACAGGAGGTCGTTAATTGTAATACCAATTATGCATGACAATTGAAATAAATTATTTTTTATTTATTAGCAATAGAAGTACTTGACATATATATGTGTAGGATTCGAAACCGAAATAGGGCGTGACTCAATCCGACTGGGTCAGATCTTTGGGACATCTGCCGGTAAAGGATGGGTTGTTAAACGGATTTTGTTAAGTGCAGTAACAGAAAACAATATGCGATGTACTTTAAGCAGCGACTACATACATTGAGAGCTCCAACAGCTCGTCACCAATACAGAAATGTCTACGTTCGCCAGGACGTTCGTTTCAGGGTCGACGAGTAAGTGAACCTTGACTCTCACGCGCACGGTGGCCGGAGGGCAGCTGTCGTCGGTGCGGTTCGATAGTGCATCGGTAACGTCACATATGTCATTTGAAAAGTCAACTGCGTTACGACACGCACACGTTGAAAAAGCGTTGAACATCGTATATTGTAAACAATTGCATACGGTAATTTATGGTGATGGAACAATATGTTTAAAATATTTATTTATGAAGTTATATATTTTTCATATTTAATAATTACATTAAAGTTAACTTAATTACTTAACCTTTAAAAATCGTCAGCAGGTCATAAGCCTCTCCTATAAGAAGGATTTGCCGAGCAAACGTGGCCATTTACCAGGCTTTTATTTGAAGAAAGGCGGTGGTAAATACCAAAAAGTAAGGCTACAATACATTTAGGTATTCCGGATTCATCTTTAACAAAGCTTAGAACATTAGATCACATACTTAGCAGAGATTTGACAATCTCCATGGACGAGTAGCGTACACAGTTTTATGGCGTCGTCAGCTTGCGGTGCTAGATTTGATTCCCGGTAGGATGAATGAACAAAACTACGTTTTCTAAACTGACTCGCTCCTGAATCTTTGTGGTAGCATCATCGTTTTTGATTCCATAACACAAGTGCTTTGGTTACTTACTTTTGCATCAGAGCATTGTATGTGATGTTGACTCTATATATGTATTTATCCATGTTTCTATGATTATCTTCACCCGCCTATAAATCTAAATATCACAATCTAATCGCATGAAATAACCAATAGAGTAAACAAAACTAAGGCGCCCCTTGTGCAGTAACAACTTAGTTAACACATTCGACAATGGGCTCTAATTTGTAAGAGGGTTAGCCGCAGACCCGTATTACGTGACCGGTAATAAAGACTTCTATTTAGTCGAACGATATTTAAAAACTTTATTCAAATATCACAATTTCTTTAAGCATTTTAAAATCTGGTTTTAAAATATTGCGAATACATTTCTATACGTAATTATAGCTTTTCGACTTCGGTTACATACATATACAACGACCTAGAAAATCAAAGTTAAAGTTACAGCCAAAGAAAGGTAAAATTAAACCAAACAAAAGCCACCAAAAAGTTACGTCATGGTTAGTCTTAGAGGAGGAAAGGTAACATTTTTAGTTAAATAACACAGAGGTCTTCAAATTGTTCTTGCTCAATGTGAATATATCTATAGACGTTTATAGGTGTACTACTTCGGATTGTTATTTATTAGAAGAAGAAATGTCTAATCCATGCACTAAGTGCTTTAAGAATGTGAGAGCAGATAATAAGTCGTTTATCACAAACAAATACCTAAACTATACAGGTATATGTAATGGACCTATGTACTAATCTCTCATATCTACATGATATGTTTATAAATGGAATCTAAGGATTAGCAAATGTCTCATGTCCGATGAAGATGCATTGCACAGGATCGACAGGTGGCTATTATGCCAACATGATTGATGCTACTAACGTCGTCTTCATACGTGTTCTATCAAAGATTATGTAACGAGATGCGCCAATTACCAGAAAGATATTTGTACAGGTTTATTTTTTCAATTAAATTTTACTATTTTACTAGCTGACCCAGCAAACGTTGTTTTGCAATATAAAAATAGGGGTTTATCGTAGGGTGGTGAGAATTCAGGGTTTTGTGTATTTTTAATGAAAATTATATTAAAAATAAAAAAAAATTAGTACCTTATATTTACTACTTTACTACCCTTAACATTTAGGGAGGTGAAAAATAGATGTTGTCCGATTCTCAAACCTACCCAATATACACACAAAATTTCATGAGAATCGGTTGAGCCGTTTCGGAGGAGTAAGGTAACTAACATTGTGACACGGGAATTTTATATATAAGATTTGAATAGAACTACTGTCGTCATCATCAATATCTTCACGCCATTGACCATACAGGGTCATACAGGGGTAGACAGAGGTCTAGTCTAGACAATGAGTTCTCTTTGACCCACCTTCCTCGGAAGATACTTTTGAGACAACGTAACAGGTGGTGAGCCCGTCGCTGTCTTTATGTCCAAGTCTATA
The DNA here is from genome assembly GCA_029286605.1 of Sericinus montela. Lineage (NCBI taxonomy): Eukaryota > Metazoa > Arthropoda > Insecta > Lepidoptera > Papilionidae > Sericinus > Sericinus montela. Next base: position 3,909,535 of record JAGSMR010000057.1, read on the forward strand.
TGAATCGTACATAGGTTTATGAAAAACCTTTTGATACGAGCCTGCCACCTGGGGATCGAACTCGGGTCTCTCGACTCAAATTCCGATCACCCAACCACTCGGCTATTCTGACTTCACTGAGTAAAGTGTGTGAATTACATCCGACTATATAGTATATTTTTATAGTATGTATATTTTTATCCACATATTTTATGGAATTAAAATAGAACCCGGGACCTCAGAGCTGACACAAAACCTAGGAAACCTGTGTGTGGGCCACTTAACTAAGGAGGTCGTTAGTTTTTGATTTATTCTTTTGATTTCTTAAGAAAAAGAGACTTTTAAGGTGCTCTTGGTATTTTCAGGTCTCACTAAAAACCAGGACAAATAAATGGCGGCATAAATAATGCTCTTAGCCTTTCTTATATTCAGATTCATTAGTGATCTTATTTTTGTTGACAGTTTTTATTTCATTCCTTTTTGTTTTTTTTAGGTGACGCTTGTGTCTACTGTTGTTATAATTTATTGTAAAGGATTTTGTAAGTAATTTTCCTCATTTAATAAATTTATGAAATAAAAGGTTATTTGAAATTAAGAGATCCTGCGAGATTTTCGATGTACTGCGCGGGCAAAGATGGTTTTAATGTAATAATAAAGATGTTTTAATTTTTTTTTTGGTTATAATCTGTTGATAATTGTATACTAATAAATTTTGTTACCTTAATAATAACAAAAATAAATAAAAATAAATGTGTCCATACATTTATAGTTAATACACATCTTTTTTATTCAAAATCGGTACCTGAATTTTACAGTCAAGGCTCGCCAAGTCAAGTAACTTCCTTTTAAACTACTTTATAACATAGTTTACGAAATATATAGTCAAATATTCCTTATTCTCTCATTCACTTATACATCATTAAAAATATCTTTGTAGTAAAAATAGGCATGGTGATTCCTAACTCAAGTTAGTGATTAGTTCAAATGACTAATTTAAATTTAACCTCCATTTCCATGCTCAGTAAATAAGCTTATTTTATGTTTTTAAATTTTTTACTAGATTTAAAATTTATGACACTAGTAAATAGAAAAGAACGATAGACTGCAAAAAGGGAAAACAAGATGCAGATATAAGATCTGTATGGATCTTATATCTACATCTTGTTTTCCCTGCTAAGTCGGTATTTTTTCAACAGTTTAAAAGATAACAGTTTAAAACATAACGCGATGGTTACGAAGTCAGAATACAACACCCCCTTTATTCTTATAGATAAAGTACGTAACTATTCGAAGCGAATCACAAAAAGTATCTGATTAAAATTCGGTGGACTGACGGCGTCTAAGGTACTATTTGCTAGGAACTAGACGAAGATAACAATGTGCTTGTGGGAAAAAAATTGGATTTGACAGAAGCGAAAGAGTTATGTAGATCGTGCACACAAAACGTCTGTTCTCTCTAGCTACCTTTTCAGGGATGATGCGTAAAGATAAATTATAGTCATATATACTTGAGCGTTGTTTTCTCTTCTTTATCCCTTTAAATAGACATATTGTAGCTATTACATCAATAGATACATAAATAGGGAGAGTATCACAAATGTTCTAATCCTAAAGTAATTAGCTAAAGGACTTGTGCTATGGTATCAGAAACAACGAAGGTGCCACAAACACCCAAAAATTTACCCGTCCGGTAATCGTTCCCGGGACCTCAAAACTAGCGACAACTTGAAACCGAGGTCGTCATTTTATTACCATAAATTTTAATTTATAATAAGTTCATAAAGGCATTTCTTTATATTAACGCTTATCCCGATTCTGAGAAATACGTGAGGATCCAAAAAAAGCTTGGAAATTTCGGAAAGTCCTACCATACTTTTTAATGTATATATTACTGATATTTTAATTGTGTGAAAACCATTATAGACTGTCTGCTATTAAATATAAGAGAATCTTGGAAAACCTACTGAAATATACGGGATTTGAACCCGCGTCCTCTACCATATGTATTAAGTACAAGTCAGTGGAATTTTTTAAAATATCTCATTTATTTTATATTTGTATAGTTTTTAACTTTCCTGACAAGTTTAAGTTGCGTGCAATAATCTTTGACCGTATATGTAAACGTATCATTAGTTCGTACCAATTGTGGATTACCTAATCAAGACAAAGGGGCCTAATGAATATCTTACTAAGGATATCATTTATTATGATCATCGTTGAACATACATTAACTCGTAACGAATGGTCAAAGTTTAAGTTTGTTGGATTGGAAAAGTATTATTCTGTTGATTAAATGGTGGCGGTGACTATTACATATAAATTAAAAAATACTTATTAGACAGTTTTTAAGAATTTATTTGTTTATTATAGGAACAGCATTGTTAGAAGGAGAAAAAGAGATAGAAAAAAAGCAATTCCTAAACATAACAGCAATTTATAAATATCTATTTTTTTTTTCACTTTTGGGTCACATGATGGTATGTGATTACCGTCGCCCATGAACACCCGCAATACCAGAGGCATAGCAGATGCGTTGCCGCCCATAGAGTGCCCCTCCCCCCGAAATGCGGGAGGAGGTGTATGGGACTCCGGTTACCTACACTCACCAGGCGAAACGCAGAAGTTTGTTAGACTTCTACTTCACGCCGGTATTCAGTGAGGTCGTGGTACTTCATCGGTGGAGCCGGCCCATTCATGCAACAACAAAAGCTGATGCGTGGCTCTACCACTGTTAAAAAAAGAATATGAATATAGTATAATATGAATACATTAAATGAACTAATATTCTATATTTACAGTTTCTTTATATCCATTAATGAAATATATTCGAGTAAATACATAAAAAGTAACTCATAACTACAACATAACGCAAGTCCCGGGCAGTACATTGAGCCTAATATCAAAGATTGAGAGATGGTGATGGAGCTATGGTAGCCTCCAAGTCGGCGTAAGTTGGTCACAATATTTTAACAAAAAAAAAATATAGCTGAAAAATTCAATTTATAAAAAGTAACATTAACATTAACACTACGCACTTAACTATTACATTCCTACTTCATCAAATTATACTTTAAATCAGGCTTAAATTTAATGCCGGTTTTACGTAAAATATTTGTCGCAGTTGAGGGGATTCCATTCATTCAATATATTTAGGAGGTGTCTGATTAATTCAGAAATATAGGCGAGAGATCATGCTTATTTGCAAACATTTAATTTTCAGATCAATTTTAAAAAATAAATTGCAAACGTCATCTGCTCTGTACAATAAAATATTGTAATGCTACACCTTAATAAAAAACAAATCTTCATGCCATTCCCAAAATCGGGTAAACATTTTTATGTTTTCATATTTAGTTAGGTATATCCAGTCACGATAACCGAGCGGTTAGGTGTTCGAAATCCGAGTTAAAAGGTCAGAGTTTGATCCCCAGGAAAAAGCAGGCTTAGACTAATGTCTAAGCCTGCTTTTTTCAAAAATTTATGTACGATTTACATCGTCGGTTTCGACATAATGTGTCGGTGGAAGGTGGGCTGAAAGGACTTAATTGCCTAGACCTCTCTCTACTTTTGTTATAGGAATGGCGTGAAGATATGTTTTTTTTCTACCATGGCTTAGGCCATAGTCACCATTATCACCCCGGGGGAAAAAACAAAAACTAATGAAATCAGATATATTAAAAATCAGGTACAGGTATTTTTTATACTTATAATAAACCAAAGAGCAAGTAAAAAAAGACTACTCCAATAAATTAAAATTACGATAACGAAAATACTTCACTGCATTTCCCACGTTCACTAAATTCAATTTAACTTTAGTGAATAAACATGTTGTAGAACATCGCTCCGGTTCTGGTTACATATTTGATATTGACGTATTTGATGAAATAACAAGCAATAGTGACGTTTAAGATTATTTGTAAGACATTAAAATACATATATTATGCTGTATAAGGTTTGCCATTTTATCACTCATTTCATAATATAGGGAATTATTTATATAACGACACATACCACCACGGAGTACCACGGAAGCCGATTAGTTTGGTAATCTGAATAGGAATCAGGAGACCCCTAGACTCCTAATCACTACATAAACCTAGAAATTTTATAATCTTTTTACACTCTCGACAAGTTATGAATTGGAGTTTATTTTGACAAAATGACAGGTGGTGAGCCTATCGCCGTCTTTATATCCAACTCAACGATATAATTCGTATGTAACTTTTTGTAAATCCGATCCACCACCACCAACGACTCGGTTCTCATGACTTTTTTTAATAACAATTTAATCGGTAATATGCAGTTATAAATAGTGATTATCGTCTCTATAACCTTTGTTAGTGAATTCACGTGTTGAAGAGCAGAGGTTAATACGCAAAGTGCAGGCAACAATGAACGTGGACACATAGTGCAATTAATGTGAGTACCATATATCTATCGGACATTTCGCAAATGGAACTCTGAGGTAGAATATGTTGATCTGGAGTGTTCTACTTTGTATTCTGTAAAGATTTTTAATTGAGAAATTAGTCAGCTATTATAAAATAAGTCAAGTAATAAAAAAAAACTAACGTAATTTTGAAATAAACTGCTACCATAAAATTAAAAATATAAAAAAAATGTCTTCTTGCTATTCTAATACTGGGTATTCTAATACATTTAAGTACTTTCGAACCACATTTACCCGGACACATTTTTGCGATATAAATCGTACAAAAGTTAAAAAAAAACCATTGCTACGAGCTTACCAACTGGAACCACTTCGAGCCTACCTATTGAACTCGGTCTGACTAGAATTTCTACCACGAAAACACTCGGTTATCGAGACTTAATATTAAGATTAAATTTCCATTCAATATTAATTTACTTCCTTAATGGCCTGTAAAAGACACTGAAGCTCTTGGCTCTCTATGGCAACGAGGATTTGTTATAAACGCCAAGCTTGGCGGCTTGTGGGTTGGCGATCGCCATCGGTCCTTCATCGGTCTGGTTTATTATGGTCTGATAGTTTACGAAATAGCTTGGCATGATATATAGCGCGTTTACTAGATGAAATCTGGACGGAGCGCATCTTACACTAGACGCAAGCAGGGTCAGGGGAAGACAAGAAAGTTGCTAACGTGGAGACCTCCTCCACTGGTGACAATAGTAACGTGATGACATGGAGACGGAGGAGGAGAAGACCCCTGGAAATATATGAGAAGGCCTAGAGATGTGTATCCCACTAATTTATATAATGCATGCCCATATATAAAATCAAATGTAAATTAGACAAAATGATGTAGTCTCACTTAAAGTTTTAATTGAAATTATTTGTTGGAATTTATGTATTTTATGCTATTATTTATATATTTATCTTCAAGTACAGTCCCTGACAGGGTAGCCAGAGAAATCAGATCGCCACGTGTCACGATCCTTACATACCTCTTTTGCTTCTTTTAGATTCATCATTTTCTTCATACATGCACGCCTAGGTATCCGAGTACTCTTGACCCTCCCCTCTTCGAGCAGTTTGCTCACGAGGTCTTCGAAAGTTAGTCTCGACCTACCTTGACACCACTATTTTATACACACCTATATATTGTATATATATTATATTATATATACACCTCTATATACCTATTTACACGTATTTTATATTTATTTAATAAATGCTGCTAACAAAAAAATCGGAGTAAAATAATAATGTATAAATCTATACATTTCTGTTGAAGTGAACGGTAAATTAAAATCCGATATAGAAAAAAAGTTCGAAAAATAATAATTTACGAAATGGTTATTCCCTATTTATCGATGGTCATAGTTATTTTGTAGGCATTTCCCTTAGTTCCATTTTACGAAATCCACAGAAATAATATTTGTAATTTCTTATGCTGATACCACACTATAATGATTTATATAAATAAATGAAAATGGAAAGTTTTCCAGCATTAAAGTAAAAAAAACTATTATGCTAAAACTCCCTTATAACATTGTTGAGGAAATTCGTCGTCACGTAGCCACCCTATTTGATCAACTGAAGATTGTGGGTGTTTCATATGCCGACACATGAGTGTTGAAATTCTGTGTTAAAGTTTCGAATTATTTAATATTTAAAAAAAAGAAAGCAGTGAAAGAGGTATGTAGGGATCGTGATATTTGGCTATCTATTCTCTCTGGCTATCCCATTAGGGATTGTGCGTGATGATAAGTAAGTAAGACTAGTGAGAATGTAAGTGATTAAAAAAATAATTAGTTATTTACTATTTACTTTTTTATATTTCGCTTATTCCCTATACCGGGGTATTCAGTGATCTACATTTTTGAATCCTGTCGCATCACACTTCAACGGAATTTGTTTGTACCAATATTATAGACGGTGAACCTGATACCGTTACATATCAACAATTTATTCATGTATGTAAACGTCTATGATTGAAGAACAAACATTGATACACATTTTACAAATGTTTGCGTCTAACGGGATTCGAACCCGCAATCCTCATTTTCGATGGTATACACACTATCAAAAATACTATCCAGTTATCCAATAAAATCTCGATATAAATCTGAAATTGAACTTATTAAATAACAATTTTCTAAAACGCTATTCTCTGCGCCTATTGAAATGCCCGCAGGCGAATTCTGAGACACGTACGAGCAACGACAAAAGTTTGACCGGCTGGTTCGCATTATAATTAATTTTATGATCTCAGTCTGACGGTGCTACTGAAATATCTTTGTCATACGTGACAATAGAACTGGGTTGAAGGTTTAATTTTCTTTCGGAACGATTAACCTCAGTGTAATGTTGTTATACCGATTCCGAAATAGGCAAAGATAATTATTATCTTACAGTAATCTTACTTGTATTGTATATTGTTATTAATTAGATTCACGATAGCCGAGTGGTTGGGTGGTTGGAATTTCGAGTCAAGAGACCCGAGTTCAATCCCCAGGTGGCAGGCTCGTACCAATGGGTTTTTCAAAAATTTGTGTACGAATTATATCGTTGGCTTGGACATAAAGACGGCGACGGGCTCACCATCTGCCATGTTGTCCCGAAAATATGGGCTTGAAAAAAAATTTAGACGTGTGAAATCCGCTAACACGCAAATCTGTTACCTACCTACCACCTGGGGATCGAACTCGGGCCTCTTGTCTCGAATGACGATCCCCCGACCAGTTATATGCCTAAGAATATTATTCAAAGTTACATCTATTTACTTTTTCCGTTTTATTTATACACTATTATAACATCTGCTACCTAATGTATTACGAAGTAAAATTACTCTTTTGCGAAGTGAGTCATGAACTACAAGACTATAATTTATTTTATTGAGTATTAACTTTTTTCTTTTTTCAAAGAGCTAATATTAAACGTTCGTAAAAAAGAATTCTTGAGTATATTGTATTCTAAATAATCGTTACATTGAGATATATATTCAAATATAAAATGATATTATTAACTTATGAGATTTGAAAGCAATTTATATTTATATAATAATTTATATTCATGTTTATTAAAACTCTCAGATACACGACCAAGAATTTTGTACTGCTTGATTATACAATACTTATGTCTGGAATGGTTCACTATAATAGACTGACGGGTACGAACGCGAGATTTCATGTTTTGCAGTCCGTATCCCAAATCGCTCGGCTACTGACGCTTAAATATTAACTTGATTATCACAAATAGCTACATTGAACAATTCAGAACTAATCATATCTCCCTCTGTAATTATCCCTCGCGTTTTAGCAACTGATATAATATATGACTTTAATGTAAATACATTAAAGTCACATTATATCAGTTGCTTTGATCTCACTTTAAGCTAGTCTTAAAAAATATGTAGTTCAGAGATATTACAAGATGAATGATGAGAAACTTCCATACTCTTATGATATATTAAAACTATTAATATAATATATAACTTTATTAATTTCATAATTTATTAATTAATTTCATAATTTATACTCATAATTTATCAAAGTCACGATAACCGAGTGGTTAGGTGGTCGGAATTTCGTGTCAAGGGACCCGAGTTCGATCCTCAAGTGGCAGGCTCGTACCAATGGGTTTTTCAAAAACTTATGTACGAACTATATCGTTGGCTTGGACATAAAGGCGGCGACGGGCTCACCACCTGTCACGTTGTCCCGAAAATATCTTCGGTGGAAGGTGGGTCAAAGGGACTTAATTGTCTAGACTAGACCTCTGTCTACCCCTGTATTGGGAATTGCGTGAAGATATTTATATATTTATATTTATTTATTAATTTCATAAGGAAAAGCTGAACATAGCTTGTGTGCTTTAAATTCACAGATAGTCATAAAATATATATGGCTGTATATTTGTACTTAAAAATTCATTTTTAGTTTACAGTGTCATAAAATATTAATAATTTTATAGGCATGGCCTAAAGTGTTTGCATACTCCTATGTAAATATTCATGTCAATATTAATAGTACAGAGAAAACGAAGGAAAAAACACAAAGCGTACTATCTCGATTTTCTACTTGAGTGGATGCCATTCAGGAATCGCTTCATCAAGACAATTACGAACGATAAAACTTGGATGCCCTCCGAGGTGAGAACTTTATGTAGATAATACAATTTCCGTTTTCGTTCGAGTTCAATTACTAACGTTTTGTGCGATTCGAAAATTGTACGCTAAAGTCCTAGTAAAAGAACTAGGTGTATTTTTACTAGTACTTTTCTGAGATTTTAATGACTGTTAACAGTAAGTAAGCACAATATAATTATTATGCTAACTTAATAATTTAAAAATGTTCTCTAATGAGAACATTTTTAAATTATGACTGTAGATAGATAGGATAAGGCTCGCACAGTGCGCGGGGGCCGCACGCGTGCAGCCTGCGTGCAAGCAGTTCTGTTCGCTTTCATACTATATATTTATCAAGTAAGTTTAGGTAAGTAGAAGATTTTCAAGGAATATTAATTTCTCTATGCGGAGCGGGTGAGCGGACGGGAATAAGTACGCGAGGCGCGCATGGTTCACGTATGCGGGCGGCGCGTTTACCAGATTCGGACCCACTCTTAGTTAAATAATGTATACAGCTTGGTACCATGATTGGTACTGACTACGCTTATGAAACAGAGGGTTTAAATTCCACTAGAGGCAAAAATATGAGAGATGAATATGAATCGTGGGTTTTTATATGTATTTACGAATATTTATCATAACTATTTACCATTAGCTTGAACATCAAGATCGAGATAGGCTCATCACCACTTCCAAAAAGAATCGAAGAGACTAATTTGTCTATACCGCGTACAACCCTAATATTACAAAGAAGAACAAAAGCTTTTGTAAAAAGATCACACGTATCTTATCAATCAGATGTAATAAAGTTTTAACAAAACAGATTCAGTACATAATTACGATAGCGCTAATATAATTTGCCACCGACTTATTCCTGAGCAATCAGCATACGGATTGCCAACCATATAATGCGATTTGTGGTTAGGATCCGTAAGCGGAATTTGATTGAACGACGTCACGCTGACGACGCCTTCGGGCTGACTGAGCAAAGGTCAACTTCCAAGTAAAACAATTACACGAATCAATTGTTTAACGGTTTATTTTCCAGTATATATTATTGGGATCACTATTTGAATGAATTTAATTGTGTTTGTGTTTTAAAGCATAAAGATATACGTGTTTCAGTTATTATAGATATATTGGCATAGTATTAGATAGTACATTTCCGTTTCATGATGAATAAAAAAACTAATACCGATATGATATCTGGTTCGAAGAGAAGAAGAGGTATTTCCCATATTTCACCTCTCGGGCTTAGTGCCCGATACATACACATATAAAATCATTGATTAAAATGCGACTCGCGAATATACGACGTTAACCGCTACTTACAAAAATTTTTTTGTTATTTAGCTGTTGGACAGAATAATTTCCAGTACTTTCTCAATCAGAAAGACAAAAGTTTACTGACTAAAAACTACCACGGTTAGAACCAATCTGTGCCACCACGCATTATACACGCATCAGCTGAAATTTTATACCTCTCTCATTACTTACGCCTTTTAGAGCGTTTGCGACATCAGCCATAAACTATTAAATAATCTTGCTTTTGTGTGCTTCTAGCTTTTGCTCTACATTTTGTGTGGGACTCGCGTGTGGGTCTCTCGAATTGATTCGATACACGATCTTTGAAGGAAGCCTATATATAAATATATTAATATGTAGTCTATATATAAATATATTAATATATATTCTATATGTAAATATATTAGTATATAAATATATAGTCTTCTATTTCATTTGCCGTAGAAACTGTCGGTTCGTGGGATTCGCCTTTCCTCGGCGCTTCTCGTACAGTGCGGACGTGTCTGTATTAATTTTAACCTTCTTATATCGTTTTATATTTAATGTTTTTGTAACTAAGAAATTGATCAGTGAAGTACTAGGAGTGCATAATAACGAAGTAACACCGAGTACCGAGTACGGCCAGTCAAGTCGTCGTAAGATAAAGACAAGCGCTGCAAAGTAAGTCTGTTCTCTTCGAAAACGCACCAATACGCACTACCCACCCTTCCATAGTTTGAACACGGCCACACCACTCAGCGCTGTTCATTGCGCATAAGCAGGTCACGCCCAACCAGATTGTTTATTTGAAACGTATAGGCCTGAATACTACCCACTAATTAATTATGTCAGTGCAACGTTCACCGCCCAATTCTTTATCTTATTTGAATCCTACAAATAATATATCGCACTATAACTCCGACTCAACAATTAATTCATCAAATAAGACTGATTCTGAGGATCTTTATTTTAACATATCTAAACGCCAAAAGCGTACTTTTGGTGACCACTTATCCCAACCGGGGTCTTCCTCCACTGAAATTAAAGGCATATTAGCCGAGCTTAAAGAACAACAAGACCATAAATTCGAATTGCTGAGTAACGCTATGAACACCATAATGACGCAAAATCAAGAAATTCAGAAATCGGTTGCAACACTCTCAGGCCAACATGAAGTTTTATTAAATAAAATTAATTGTTTAGAACAAGAAAACACTGAGTACAAAAAAAGATTGTTTACCGTAGAAAAGAAGTTGGATGTCCTTGAAAAAAAATCGTACTCAGCTACCATCGAAATCTGAAACATACCAAAACAACCCAATGAAACTAAGAAGGATTGTACTGACATAATCCAGAAGATTGGGAATACAATTGGTCTTGAAACAGCAATCATGGAAAGTGAGATAAGAGACATATATCGCCTTAAGCCAGAAGTCATTGTGGTCGAATTTACATCAACTCTAAGAAAGGACGGCTTGATTTCTAAGTACAAATCTTACAACAAAACACGACGTGAAAATAAAGAGACACAACTTAACACACAACTTATTAAACTACCCGGCGAGCAACGTACAGTATACATATCGGAGTACCTAACGGGTAACTCTAGGCGAGTTTTCTATGTCGCCCGCGAAAACGTTAAGAATAAAAAGATTTTCGCTGCCTGGACTTCACACGGACGAGTTTATGTCAAGAAAGAACAAGAATCAACACCAATCCGCATTAATGAAGAATCTGACCTACATAAACTCATCTTGTGACTGATATTTCCTAAATACGGTTATTTCTGTAAAATAACTCCAACAAAAAATTCTTTATGGTTACTTCTTTTAATAATAATTTTTTATATTTTCTTATTATGTAATAATTTAACTTTCCGGTGCCTACTTTGCAAACACACGAACATCAACACACCTTTCATGGACACCTCATACACACAAATTAAACAATTAGGAGGAACTAGGAATAAGAAAACTATAGTACGCCCAAAATATATTATGCCAACTGTGTTCGTACCGGATCGATGTGTACAGCTACTCTATACCCTACTCAATGGTCACATGAATATAGTGACCAATATCCTATTTATATTTATATTTTCAGTATAATAATTTTCACTATGCAAGATATTGAAGCTGTCAACTCTGATCTGGACTCTATACAGGTGGCTAGAACTATAACATGCAACATAGACGATGTGAAATATTACATACCCAAAAGTAACTATACATACAATCTCCTGGTGCAAAATATTCGCAGCATTGCCTGTAATATGTCTAATCTCTTACCACATCTCCAAAGATCGGAAATATGCTGGGATATATTAGTACTAACAGAATGTTGGCTTCCTTCCGCAAAGTATATCCCTACTGTTAGTAACTATAATTATGTACTACCTCTTTCCACTTAACACAAAATGAAGGAGTAGTTATTTACTACAATAAACAGCTGAACGTAACTTTTGAAGAACCCCAAATCTCTGATGCAAACTGTCTATTATTAAAATTAAATCCAGAAAGCTGTATCATAGGTATATACCGCCCACCGAGCCAAATTAACACTACTAAATTTATTAACTCCATGGACCTCCTTCTCACAAAATTAAATTGTTATAAAAATATTTTCTTATGCGGTGATATAAATATCGACATTGCACCATCCTCTACAGATAAGCGTTCCCATGATTATCTGAACATGCTTGCTAGCCACAGCATGCTACCTGGTTATAACTCTCCGACGCACGGACTGACATGCTTAGACCATATCATCATAAAAACTAAACTTGATGCTATATGCTTTATATTGCCATCCTCTATCACTGATCACGATAGTGTTGCATTGAAAGATTGTGTTAAATCGAAAACATAGAGTACGGATCGGAAATATGATGAGCGACGAACTGACTGTTAACTTTGGTGTCCCGCAAGGCAGCATCCTCGCGCCGACCTTGTTTTTAGTCTTTATTAACGATCTCTGCCAACTTCAAATCCCCAGAGGACAAATAGTTACCTTCGCCGACGATACAGCCCTGCTTTTCACTGGCAATACTTGGGAAGAAACCTTTAATACTGCCCAGAAAGGCCTAAATAAAGTTAGTGAATGGTTACAAAATAATGGCCTCACACTTAATATAAATAAAACCAAGTATATGGCATTCGCTCATAGAGTCGACCTACTACCACCAATATCCCTATCCATTACCGCTCACACCTGTGATTCCCTTAACTCCATATGTATTTGTACCAAACTACTAAGAACGGACACTATCAAATATCTTGGTATCATTATGGACCAACATATAACTTTTAAACCACATATAGTTACGCTTGTATCACGATTAAGAAAACTAATCTACATTTTTAAAAATTTAAGACACGCTGCAAACCGTAAAATTACTAAAATGGTCTACTATGCATTGTGCCAATCTTTGGTGGACTACTGTATCACTTCATGGGGTGGGGCTGCAAAAAACTTATTTATTGGAGGTGGAGAAGGCACAACGCGCTATTCTCAAGGTTGGGGCAGGTTTGCCCTTTCACTATCCGACAGTAGAACTCTACAAAGAATGGGATGTGCTCACTGTTAGAGAACAAACGTTTATATTAAACATAGTAATACAAAAACATTCCCAGCTGCAGTATGACCCGAACCTTAGGAAGGAAAAAAGACGAAAAGACAAGGTATGTCAAGCTCAAACCTTTAACACGATACTATCACATAAGTTCTCTTGTCTTCTTGGCACATACTTAAAAAAAATTAACTTAACAAAATTCTTAAGATATATCCACAAAAAAATACTTGTAAAATTTTAGTCAAAAATTACCTCAAGACCCTAGACTATTCTGAAACTGAAAATCTACTGATACCTCCCAAATAGTTACTCCGTATACTTACTCCATCGTTCTATCGTTCTCCTATTAATTTATTAATCTAACGTCTATATATATAACATATTTGTCGAAATTCCTCAACACACATAATAATCAACACTTTCTCACGTCACTACACAAACACACCCAAATAAATGAGCTTAAACTCTACGCTACAACTAACACATACTCAAACATTAAACACACCTACATGCACACAAACAACACATCAATTCTCATACTCCTCAAGACAAACATACATACTATTGCAAATGGGCTCTCATGTATTCCTTTAAGTTAACAAACGCTATCGTATTTTCTTAGTACTTACATGTCTAAGCGTAATTTTTATTATAGCTAATTAAGAAACTAGCCGAGGAGGGGTATGGTGACTTGTAATACAGGTTTTCAAGGAAACCTACTTCAAGCACCATTCTCTTACGCGGATAGTTCTACTATGTTCCTTGTCTGGCATTATTGTAATTCCTAGCATAAGAACTACGCAATGTAAGAGAAAATAAATGGCAATTTATTATTATTATTATTATTATTATTCGCGTATGGTGAAGTTTCTAATGGAATTGCATCAGCGACTGGTCGTAGCCGCTGGAGACAAGAGGGCAGCTTCTTTTCTCGTTCAGCGGTTAAGTCTATTCTATTAATCCATTCAATTCTATCTATTCTATTCAAAGAAGAAATTCAGGAAGCGTTTTTGGTACCAAGAGGAGTACGGCTATATGATTATGGATGTATTCAGTATTGCATACATAATCATAATCTCCCGATAAAAAATCATAAAAGTCACGAAAGGCGAGTGGTTGGGTGGTCGGTATTTCGAGTCAAGAGACCCGAGTTCGAACCCCAGGTGGCAGGCTCGTAAACCCATTGGTTTATTAAAAACTTATGTACAAATTACATCTTTGGCTTAGACATAAAGACGGCGACAGGCTCATCACATGACAAGTTGTCCCGAAAGTATCTTCGGTGGAAGGTGGGTCAAATGGACTTAATTGTCTAGATTAGACCTCTGTCTACCCCTGTATTGGGAATTACGTGAAGATATTTATTTACATATTTTAATCATAATCTTGTTTCTGAGGACGATGAAGAAAAAGTGGTTTTATACATTGACCTATCCGGTAATCTTACCGGTACCTCAGAGCTTGTAGCACGTAATCCGATATGTCGACGTCGACGAAGGCCGTCGAAATAAATAAAATAAATAAACTAATAAATATGGGATTAGACGCAAGAAACATTCCTCAACTATTCGCCACTTGATCGTCAAGATGGAAGTCCTATGTACAAAATAGCCATCATTGTAACATCAAGAAATAAAATTTTTCGAATAAATCTTTTCAAATGTCTTTAATGTTTTAAATTGGACACGGTTTAAAATTAAACTTCACAGACAAACAAACGAGGACTTTAAATTGTCTCCGAGATGTGAACTTTGCGTTCAGAATGAAACTTCCGTTTGCATACAATTACTCAAGTTTAGTAAGGTTCGACAACTTAACATTGTTGCGACACTTTTATAATACATTTTCTTTCGCAGATACGGACGTTTTCATTTAAAATTTTATTTTTAAATTTAAACTTACGTCGGAAAAGTCGTGAATGGAAATATTTTTATTCGAGGCACATTATAGTAGCTACGAGATGGAATTATGACTTTCCAGAAAATTTTTAATGAATAAAATGCTACATAAATGTAAAATATAATTGTTTATTTCTTTTTAATTGACAACTATAATCAACGACTAATAAACATCGATGAGTCAGAGTTTTTTTGGAAGTGTAATGAAGGAATGAAAAACAAATGGTTACCAAAATATTTTAAGCGATAATGAACAATAAAATGATTTGAATTTGGTCGGTAATTACTATTAAATGCCAAATTGCTCGTAGATAGGCAAATGCAGAAAGAAAGAAAAGCATTTATTGGACCATCATAAAGAGACTACACACAAAATAACGCAGTATAATTAAATAAAATGGGGGAAAAAGAATGAGATATTCCGAAATATGAGATTGAGTAAAATGATGAATCTGATGGAAACGAAAGAACATACAAGTATATTAAATAAATATACATGGTTATCTTTTATCTAAGGATTTTAGAATATATAAATATGTACAGTTTCTGGAGTTCACTCCTTATGGATCTATTTTCATATATAAAGCCGGGATTTATATTTATACTTGTTTATATTTACATATCTTTTAACTTGGACTTTAATAGGCCGTTATGTATGTATGTATGTATAGTATGTATTTATATAAACTCTAAAATCATCACCCAATTTCTCTGCAATTCATGACAGCCGAGTGGTCCAATAACTTATGTACGATTGATTTTGTTATTGTCTAGACCTCTGCCTACCTCAATATTGGAACACGAAAATACGTGTCCTAAGACTTATCTTAATAGATGAATAAATAAAATAAAATAAAATAAACTAATAAATATGGGATTAGACGCAAGAAACATTCCTCAACTATTCGCCACTTGATCGTCAAGATGGAAGTCCTATGTACAAAATAGCCATCATTGTAACATCAAGAAATAAAATTTTTCGAATAAATCTTTTCAAATGTCTTTAATGTTTTAAATTGGACACGGTTTAAAATTAAACTTCACAGACAAACAAACGAGGACTTTAAATTGTCTCCGAGATGTGAACTTTGCGTTCAGAATGAAACTTCCGTTTGCATACAATTACTCAAGTTTAGTAAGGTTCGACAACTTAACATTGTTGCGACACTTTTATAATACATTTTCTTTCGCAGATACGGACGTTTTCATTTAAAATTTTATTTTTAAATTTAAACTTACGTCGGAAAAGTCGTGAATGGAAATATTTTTATTCGAGGCACATTATAGTAGCTACGAGATGGAATTATGACTTTCAGAAAATTTTTAATGAATAAAATGCTACATAAATGTAAAATATAATTGTTTATTTCTTTTTAATTGACAACTATAATCAACGACTAATAAACATCGATGAGTCAGAGTTTTTTTGGAAGTGTAATGAAGGAATGAAAAACAAATGGTTACCAAAATATTTTAAGCGATAATGAACAATAAAATGATTTGAATTTGGTCGGTAATTACTATTAAATGCCAAATTGCTCGTAGATAGGCAAATGCAGAAAGAAAGAAAAGCATTTATTGGACCATCATAAAGAGACTACACACAAAAGAACGAAGGATAATTAAATAAAATGGGGGAAAAAGAATGAGATATTCCGAAATATGAGATTGAGTAAAATGATGAATCTGATGGAAACGAAAGAACATACAAGTATATTAAATAAATATACATGGTTATCTTTTATCTAAGGATTTTAGAATATATAAATATGTACAGTTTCTGGAGTTCACTCCTTATGGATCTATTTTCATATATAAAGCCGGGATTTATATTTATACTTGTTTATATTTACATATCTTTTAACTTGGACTTTAATAGGCCGTTATGTATGTATGTATGTATAGTATGTATTTATATAAACTCTAAAATCATCACCCAATTTCTCTGCAATTCATGACAGCCGAGTGGTCCAATAACTTATGTACGATTGATTTTGTTATTGTCTAGACCTCTGCCTACCTCAATATTGGAACACGAAAATACGTGTCCTAAGACTTATCTTAATAGATGAATAAATAAATAAATATCTTTACGCAATTCCCAATACTGCGGTAGACAGAGGTCTAGTCTAGACAATTAAGTCCCTTCGACCCACCTTCCACCGAAGATATTTTCGGGACAACGTGACAGGTGGTGAGCCCGCCTCCGTCTTTATGTCCAAGTCAACGATATAATTCGTACATAAGTTTTTGAAAAACCCATTGGTACAAGCCTGCCACCTGGGGATCGAACCGGGTCTCTTGACTCGAAATTCAAACCACCCAACCACTCGGTACTCGGCAACGAGACAGACAAGACGTATTCATTTGAGAAACGTTACCAGAAATGTTGTTTAAGTTTCTCAATTCTATTGTACCGTTGCAAGGAGTTGATATTTGCATCACTAATTTCGGGATTTGAAACTGGTAAAATTGAGCGTATAATCAGGAAGTGGGAAGGTGAAAGGCACCTAAGATCAGAAGGATCTGAGGGTAACGGAGTAAGGGGCCTTGAGTTTAAAATAGCCTCTGTCTGGATTTGAATTGAAATTTGCCTCTAAGAAGCTTGGCGTGCTCAGTACAGCACGACAGTACTTCATGCCGGGCCACCCCATGCAACATTATAAGGCGCAGATTCGGCCACACATGGAGCACTGTTCGCATCTCTGGGCGGTGGCACCCCAGTGTCAGCTCCTGCTATTTGACCATATTTAACGAAGAGCGGCTAGAATTGTCGACGACCATGTTCTATTTGATAGGCTAGGCCCTGGCATTGCGAAGAGATGTTGCATTTCTTTGCATTTTTACAAGATTTACTACGGGGAGTGCTCCGAGGAGTTTTTCCGATTAATTACAGCCGCTGAATTTCACCATAGAACCTTACGGCATAGTCAAAAATTCCATCAACACCATCTTGATGATTGGCAATCAACCACAGTGCGTTTTTTGCGAAATTTTCAGTCATTTCAGTCAGCGGTTTTTCCGGACCGATAGGACTTAGGGACCTTTAAGAAAAGAGCCTATACCTTTCTCAAAAGCCGGCAAGGCATCTGCTATGCCTCTGGCATTGCGGATGTTTATGGGCGGCGGTAATCACTTACCATATGTGAGCCACCTGCTCGTTTGCCTCCTTTTCCTATAAAAAAAGCACATGGACATCTCCTCATACGTTAAATGGGTCAATGTAAGAATACGCCTAAGATAACGTGTCATAGACTTAATAATAGCCTCCCATAAATGGGATGATTATTTAAAAACTCTGCTAATTCGTTACTAGTTCCGGCGAAAGCGATGCCATTGTCTGAATAGATATTCTGAGAGAGTGCCCCCTCCCCCCCAGAATTGGTGAAACCGGAGGCCCACACATCCCCCGTGTATACCTCCGGTTACCTGCACTCACCAGACGAAATGCAGAAGTTTGTTAGACTACTACTTCACACCGGTATTCTGTGAGGTCGTGGTCCTTCCCCGGTCGAGCCGGCCCATTCATGCAACAACAATAGCTGATGCGTGGCTCTACCACTGTGAATATGTGAATCTTATGTTAACATTGCGGTCACTTCTGTGATGCTTTGATGATTGTTCACAAGAGCTTCTGCACATATTCTTCTGGATTTTGACTGATTACATACGTCGATACACGTTGGTGAAATAGTTTGATGAAAATTAAGCTTGCTCAAAGATGATTATAGAAAATATAATATTTCTTATGTAGCGGACAATAGACACTTCGATCCTTTTTAATTGTGTATATTATTTACTTGCGTACTTACTAACGGTGAAGGACCATTTTGTACGAGTTTATACTTAAGCGGATAATAAAAGCCTTAGGCCACTGGTAAAAATGTATTAAAAGACTATATTAGTAAATAAAGAAAGAATCTTATGCAGTGCGTCAGTATTCAGCGATAGTATTTGACGATGTTTTTTGCCACCGTCAGTGCTGCCTCCGCCGTTGCTGCCACCAACGTCAACGGCTGCGTAAACTGCTTGCGGTGTTGCCGCATCAGTGACATTTATAAATATAGCGTATATGTAATTTACCTTCATTTACTATTCTAAATCTAAGTAAGGACTAATCATAAGTTATGCGTTGGAGCTGACATACAAAGAATTTTAAGTTCCATTTTTAATAATTAAACAATATTTAAACAAAAGCTACCTAATTTTATTTCCACGAAGTAATAATTTCCTGAAATATGAAACATTTATTACAATTACAATTAGACAACAGAAAAGTTTACAGGAAAGTTTCATTTCGGATAACAATTTCTCAACTGGGACGATAGCGACCAATTAAAACTTCTCAACAGAAATGAGCGGCGTTCAAGGAAGTCGCAAATCTTGATACTACGCAGCTTTAATCCACCTTTTGTTTGCGATTGCAATCGAGCCTTGTTTTGTCCAAATAAACGAATGCCTTGTATCAATTTCGAAACTTTCCTTTAAATTATAATGCAAAATCTGCGTAAAAACTGAATTTTTTCTTCTAGAAATACAAGAATATAGGACACCATAGGCGAGTGGTGTGATTGGCATTCCGATCTAGTAGGTGGTAAATTAGTACCAATAAGTTTTTCAAAACTTATGTATCATTTATATTGTTAACTTAAACATAAAGACGTCGACAGGCTCACCATCTTCATGTTGTCCCAAAAATATATCTTTCAGCCTACTTGTGTCTCTGTTTAGTGAGAATAGCGTGAAGACATTTATTAATTTATTTCTTCACGTGTGTGCCGTAATTGGTGAAGGAAAAATTCTAAAAGATGACAACGGCTATCTACAGATGGTGGGATACCTATTTCGAAAAATACCAGACCATTCTATTTTAACTTTTTTTATTGTAGAAGGATGAAGGACATCTGCCAGTCCACTTGATGCTTAATTACTGCTGCTCCTGAATACATGCTACCAACTACAAATAAACAATGTTGCAGATGTTTTCTCATCCTTGAGCTAAGATGTAATGCGGTTATCCCAGAAATGCATACGTTACTCTATACCTTTCAATCCGAAATTACAAAATAACTATTATAATACCTTTTTTTAATACCTTTTGCACACATGCATTTTCTCAATACTGGGGTAGACAGCTCTAAACTACTAAGTCTTTCGATTCAAATTTCGCCGAAGTCTACGATAATGTGATCAAGTTGGAAAGTTGGTAGTTGGCCTTCATCACAATGATCCCGCCTTCAAGGCTAAGGTTTGCGGGTTCAAATCCCCCCTATTTATGTGATGAATATAAATGTTTGTACTTGAATTATGAATTTATATATGAATTAATATTTATCCATCTAAATATGTATGTATGTAATTATAATTCACCGTTCTTGTCACCACATATCACGCTGTTCCAAATAAGTTTCAGTTTCGACCCGAATCCGAAAGGAGTTAATTGTTTGTACCTCTTTATATTTGTCTGTAGATAAAAAAAATCCGTGAATCTCTATACATTTATTTCCAAATAGAGCAAGGAATATTAATATCTCTGCGTAACGCTTCAGTTAATAGGCGTGAATTTATGTTTATATAATTATGTAGCGTATGTAAAAGACTGAGTGTTTGTGTATAATCAAGTAGGTATTTCGTTTCCAAGTAATTTTCACAGCAGAATAAATAAGAGCTTCTGATGATAGTATCTTAGGGTTTAATTAAATCGTGGAACACTCCCACGTATTTATTATTCCCGTGCCTTATATCGTATTCACGAAACACTTCCAAATTTTGTAGTCACAACCTATAAATTTGTTTCGTTGTTCCTCTAAAGGGAGTTAAGCATTTATATGGTAGCCTTGTATTATTGACATTACTAACAGTTAAAAATATTGAACAGCCTTCAACAAGAACATAATAGTAGAAAAGAATAACTTAATAAAATAAACTAAAAAAAAGATATCTTTACGCCCTTCCCAATACTGGGATAGACAGAGGTCTAGAAACATAAGTTCTTTTGACCCAGCTTTCATAGATGATACGTTGTCCTAAAAAATTTAGGACAACGTAACATGTGGTGAGCCTGTCGCCGTTTTTATGCACAACCCAGCGATACAAATCGTACCAAGTTTTGAAAAAACCTATTGGTACGAGCCTACCATCTGGGGTTCGAACTCGGGTCTCCAGACTCGAATTCTGATCACCCATTCACTAAAGTATCGTGACTGGTTAAGCTAAACTTTTAATTTTAATGAAATATTTTAATAAATACTTCTTACCGTTTCAAAATAAATTGATTTGGTTTATATATGTTCGAGTTATGGGGTAAATTCGAAAAGTAAACCTCTTTGATGATCAACCTAACCGATGACGAAGAGTACCTTGTATATAAACAGAATCAGGTACCGCGATCGCCATTCAAGAATATTCGATTACCCAGGCGTGCCTGTATGAAGAAAATGGTGAATTTAAAAGGAACGAATGGTATGTGAGGATCGTGATACTTGGCGATAGATCAATCTGGCTACATATCAAGGACTACGCGTGAAGATATTTCTGTATTTAACAAATATTAAATCACGATAGCCGAGTGGTTGAGTGGTCGGAATTTCGAGTCAATAGACCCGAGTTCGATCCCCAGGTACCAATTAGTTTTTCAAAAATTTATGTACGAATTACATCGTTGGCTTGGACATAAAGACGGCGATGGGCTCACCACCTGTCACGTTTTCCCGAGAATGTCTTCGATGGAAGGTGGGTCAAAGGGACTTAATTGTCTACACTAGACCTCTGTCTACCCCTGTATTGGGAATTGCGTGAAGATAATTTTTATTTATTTTTAACAAACATTTTTTTTCCTTTTACATTGAATTTTGCATATAAATATTTTTCGTCAATTACTTAAGCGAAATGTAACAAAATACTTCTGTATTTTGAACATTTTTGACTTCATTAAAATGAGTCCTTTGATCTTTTATTGCCAATTCAGATAACGAAAACGTTCAAGTAGTTGAGTATTACTTACTCGCAGAATGACAGTATACGGGCACATTTAATTAGAAGCCATGTTTACATTTGAACGGTACGTTGAACCCCACATATTAACATTTAAAATTCTGTATTTTGTTATGCCTACCGCAAATGGGAAATAGTCGCTTTCAAAGTTGACGTTTTGTAGACATAAAAGGTAATATGTCAAAAGTTTACCATCTATTACACTGTCCCTAAACGATGTCTAAATTGATAACACTAAATAAATATCTCTTGTTGTACTCACTACCTACTACAATTGAGTGTAGTATATGGTGTTGGTATAATGTTTTGTAATGTAATTTATCGCCTTCGTTATCTTTTGTGTCGATTCTGTCGTTGTGTTACCCTGTCTTCGAAGCAAAGGGTAGTGGCTTCAATTCCCTCCAGAGGCAAACTTCTTTTCGGGCAAAACTGTTTTTGTCATGTCATAATTTCTTTAGCTACTTGCTTTATGATCAAAGCAATGTACGAGTATGTATGCTGTCCCTATCTAATTATGTTTAAAACACCATTTAAATATAAAATATTATACGAGTCGATAGAGTAGTTTCCAAAATACATAATTTTATAAACTTTTTTTGATGTTTTTTTTATATCTTCTCGCAATATCCCATTCTGGGGTACGCAGAGTTTTAGAAATTGAAGTCCATGTTTAGGTCGTTAAAAGTATCAAGATGTCATAGATTTTTAATGGTGTATTTATAAAAACGTATAACGAAATATAATATGTACATGGAATTTCCTTTCGTAACTATTACGAGTATACTTGGGGAGTGCGTTTAGCCGGGATGGAAGATGTGATTTAGATGTGGACAGGCGTGTCGCTACCGGGAACAAAGTCAATGGTGCCCTGACTGCGTAAGTCAAAAGGCAAGGCGTAGTGAAAAGTGCACGCCTTGCAATACATAACGCAGTGTTGGTACCGACTTTGTTATATGGCAGCGAAACCTGGGTATGCCAGAAGATGCATAAAAGCAGGTTGAATGCAGTGGAGATGCGATCTCTTCGTAAAATGTGCGGCCTTACCATGGCTGACTAAAGCGAAACGAAGAGATTCGCAATATGGCAGGTTTGAAAGATGACCTTGTCACAAAAATGGATAAGGGCGTGCTTCGATGGTTTGGGCACGTTGAGCGAATTAGTGAAGACCGAATGGTGAAGAAAATATATAGCGCGAAAGTTAATATTAAAAGGTGTCGAGGAAGACCGAGACTAACTTTCGAAGACCATGTGAGCAAATTGCTCGAAGAGGGGAGGGTCAAGAGTACTCTTATACCTAGACGTGCATGTATGAAGAAGTTGATGAATCTGAAAGAAGCGAAAGAAGTATGTAGGGATCGTGACACGTGGCGATCTGTTCTCTCTGGCTACCCCGTCAGGGATTGTGCGTGAAGATAAATAAATAAATAAACTATTACGAGCCTAATACTGTTTTATGAAATGTATTTTGTATATTTATTGTTAAAGTTGACAATGACAAGGGTTTAAGTCAAAACGCCGTTTGACAAGAAATATGTCTCGAATCAATTACGTGACTTCGGAGGCCATTATTAAATATTTGATGTTAATTTGATTTGACGTGTTGTCAAAAGTGTGGTTTGTGTTGTTGACATATTTGTCAACGTTACCGGTTGTACCATAGAATAATAACTTTCATGAAGTAAACATTATATCCTTTATATTCTCAGTAGTTGACTGCACAAATAACGGGTGATGAGCCCGTCGTCGTCTTTGCGTCCAAAGCCAGCTATATAAATCGTACATAAGCTTTGAAAACCTTATTGGTACGAGCCTACCGCCTGAGGTAATCTGGTCTCTCGATTCGGATTCCGATCACCCAACCACTTGGCTCTCTTGACCCAAATCTACGCTACTAACTCCTATTAGGATAGCCGCGTGATTGGTTGATTGATTTTTAATCAAGATAATTAAGTTCATGCATGAGAAAAGACATTTTTTGATTAATATACACTATTTGTTGTAAACAAATCACAAATATACATTGGTTTGTGGTATTTGTGATCCGTGGGGAGCTTTTCACTCCAGAACATTAAATTAAAAATCTTTAAGGGGATGTTTTTATAATGCCTTTATTTACAGTGTTTTCTTTTTTAAATTGGCAAAAAATCTCTCTCACCTGTTTCTTCTTGTTAGATAAGAAAAAGAAAACAATCAATTGATGTCATGTTTATTACTTAATTCGATGAATCTATGATTTGATTTGATTTACCAAGCATGAAGGTCCATCTATGTATATAGATATAAGATAAAATGTATCACTATGATAAACATGAGCGAGGAGGATATGCAATACAAGTTATTTTACAGCAAATTGGAGGAGAGCAATAAATTTTACGGCTGAGACGGGTTTTATTATAGCAACGAGGAGCGCAAATCTGAGAAATTGGATACGTCTATCTCCTTCAATAATGAAGATGTTATCATTGGTTATTTGCTTCTGTTAAAAAATATTGTGACGACATAAATAATTGAAAAGAGGTTTTAAAAACTTGTTATATGTGCAACGAACTCATAAACACCATTATGAATAGTTTTTATTTATGTAATATTAATGCAGATTCATTATTTTCTTCTTTTACTTAGTGGGTCTCGTAGCAGAGGTCTAGGCAATAAAGTTCTTTCGATCCACTTGTCACTGAAATTTATTTCGGAAAACGTGTAAGATGAAGAGCATATGAAGAGGTATGACTTTTTTAAAGTTTTAATGGATCTTTTCAATCATATTTCACAATTGGATCTGGTTGTTGGCGCTGTAATCGACTTTCCCATCACAGCTTGGATAGTACAACCTCTGTTAGCTAGTTTCTATAATATGTATATATTTTGGCTATAAAGTATTGGAAATCCACTAACTTTTACCCTTCTCAAGTTCAACTCAAACGCTGTTTTTTCCACACTTTTCATATGTTTATCCAACACGAGTCCGTCCGGCCATTCAGTCCAACAGATTTGCTTTATCTTTTTCTAAATGATAGGTATCAATGCACCGATTTATCATTGAGTATTGGAAGTCACTTAACTTTCACCCTTCTCAAGTTATACGCAAACGCGTTTTATTTTCATATATTTCTTATGTTTTCATAGCTTCCTTTCTCGATATTTCCAATTCTAATTGAGATATACGGTTTTGT
Organism: Sericinus montela; assembly: GCA_029286605.1. Classification (NCBI taxonomy): domain Eukaryota; kingdom Metazoa; phylum Arthropoda; class Insecta; order Lepidoptera; family Papilionidae; genus Sericinus; species Sericinus montela. The sequence continues at coordinate 3,934,979 of JAGSMR010000057.1, forward strand.
TTTTTCCAAAGAACACTCACTAAAATAAGTGTCACTCTTTTGTTTAAGCCTTTACCCATATACCTTGATTGAGTGGAGGGAAGCTAAGTGCTCATCTTAAGCTCGATAGGTCGTCGCCTTGTCCTGGCAGTGGGCCTTAAATATCAACACCCACGGTGAATAGAGAAATGAAAAAAATTTTTTTTGTTATTGTTGTTGTTGTACGGGTCATAACCAGTTTATTTCAAAAATAAAGTCGCTACAATATATATAGACAAATATATACATGCTTTTCCGCATGCTTAGAGCTTAAATGGGTGTCATCAAAGGCAACGAAGTAAAAAGTCTAAAATTTCAATTGGCTATCGACAAAGGGCGGGATAACTATCTCAAATACACAAATCGAGCAAAATTCTGCAGATCAATTGTGAGCACCAGGGAGGCGTAGTGTCTAATACTACGATCGCCAATCCGCTAGTCTAGCGAGGCGATTATAGGGAATCTTCATTACGACATAAGTTTACGTGCTATGGAATTTATAGGCCGCTTAAGACTTTTATAGTTGTAAAAGAACAAGATGCAGGAAAAGGGTAGCTACCCGCCAGGTCGGGTGATCGTGACCTGGGAGGACGTCTCCTCCCAGGTCACGATCACCCGACCTGGCGGGTAGCTACCCTTTTCCTGCACCACATCATCAGCTTACAAGTACTAAAGAACAAGATGTCTACCATCGTAACCTATTCGTAGAATACTAGGAGATCTGCGACCATAGGTTCCTTTTGTACTGCAGGAGAGTTTTACATGCCTTTATGATGACGATAATGCTGATCCATCAATATTACTGTTTTTATTTCTGTTGGCAGACATTGCAATTTTTAAGCATTTTCCATTCAATTCAGGAATACTTTAATATAGTAGAAATACTGATAAACACAGTTACAACAACCGAATACCTCAACAGAATAATAAACATGCTGCAACTGATGTGATTGTCAGATTTATTTTGGCAATAAGTGTCGTGTTAAATAACATCATTATCGGGTTAACAAGACTGACGATAAATTGCTTTTGGTGCAAGCTACGAGTGAGTTTAGTAAAGTGCTTTTTTCTCGCTTTTTATTGAGCACTATTATTTTTATTTTATAAATGAAATAAAAGCTAATTTGGACGAGTTGATATATCATGTGAGTAAATTGCTCCAAGATTACTCGGATATTTAGACGTATATAGAAGACGTATATGAAGAGAGTGATAAATTGAAAGAAGAGAAAGAGCTATGTAAAGATCGTGACACTCGGCGATCTCTGACTGTTCTCTCTGACTTTGGAACTATACGTGAAGATATTTATATAACACCGTCAAGAAAAACAAGTCATTGTAGAAATCCACTTTTTCTACGTTCTAGGTTTGGGTGTTTGTGGTATGTATCTTCATTGTTTTCGATTTCATAACATAATTCGTGCGAGCACTACGTTATTCGTGTTCATGTGCATAATCGCCGTCCATGGAAGATCATTTTTGAATATCGTGTTTATAGAAACTTGATGTGTTATACTGATAGTGTGACAAGATGATAATAACTAGCAATGCATGACCCGTGACAGTCAGACTTAAATGTAAGGTGTCTGGTACCGCCCTCATCAAAGCGCTTACTAGGCATGGCGATTATGACAAACCCTTTTTATGGAAGTGTCGAGCAGCGGACTTTGACAGGGCATTAAGAAATTCTTCTCAGAAAAAGCAAAAAGAAAGCAGTAAAGCTTTGTGTTAATCACAACAAGTTCGGTTTACGGGATTCGGTTATAACTTAGGCGTAAGCTTTCGAGAAGAAAAATATTCAAGTTTTTTTTATTAAATGCGCAGCCATGACTGACGTTTTTAATAAACGGAATAATATTTTTGACTTATGTATTAGCAGATATTTATTAATACTTTGGCATATAGAACAAAAGTGATATATTTGTTATTGCAACTTACATCTGAATTACCCTTCAAAATTATAATACTTAAAATACCATTTAAAATTTCTCAATTAGTTAAATATATACGACATATAAATATATAGATATTGACGTGATGGTAAGTGATTACCGCCGCCCATGAACATCCGCAATACCAGAGGCATAGCAGATGCGTTGCCGGCCTTAGAGTGAACCCCCCCCCCCCCAGATTTGGGGGAGGGTGTGGGCCTCCGGTTACCTGCACTCACCAGACGGATCGCAGAAGTTTGTTAGACTTCTACTTCACGCCGGTATTCGGTAAGGTCGTCGTACTTCCCCGGTCGAGCCAGCCCATTCATGCAACAACAAAAGCTGACGCGTGGCTCTACCACTGCGAACCAGCACTGTTAAGATTTGCCATAATCGCCACGCTTGGCAAGTAGATTGGCGATCGCAGTATCAGAAACCTCGCACCTTAGACGCTGCTGCCTATCTGATTATTTTGGTGTGATGATTTTTACAGATGAGTTATCCCGCCATTTATCGGTCGCCATAACGATGTTCAAGGCTATTTCCCTTAGTCGCCTCATACGATACCCACGGGAAAACAGGGAGTGGCAATATTCTTACACCGTTACCACACGGTTGTAAGTTATGTCCATATAAACGTTCGACAAACTTAGCCTTAGGTTCTCATCGAACATATCTCAAAACCTTAAGACCAAATTATATAATCAGCTCGGGGTACCAGTGAAGACCTTCGGAACTGCAAATCGAATCGAAAAACTTAAAGGTAAGAGGCGTATGTTTAGCTATGGAATTTTGACTGAAAAGAAGAACGAGAGATTGTTCTTTTTTTCTTTTTTCAAAATTTATTGATTATTTTAATAAATTTTTACTTATCGCCTATGTATAAAATTATTCTGAGAAAGTGTTGACAATAACCCCATGTACAAATTCATGATGTTTCATAATCACTTTTAAGATAATGTAAAAAATTTTAACAAATTTTAAGGATAGAAGATCGACTTCACGATAGCCGAGTGACTGCGAGATCGCAATTTCAGTCAAGAGACCCGAGTTCGATACTCATGGCTCGTACCTATGAGTTTTTTTTTAAACTTATGTACGATTCATATCGTTAGCTAAGACATAAGGACGGCGACGGGCTCACCACCTGTCACGGTGTCCCAAAAACGCCTTCGGTGGAAGGTGGGACGAAAGGAATTAATTGTCTAGACCTCTGTTTAATCTGTATTGGGAATGGCGTGGAGATATAATCGTTTAAGGTTATACATTCAATTTATATATCTTACTTTGGCAACTAATTCCGATTTTAATTGGTTATCGTACTACAAAAACATATAACGTATCATTAATTTGCTATTAGGTTAAAAAGGTTTTATAAAGTCAAACGTGCTTTGCCCTCGTCTCATACATTATAATTGGAAAGCAAGGGGCCTAGCAATAAACGCTAACACGCTCATTTAGCACTTCGACCCTTCCATGAAGTAAATGAAGAGCATACAAATAAATTCCGTATCACATTAAAATCACATTCAAGTTTAGTTGCTTGCGAAGATAAAGTTATAAAGGGTCTTAACATGAACATGCATATCTAATTGCTTTCACAAAGTAGTTAAATTCACATTTGTCCAGCGCAGAGATCTTTATCTTGCGGGTGATAGCACTTCAAGCGGTCTTTGTAGTTTGAACGAGTATGAGCATGTACTTATCAAACATAAGTTAAGTTGTGGTTTGTTGAACCGATGTATATGTATGTATGTATACATACATTGATGCAGTAGTAGATAGCTTATATACTTTATTCATTATACCTTTATGGCACTTCTTCGTTCACCGTACGAAATGTTTATTAATATTAATGTTAAGGAATTAATCCTAACTTATTTCATATTTTTTTTATTTCTTATATTTCATTCTCATGTTTCGACCCACTTTTTACCAAAATAATTTTTGAGAAACTTATTCTTTCATATACCAATCTCAATATAAAGATTATGTTTATTTTACCTTATATATTGTCTCACAATTTACAATTCCAAATTTTGGCTATAAAATGTTTTATGTACCTTAAGAAAAATATTAATTTATTCTATGTTTATTCTCCATAGACAACTCGATAGCCTAGCTAAGACCACGCCTACGACACGCCTACGGGTTCGCGGGTTCGAGTCCCGCGAGGGACAAACAGTTGTTAAGTCATAGATATTTATATGTATACATAAATGTTTATTTATTTAAATATATATGTAAGTAATGGTACCGTTGGCATGGATACTTAGAGCGACGGCGATAGGCTCACCACCTGTAACGTTGTTCCAAATCGGCTACGGTGAAAAGTGAGTCGAAAGCACTTAATTATCTAGACCTCTACCTACTTCGGTATTAGGAAAATGGGAATCCTTGAAATTTATTATAAATCTACCGTATTACTTGTTTGCTGAATTTTCTTACGCAACACTGACCTATTTTCCCAAGTAACAAACGCATTTGCTGGCAACGTTACTTGAATATGCGCAATTACTGGACATGGTTCTGTTTGCAGAAAATGTTCAAAGATAACAGTCTAGACTTCAAGTTTCAATTAGCTGTAGTTGGAACGCTATCGCATCTAACCATGAAATGTCAGAGATTGCTTTAGTAATTACACGAAGCAAACCTTCCAGTAAATTGAACTAAGGCTATGTGATTTTACAGGATGCTAAATAACTGAACAGTTTTCTGTACCGGGCGATTTTTTAGAAAGGGTTGTATAGAGAATGTTTTTCCTAAACATTTTCAAACAGGAAACTATAAGTGTTTTTCTAGTCTTGATTAAAAATTGTTTTCGTAAAACCTTACTATTTTACTCTAAACAGTGTAATTTGTGTATTGACTAGCTGCTCCCCGCTTTGCCCGCGGTTCAACGTTAACGCGGAAACCTATTTTTTTCTAAAATAAAATTTACTAAAATAAATCTTTATAAAATCGTCTGTAAATGAAATTCCCGTTAAAATTGTTACAGCCGTGTCAGAAAAAAAAACAGCCAGATATACAGGCAAAAAAATTATTCTTTTATTTAAGTACCATATATACTTTCATATGCATTTAATCAAAAGCTGTTTATTTGGAATTATAAACAGAAATCGTGTGGTAGTGGTGTAAGAATATTGCCATTTTCTTCCCGTGGGTGTCGTAAGAGGCGACTAAGGAAAACCTTGATTATCGTAATGGCAACCAATAGAAGGCGCGATAACCATCTCTAAAAATATTAGACCAAAATAATCAGACCGAAGATGGGCTGCAGCGTCTGAGGTTCGAGTGGTGTGGTACTGTGATCGCCAATCCGCCTGCCAAGCGTGGTGATTATGGCGAAGCCTCCCCATGGGAGAAGCCCATGTCCTGCAGAGGACTTTAACAAGCTGTTATGTATGTCATATGTACATATATAAATATAAAAAAGACTTCATGTTCTAATTTTGTATGGTAATCTAGACTCAAATTGATCATTTATTTCTTGTAGAAGTTTAAATGTTATTAGGTTCATAAATAACTAAACTTTACATAATGTTGCTCACAGTTTTCGTGTGCTATAATACTTTAAATAGAGTATTATGAAAACCTTTTTAGACTAAATAAAGGTTACCATGTCAGTAAATACTAGCAAGAGATCTCATATCTTTTTATACATCAAATAACGCCAAGTGAGAATATAAGCGTAAGGGGGATCATTAAAACTGTAGAAGTCTAAGCCACAAAGGAAGCATCTACTCAGAAACCACTTGTTCTCTTTCATTCCATTATTTTAAGTCCGTTTGATCCCGCGTCTGCTGCGACTGACGTGTGTGCTTCTAAATTGGTACTGTATTAATTAAATTAAAATAAAAAAATAGTTTTCAGAAAAAAAAATCAACTGATATGTAGACTATATTTTAAGTATTGCTTGCATATCTTAGATTTGTTTTATTATATTAGGGACTCGAGGTTAAGTTGATAGTGAACAAACATGTCTTCGTAGCTAAGGGTCATGTTTATACTCGTATCATGGACGAACTCACGGATGATAAAAGTGGATTCTAGATATCAATACATAAATATATATTCACGTAGAATATGTCTCTATGTAAATAAATATCTATGTAAGTAAACTGTATCGTTGACTTTGACAATAAGACGGCGAGGAAAAATGCGTGAAAATGTGAAAAAAAAAAATACTACGAAAACAATGTTGAAATCAACTGTAATATCGATACTGGTTCCAATTATTGGATGTCATTTACTAGTGCACTCGACTGGATTCGTATTTTCTCGCGTTTTCAAAACAGAACAGGAAATTAATTAAAACACGGATCTGAAATTGAAATCTTGATTTTATGGTAGTGCCGGATTATTGTTTTGCGATTTCTGTTTTGTTCAGACACGTCCACTAAACGTAAAGGAGTTTAAATGTCTTTATAGGCATTTAAATGCTTATTGAAGGACCTAAGCTCCTCGCTTAAAAAATGCCATTATCGATACGTAATTTTTCACTTTTACCAAGCCGATTGGCGATCCAAAACAATACGGCGACGAAATATTTGTTTTCAAGGCAAGTTCACTACTGTCTAGGATATTGGGTCATAAGTAACATATATTTACTAAACTCGCCACTCTAGGAAAGGAGTATATTAAAGGTGAGGAAGAATATAGGTATTTTTTGGAAGTCATTTTTAGAACTACTTCACAGGAGGTGAGCCTGTCGTCGTTATATCCAAGCAAACGATCTAAATAATACATAAGTTTTCGATTGGTCTTTGGCACAAGTCTAACATTTGGGGAACTAACTCGAGTCTCTTGACTCGAATTTCGATCAACTTAACCACTCAACAAGCGTGGTGTCGACGTGTCAATGTGACTATGAGAATTTCCCTTGCTAAACTAGAATAGATTCGTTGTTAATAAATGAACAACACCCATGTACAAATGTATTTGAAGCCACAGTTGCCTTGACAACCTATAAGGAAGTAATTTAGCAAAGGCAAAGTGGATGAGGAGGCTACAGGAAAGATGAGTGTGACTTCACTTACCTTATTCATTAGGCGAAGGAAAGATTGAGTCGCAATGGTCGAGCTGGATAATTCGTACGGCACATAAAGTCTACGCTAATTTTTAATAAACAATAGAAGATATATTGTTTATTCAAAATTATACACCGTATAAAGCCTAGGTAGCCTGCGTAGTTAGCAAATAAAAGGCCATAGCGATAGACGAGGACTTGTGTGAAAATCATTTAGATCAGGAGGATTAAGTTTGATCCAAAGCAAGACAGCTTTTTTCGAAACTTACGTACTATGTAAAATATATATGTGGGTATATTTTACAGTTACTACGTTACTGTTACTGCGACTACCTAACCTGTCGCGTTGTGCTATAAGCTCCGCTGAGATGTGGACAGAAAGGAATATATTGACTATACATCTGACTGTCCTAGTATTGACAAATGCGTGAAGATAAATAGCCACGTTTGTATAACTTAGTATATTTATCGTAAACAGAATGCCCATTCCAAATAATCAAACGCACTGCAGGACAAATTACATTGTAATGTAGTTAACTAACATGAACTTGTATTTTGGCACATGATACTGAAGTACACATTCCTGAATCGTACAAATTGTTGCATTCGCCTTTATCTGAAATTGTATTGCATGCAGCTTCTGTAGTAAGAGCAAGATATGGTCTTATCTGATCCAGTTACCCGGGTTGCGGCTTCAATTGAGCTTGTTGGTATTTTAAGAGAACGAGAAGTCTTGCTGGTCGTTTAGTAAATTGCTGATATCGTCGGATTTAAGTTGACAAGAAAAAAAACTAATGCCCATCTGTTTGTGGCTATAACGTATAAACGTTTAACTTTTTAAATATTTGAAAAATATAATTAGATCAGTTGTTTCATATGATGTTAAGGAAAACTATGGAAGTTTTTATTTTTACAAAAATGTTGCATTTTTATTGTTAGAAAGTCCGATAGCAAAGGAAATCCCCGAGCTCTGAGGTCCGAGTTCGATTCCCGAACGGGTTAATATAAAATACCAATTTTTCTTCATCGTTTCGGGTATAGATGTTTGTGGTACCTTCATGTTTTTCAATTTGATAACACAAGATTAGCTATTTTCTTTGAGATTTCAGAGCAATTTATACCACGTAAATGTAAATTACATAAAATATTGAAATTACAGCATTACCACGGTAGTTAAAAATATTTTTGGAGAGGAGGGGAAGGAAGAACGGCATGGGTTTCTGGTTTCCTCTCTAAACAACAGCACAGCAGTAAGTAACAGCAGCACATGGTGCATCCACGCTATTCCATAACTTAGTATATAAAACATTGTAAAAATATTACAAAAACATTTTCTAAATTCATATTTATTCATAGATACTATAGTAATGTTGAATGAATATTTTGTAAATAATCTAAATTAAAATTTTTTATTCTATGTATTATTTCTGAATGGGGCGAACAGATTGCGATTAAAAAAAAAAGAAAATGAAAATATCTATTCAGCTTATGTGTGTTCCCTCGACTTGCTTGACTTATTAATTATTGTTTTTTATGGTAAAATTATTACTTACATATACTAACATTGGGTCAGTACTGAAGTGACTGGGTTATAGACGAATAGACAGCTCGAACCTGCGACGTCATTATTGCAGCCCGAACTCTAAACCTACACGTTATTTGTGCGTACCTGTTAAAAAACTAAATATGTAAGTAGAAATAATTTAAACCATTCAGTATTTTATTAATATTTAACTGTCATCACATCATAATCATATTCACACAATCATATCATCACAATCATATTCTGTATCTTCTAAAATCATCATTAATATTTACCTCAGAATTTTTATTCCTTCAAAATATTCCTCGTTTTGGTTTCAAATCCATGATTTCGTTAGTTACGAGTAAATATACTCGTGTATTTGGTTTATAGTTTTAATCTTGCTTAAATGCAAGACATTTTGCACTACCGTATTTGCTATCATAAGTTAAACTTTAATAAATTGTAGGCAACCGGTGTGGCTGTAAGATTTATTTTGGCAATAAGTGCCACGTTAAACTACGTCATTATCGGCGAAACTCGACTGTTATTGATATTGTTTTATATCCGCCCTAGTATTACGTGTTACAAAATTTTCAAACTGTGAAAAAAGAAAACTGTTTTTCATATTTCCGTGCATATATATTGAGGTATTGTGAGTTATTTAGGACTTTTTTTTAATTATATTATAATAAATGTAATTAAAGGGTCTACTCCAATAAAAAAAACAATATTTTAAGTCGTCATTTTTATATAGAAAAGGGCCTCCGTTTTCTATATAAATAAATGACGACTAAAAATATTGTTTTTTTAATAAATCCTACTTAAGGAAGATTTCTATGTCCTGCAATTGACTTTTACGGGCTCTTATGTAAATAAAAAAAGTCAAGTATATGCTTACCTTTGGCAAAGGTTTTCTCTCAAACCATTTTTGTTTGATGGTTTTCACACAACAGTTTTCTTCGCCGCTGCTGTCGTGATAAATTAAGTATCTAAAAATGTTTTAACAGTGTTATAATTGCAATTAATTCGAATGTAATTAGCTGTATTGTGTGCTCTAAAAGCAAGGTGCTTGCAAGTACGTACGTTTCACATATAATTAAACAACTATGAACGCAGCAATTAACGCTAGCACGCATATTGACTCCGTTAGAACGCTATCTAAGCTTTCATTTAAATCGAAGTTAAAATAAAGCTAGGTGTAAATTATATAGGAATATCTCGTTTCAAAATTTTATTAAAATTTTACTTCCACTATTAGATTGATAACGGGTTTTTTTCTTCATAATAAAAAAAATATCTTCACGCCTTTCTGAAAACAGTACCTCTGTTTTTTCAATGAAGTCTTACAATCAAGTCCTCTCGGACCACCTTTGTCCGAAATAATTTCTCGGACAATGTGACAGGTGCTGAGCCTGTCGCCGACTTATGTCCAAAGTAACGATATAAATCGTACATAAGTCTTTAAAAACCCCTATTGGTACGATCGGACAATCGGTGAAGAGATCCGAGATCGATCCCCAGGTGGTAGCCTCATACCAATAAGTTTTTTCAAACTTATATGCGATTTATATTGTTGGTGAAGGTGGTTGGGAAGGTGGGTCGAAATTACTTAATTGTCTAGACATCTGTCTAACGTCGTAGAGATATGTTTTTTAAATTCAAGATTATAACGGGTATCAATTATTCCAGGTAATTCAGAGATGCAAAAAAAGATTTTTTGTTCTATTATTGCCTTTTTCTGTGAAATAGATTCTAGAGAAAATTGCGCTTGGTCAAACTCAACCCAAAGGTTTGTATTACCTTGACAGTGTCTCACAATACCACCTGGTATTGCCACGTGTATCCCGCGGTCTACTGAATACTGTACGAACGTTTTCGGTATTAGGCTGATATTTTATACTTAAATTGTGATCTAGAGATATTTGTAACATGATAATATGATAGACATATTTTTTCTGTTTTACTATCTGCTTGCCAATTTTTATATTTAAGTAATTTTATTTTTTACTTTAATAGATATTTGATAAATAAATACTCCATAAGTTTATGTATTTATATATAAAATCGACATGCTAACAGTACACGTGAAGTGGATTCAATAGAAGTGATTATTATAATGAAACACAATACATCTACGACCCGAAAACTAATCATTTGTCCTCTACTAAATTATTGATTTCTGTTGGGATCCGAGCATAAGTCCCTCGACTGAGTAATCAGATATTGATTGCTGAACCGAGAGGTCGTCAAGTTTTATATATCAGGTAAACCATTAACCATAAATTGCTTTCAGTGCGTGCAAATACGTTATATTGGACTCTTTTGTAGTTTTACAAAAGAGTCCAATATAACTGCCAATGTATTCTTAAATCAAATGTGTAGCGTACACACCGGTTTCGAAAGTGTCGCCATCTTTGATGTCCAGAGTTCTATTACCGGTTCAATGTAGAAAACCACTTTCACAGCATATTATCAGATCTGGGTGTTTGTAGTACCTTCGATGTTTCACTAATGCTATAGATACTTACTTTGGGATCGGAGCAATGTACGTGATATTGACGTTATGTATGTATTTAATAATTTTAATAGCATGCAATTTCACCGAGTGAAAACAATCACACGTATATATTACATATGTATGTATTTATTATTATTATACATTCATCAATAAAAGTAACATAAATTACATCCATCGATTTTAATCTACCACTGTTTTGTAGAAAGGTTTCGGTAACGTAGAAGAAACAGGCGAAAGAAACTCCATAAGTATAATTTTTAAGAGATTTAACTTCTCAAGTAGCTTACGTATTTAACTGTGGGTTATTTTAGAGAAATAAATTTCTGTGGAAAGTCCATATATTTCTTTACGATATAGACAGCTCCACTACGTCACTTAGTCTTAGTATTATCTTAGTCCTCAGCTAGAAGTCGTAAGCGAGTAGATTATTAACTTGTTTTTCATCCTAATCTTATAAAAAAAACTATGATGAAAAAATGTAATGATAAAAATTTAAATTAATATTAAAATAAATTCCCGCTTGTATAATAATTTAAAGTTCACCTAATATAAGCATGGTATATTACATCCCTTGTGAGTCGTTAGTGTTTATTAGGGGAAGCGACTAAATATAAAATGCTTCGCGTTTTTATTACGTTGAAAAATGGCATACTGAATTGCAGAGATCGTCAACGGATAGTAGCGAGTGAATGTTACGTTCCTTAGGGTGTGATTTTATGGACTTACACGCTAGGATACTACGGTAAGAGGGCACTCGCGTATGTTAGGACAAACAAATAGCGAAATAAGACTGAAACAAATTAGGAACATAAGTCTCAATAAAAACTCAAGAACATCTTTTTCTTAGCCTCTTATGACAATACTACTGGTCATAGGTCTCCCTTAAAGATTTGTACAGACAACGTTCCTGTCCCACCTGCACTCATCTTTCTCCCGCAATGTGGAGCAACTCATCATTTCATTCTGTGAGAGGGTCGTTTTACACTTTTTTGCAAGTGTGTGTCTCAAGAATCTCTTACGTAACCTTTATTGTTACGTAAGAAATGACGGGAAGACTATTGGAAAGAAAGGAAGGCGATTTATTGCATTTATATCCCAACGCATTACTTAAAACTAGGGTAATCAATGATACGAGAATATATTAATATTTACGAGGACAAACATATGCGACAAATAGCCATGAATCTACTCATGCAAGTACTGATAATTTTGGATGTTCACTGTTCAACTATTTATTGAATAAGTAATAATAACTTTCCAAATTTGAATCAGGAAGAAATTCCGTCATGAGCTCTTATTATTTTATTATAAAATTAAAAGGTGGTAGAATCTTTCTCTCTCTACACTTTTACCTAGTTCTACTACCAAATACAACATACAAATAATAGCGTGAAAACTGTTGTATTATAAATCGAAAGGTAGAGACGCAGTGAGAGTTTAGAAGTAGTAAGTTAGAAAGGTGCTCATAGCCTTACGAGAAACTCCACCTTAGTCCTCAGGAGAAAACTCGCCAGTAACATTATTATGTAAAAGTTTAGTAGATGTTATACACTGCAGTAGTCAACTCCCATCAGATGGAATGTTAGCTCGTTTTTCACCCTACTGTCATGGAAAAATATTAGGAATATTTACTGTATTCATTACGTCGGCTTGCTCTGTGCTAGTTTTCGAAGATATTTAGACATTCGAAAAAACCTTTTTTTATAGAAAAGTGAGGCAAACGAGCAGGTGGCTCACGTGATGGTAAGTGATTACTGCCGCCCATGAACACCCGCAATACCAGAGGCTTAGCAGATGCGATGCCTCCTCAGAGTGCCCCTCCCCAGAATTGGGGAAAGGGGTGTGTGAGCCACCGGTTACCTGCACTCACCAGACGAAAAGCAGAAGTTTGTTAGACTTCTACTTCACGCCGGTATTCTGTGAGGTCGTGGTACTTCTTCGGTCGAGCTGGCCCATTCATGCATCAACAAATGCTAATGCGTGGCTCTACCACTGTAAAAATAACTGAAACCTTAAAATAACTGAAAACAAAAAATATAAAAGTTTTGTATTATTAATGTTAAAATAAATAAAAAGATATTAAATAAAGTAAAAATAAAAACATCGGGGAGCATTACACTTACGATGTTACATGCCAGTTATGATTTTATCTCACAAAATTGATTGAAGATATAAAGAATACTTATGAACAGCTCCATGACACGTAGAAAGAGTGATTATTATTGTTATGAACATCACGCAATGTGCTGCTTAAGGTTTCTTATATTTCTCTAGTGGCCACAAACAAAAGTGTATAACAAACAATGGCACGTAGAACCTAACATAAAAATGAATATTGTAACAGAAGTTACATATATAAAACGATAGCCGAGTGGTTGGGTCGGAATTTCGAGTCGAGAGACCCAAGTTCGATCCCCAGGTGGCAGGCTCGTACCAATGGGTTTTGCAAAAACTAATGTACGAATTATATCGTTGGCTTAGACATAAAGACAGCGACGGGCTCACCACCTATCACGTTTTCCCGAAAGTATCTTTGGTGGAAGGTGGATGGAAGGGCCTTAGTTGTCTAGACTAGACCTCTGTCTAGGGGTATTGGGAATTGCGTGAAGATATTTATTTATTATTTTATTATAAAATTAAAAGGTGGTAGAATCTTTCTCTCTCTACACTTTTACCTAGTTCTACTACCAAATACAACATACAAATAATAGCGTGAAAACTGTTGTATTATAAATCGAAAGGTAGAGACGCAGTGAGAGTTTAGAAGTAGTAAGTTAGAAAGGTGCTCATAGCCTTATGAGAAACTCCACCTTAGTCCTCAGGGAGAAAACTCGCCAGTAACATTATTATGTAAAAGTTTAGTAGATGTTATACACTGCAGTAGTCAACTCCCATCAGATGGAATGTTAGCTCGTTTTTCACCCTACTGTCATGGAAAAATATTAGGAATATTTACTGTATTCATTACGTCGGCTTGCTCTGTGCTAGTTTTCGAAGATATTTAGACATTCGAAAAAACCTTTTTTTATAGAAAAGTGAGGCAAACGAGCAGGTGGCTCACGTGATGGTAAGTGATTACTGCCGCCCATGAACACCCGCAATACCAGAGGCTTAGCAGATGCGATGCCTCCCTCAGAGTGCCCCCCTCCCCCAGAATTGGGGAAAGGGGGTGTGTGGGCCACCGGTTACCTGCACTCACCAGACGAAAAGCAGAAGTTTGTTAGACTTCTACTTCACGCCGGTATTCTGTGAGGTCGTGGTACTTCTTCGGTCGAGCCGGCCCATTCATGCATCAACAAATGCTAATGCGTGGCTCTACCACTGTAAAAATAACTGAAACCTTAAAATAACTGAAAACAAAAAAAAATATAAAAGTTTTGTATTATTAATGTTAAAATAAATAAAAAGATATTAAATAAAGTAAAAATAAAAACATCGGGGAGCATTACACTTACGATGTTACATGCCAGTTATGATTTTATCTCACAAAATTGATTGAAGATATAAAGAATACTTATGAACAGCTCCATGACACGTAGAAAGAGTGATTATTATTGTTATGAACATCACGCAATGTGCTGCTTAAGGTTTCTTATATTTCTCTAGTGGCCACAAACAAAAGTGTATAACAAACAATGGCACGTAGAACCTAACATAAAAATGAATATTGTAACAGAAGTTACATATATAAAACGATAGCCGAGTGGTTGGGTCGGAATTTCGAGTCAGGAGACCCGAGTTTAATCCCCTGGTGGCAGGCTCGAGCCAATGGGTTTTCAAAACCTTATGAACGAATTATATCGTTGGCTTGGACATAAAGAGGGCGAAGGGCTCACCACCTATCACGTTTTCCCGAAAGTATCTTCGGTGGAAGGTGGATGGAAGGGACTTAGTTGTCTAGACTAGACCTCTGTCTAGGGTATTGGGAATTGCGTGAAGATATTTATTTATTATTTTTATTTTACATTCATAAAACGTTAAAAGGAAAACGGACGAATTTGAAAAAAAACTTATTGATTGGGGCCTCCTAATAAGAATTTAAATCTAGCCACCCGATTCAATTTCCGTTGTCACAACCACTCGGCTTTTGTGATTTATCTGTAAGCAGGCAAGAAATGATCTCAAATTGTATTGATATATTCAGCAACGTTTTTGAATTTTTTTTTTAGATAAACCATTTATTAATGTTGTAGAGTTGGCGTCATTTGCGTCTACTTTTCCGATAGTAAATGAAAAAAAAAACGACTTAAAATAAGTTATAGTTACAGACAAATGACAAATAATACAAAACAAATGAAACTAAAATTAGGGAAACCTGACAGAGATTTTGACTACGAAGTATTTAGTTAAAAGTCTCGATAGCCGAGTGGTTAGGTGGTCGGAATTTCGAGTCAGGAGACCCGAGTTTAATCCCCTGGTGGCAGGCTCGAGCCAATGGGTTTTTCAAAACCTTATGAAAGAATTATATCGTTGGCTTGAAAGAGGGCGAAGGGCTCACCACCTGTCACGGTGTACCGAAACTATCTTCCATGGAAGGTGGGTCTAAGGGACATAATTGTCTAGACTAGACCTCTGTCAACTCCAGTATTGAAAATTGCGTGAAGATATTTATTTACTTAAGTATTTAGTTAATTTACTTATGATGATCTAGACTGTAACCTGACATAAGCCTAGAGCTGACGTAGGCCTATGATTAGGGCGCTCGATTGTGCAATCATTAATATTTCTTTTAAATGCTAAAATCATTAAAATCTCGGCGATGATATCCTTCATCGTGAGGAAACCTGCGCATCTAAGAAATAATAATAAGTATATTCTTTCGAGGACGTATGAAGTTCACTCTCCGCACGATAGCAGCGGACTTTCACCTATTTTTATCTCTGAAACATTAGAGACAAATCCCAATAGTGGACATTAACGGACTGGGTGAAGATTTCATATTAAATTGAATATGAAATGAAAAGAACGAAAACAACACACAAGTAAATCGTAAAATAAAATCGATGTATATTTAATATTAAGGTCGATGTATTTCGATCAAATTACATGAATATGTAACGTTGCTAGTTGTTATTCGATAAATGTCCAAGCATAACCGTCTAGACTCCAAGTTTCAATTAGTTTTATTTAAAGCTTTTTCATGTTTACCATGTAACACTTTGGCTATAACATGAAAAAAGTTGATTTGGGGCCAGCGTTTACTAATAAACTTCCAGTTTACTATTTCTAGAGCAAACTTATTTAGCATGGATATGATATGAAACTCCATAAAATTTAAAAGCTACACTAAAAAAGAGAGTGAGAGACGGGGACATCAAACAGGGCTATAATTTTATCGCTCTGGACTATCTTCTTTTACTTATGGTGTTTACAGAAGCTCTTATTATTGTACAGTTAAAGAACTGATAACATTTTATTATTTAAAAATATCTTTGCCCTACAGATATTCTTATAGTGAAAAAAAATTCAACGCTAATAAATTTTCTTCATTTCTAATGCGAAATCCCGTTACAATATAATTCAAATTATAATTATGATCTAAATTATACCCTACCTATCGAATGCCTTACTGAATCCTACGCAGATTACAGCGTCTCCAGGTTATTAATATATTTTTTTTGTTTTACTTTTTACGAGTTATAAAAATATAGTGCTTGAACGTACTATGTTTTTGTTAAAGGGCATTGTACTTCCGAAAACATATGTATATGACTAAGTAGATTGATGATATACTAACCTAAATGAAGCCCGTAGATCTTAAAATACAATGTAGATATCAACATTCTACAATTATCATATCAATTCAACGGAACCAATAACATTTTTAATTTTTTTCTATTGTAATTAACATTTTGATATCGGTTTAAATCAGATATCAAAATTTTTTCTTCATAAAATTTCATTTTATCAATAAAAATTTAAAAAAAATCTCTACTAAGCATTTTTTCTTTTCACTATTTTTAAAAATATCGGTCTATAAATTTTCAACCCATTTCTTCACGCGGGTGCCGTAAGAGGCGATGTTTAAAGCCTTGTAACAGGCATCCGACATGTGGTGGGATAACTATCTTGAAAAAAAATCACCATCTAAAGATTTAGTAGACCGACGACGAGAAGCAGCGTATAAGGTGCGAGGTGTCTTATCTTAGCAATCCAGGTCGTTAAATATATAAGTAAGTGAAAAATTAAAATGTAAAAAGTATTATATAAAGTGTCACACGATATCCGAGTGATAGTGACCGGAATTGCAGGTCAATAGACCTGACTCCGATCACCAGGTGGCAGGGTAGTACAAATGGGTTTTCAAAAACTTATGTACGAATTATACCGTTAGCTTGGATATTGAGACGGCGACGGGCTCACCATACGTCACGCTGTCCCATACATATTTTCGGTGGAGAGTGGGTCGAAATGACTTAATTATCTAGACCTCTATCTACCCCTGTGTTAGGAATGGCGTGAAGATTATATGAAGATCTTTACTGTCCTTTTTGATATAGCAATGATTGAAATACGTAATGAACTTTTTTGTGAACATCAGATACTTAAAATACTGCATGCACTTCTAAATCACCATTTTGCGTGACTTTTAAATTGGTTATGTTTTTGAATTGAAGTCGTAATAGTGTTTGCAAACTAACAACAAACATTATTTTATGTCTATTTTATCTGATTGCGGTTATAAAAAAACTTAATTAGTTATTTTGTGATTCGCTAGAGAAACTTAACACAAGATTAGTTAGCAACTCAAAGGAAGCATGTTATGAAATTTATACATTCTGGAATATATTAATTTCAAATCGATGATAATATATATATATATATATATATATATATATATATATATATATATATATATATATATATATATATATATATATATATATATATATATATATATATATATATATATATATATATATATATATATATATATATATATATATATGTATATATATATATATATATATATATATATATATATGTATATATATTATCATCGATTTGAAATTAATATAATATTAATCTGAATGTAATTAGCTGTATTGTGTGCTCTAAAAGCAAGGTGCTTGCAAGTACGTACGTTTCACATATAATTAAACAACTATGAACGCAGCAATTAACGCTAGCACGCATATTGACTCCGTTAGAACGCTATCTAAGCTTTCATTTAAATCGAAGTTACAATAAAGCTAGGTGTAAATTATATAGGAATATCTCGTTTCAAAATTTAATTAAAATTTTACTTCCACTATAAGATTGATAACGGGTTTTTCTTCATAATAAAAAATATCTTCACGCCTTTCTGAAAACAGTACCTCTGTTTTTCAATGAAGTCTTACAATCAAGTCCTCTCGGACCACCTTCCGCCGAAATAATTTATGGGACAATGTGACAGGTGCTGAGCCTGTCGCCGACTTATGTCCAAAGTAACGATATAAATCGTACATAAGTCTTTAAAAACCCCTATTGGTACGATCGGACAATCGGTGAAGAGATCCGAGAGCGATCCCCAGGTGGTAGCCTCATACCAATAAGTTTTTTCAAACTTATATGCGATTTATATTGTTGGTGAAGGTGGTTGGGAAGGTGGGTCGAAATTACTTAATTGTCTAGACATCTGTCTACCCCTGTATTGGGAACGTCGTAGAGATATGTTTTTTTTAAATTCAAGATTATAACGGGTATCAATTATTCCAGGTAATTCAGAGATGCAAAAAAAGATTTTTTGTTCTATTATTGCCTTTTTCTGTGAAATAGATTCTAGAGAAATAAAATCTAGAGAATTGCGCTTGGTCAAACTCAACCCAAAGGTTTGTATTACCTTGACAGTGTCTCACAATACCACCTGGTATTGCCACGTGTATCCCGCGGTCTACTGAATACTGTACGAACGTTTTCGGTATTAGGCTGATATTTTATACTTAAATTGTGATCTAGAGATATTTGTAACATGATAATATGATAGACATATTTTTTCTGTTTTACTATCTGCTTGCCAATTTTTATATTTAAGTAATTTTATTTTTTACTTTAATAGATATTTGATAAATAAATACTCCATAAGTTTATGTATTTATATATAAAATCGACATGCTAACAGTACACGTGAAGTGGATTCAATAGAAGTGATTATTATAATGAAACACAATACATCCACGACCCGAAAACTAATCATTTGTCCTCTACTAAATTATTGATTTCTGTTGGGATCCGAGCATAAGTCCCTCGACTGAGTAATCAGATATTGATTGCTGAACCGAGAGGTCGTCAAGTTTTATATATCAGGTAAACCATTAACCATAAATTGCTTTCAGTGCGTGCAAATACGTTATATTGGACTCTTTTGTAGTTTTACAAAAGAGTCCAATATAACTGCCAATGTATTCTTAAATCAAATGTGTAGCGTACACACCGGTTTCGAAAGTGTCGCCATCTTTGATGTCCAGAGTTCTATTACCGGTTCAATGTAGAAAACCACTTTCACAGCATATTATCAGATCTGGGTGTTTGTAGTACCTTCGATGTTTCACTAATGCTATAGATACTTACTTTGGGATCGGAGCAATGTACGTGATATTGACGTTATGTATGTATTTAATAATTTTAATAGCATGCAATTTCACCGAGTGAAAACAATCACACGTATATATTACATATGTATGTATTTATTATTATTATACATTCATCAATAAAAGTAACATAAATTACATCCATCGATTTTAATCTACCACTGTTTTGTAGAAAGGTTTCGGTAACGTAGAAGAAACAGGCGAAAGAAACTCCATAAGTATAATTTTTAAGAGATTTAACTTCTCAAGTAGCTTACGTATTTAACTGTGGGTTATTTTAGAAATAAATTTCTGTGGAAAGTCCATATATTTCTTTACGATATAGACAGCTCCACGACGTCACTTAGTCTTAGTATTATCTTAGTCCTCAGCTAGAAGTCGTAAGCGAGTAGATTATTAACTTGTTTTTCATCCTAATCTTATAAAAAAACTATGATGAAAAAATGTAATGATAAAAATTTAAATTAATATTAAAATAAATTCCCGCTTGTATAATAATTTAAAGTTCACCTAATATAAGCATGGTATATTACATCCCTTGTGAGTCGTTAGTGTTTATTAGGGGAAGCGACTAAATATAAAATGCTTCGCGTTTTTATTACGTTGAAAAATGGCATACTGAATTGCAGAGATCGTCAACGGATAGTAGCGAGTGAATGTTACGTTCCTTAGGGTGTGATCTTATGGACTTACACGCTAGGATACTACGGTAAGAGGGCACTCGCGTATGTTAGGACAAACAAATAGCGAAATAAGACTGAAACAAATTAGGAACATAAGTCTCAATAAAAACTCAAGAACATCTTTTTCTTAGCCTCTTATGACAATACTACTGGTCATAGGTCTCCCTTAAAGATTTGTACAGACAACGTTCCTGTCCCACCTGCACTCATCTTTCTCCCGCAATGTGGAGCAACTCATCATTTCATTCTGTGAGAGGGTCGTTTTACACTTTTTTGCAAGTGTGTGTCTCAAGAATCTCTTACGTAACCTTTATTGTTACGTAAGAAATGACGGGAAGACTATTGGAAAGAAAGGAAGGCGATTTATTGCATTTATATCCCAACGCATTACTTAAAACTAGGGTAATCAATGATACGAGAATATATTAATATTTACGAGGACAAACATATGCGACAAATAGCCATGAATCTACTCATGCAAGTACTGATAATTTTGGATGTTCACTGTTCAACTATTTATTGAATAAGTAATAATAACTTTCCAAATTTGAATCAGGAAGTAATTCCGTCATGAGCTCTTATTATTTTATTATAAAATTAAAAGGTGGTAGAATCTTTCTCTCTACACTTTTACCTATTTCTACTACCAAATACAACATACAAATAATAGCGTGAAAACTGTTGTATTATAAATCGAAAGGTAGAGACGCAGTGAGAGTTTAGAAGTAGTAAGTTAGAAAGGTGCTCATAGCCTTACGAGAAACTCCACCTTAGTCCTCAGGAGAAAACTCGCCAGTAACATTCTTATGTAAAAGTTTAGTAGATGTTATGCACTGCAGTAGTCAACTCCCATCAGATGGAATGTTAGCTCGTTTTTCACCCTACTGTCATGGAAAAATATTAGGAATATTTACTGTATTCATTACGTCGGCTTGCTCTGTGCTAGTTTTCGAAGATATTTAGACATTCGAAAAAACCTTTTTTTATAGAAAAGTGAGGCAAACGAGCAGGTGGCTCACGTGATGGTAAGTGATTACTGCCGCCCATGAACACCCGCAATACCAGTGGCTTAGCAGATGCGATGCCTCCCTCAGAGTGCCCCCCTCCCCCAGAATTGGGGAAAGGGGGTGTGTGGGCCACCGGTTACCTGCACTCACCAGACGAAAAGCAGAAGTTTGTTAGACTTCTACTTCACGCCGGTATTCTGTGAGGTCGTGGTACTTCTTCGGTCGAGCCGGCCCATTCATGCATCAACAAATGCTAATGCGTGGCTCTACCACTGTAAAAATAACTGAAACCTTAAAATAAACTGAAAACAAAAAAAATATAAAAGTTTTGTATTATTAATGTTAAAATAAATAAAAAAGACATTAAATAAAGTAAAAATGAAAACATCGGGGAGCATTACACTTACGATGTTACATGCCAGTTATGATTTTATCTCACAAAATTGATTGAAGATATAAAGAATACTTATGAACAGCTCCATGACACGTAGAAAGAGTGATTATTATTGTTATGAACATCACGCAATGTGCTGCTTAAGGTTTCTTATATTTCTTTAGTGGCCACAAACAAAAGTGTATAACAAACAATGGCACGTAGAACCTAACATAAAATGAATATTGTAACAGAAGTTACATATATAAAACGATAGCCGAGTGGTTGGGTCGGAATTTCGAGTCGAGAGACCCAAGTTCGATCCCCAGGTGGCAGGCTCGTACCAATGGGTTTTGCAAAAACTAATGTACGAATTATATCGTTGGCTTAGACATAAAGACAGCGACGGGCTCACCACCTATCACGTTTTCCCGAAAGTATCTTCGGTGGAAGGTGGATGGAAGGGCCTTAGTTGTCTAGACTAGACCTCTGTCTAGGGGTATTGGGAATTGCGTGAAGATATTTATTTATTATTTTTATTTTACATTCATAAAACGTTAAAAGGAAAACGGACGAATTTGAAAAAAACTTATTGATTGGGGCCTCCTAATAAGAATTTAAATCTAGCCACCCGATTCAATTTCCGTTGTCACAACCACTCGGCTTTCGTGATTTATCTGTAAGCAGGCAAGAAATGATCTCAAATTGTATTGATATATTCAGCAACGTTTTTGAATTTTTTTTTTAGATAAACCATTTATTAATGTTGTAGAGTTGGCGTCATTTGCGTCTACTTTTCCGATAGTAAATGAAAAAAAAAACGACTTAAAATAAGTTATAGTTACAGACAAATGACAAATAATACAAAACAAATGAAACTAAAATTAGGGAAACCGAAATTAAAATACCTACAATACTTCTAAATTAAAACATAAAAAAATACAAAAATGCAGTATCAAAGATCTTGCTTATTAAAGCAACAAAAACTAGAAACAATAGAACTACTTGTGAAACCGAAAAACTTCGTACCGAAGCGTACGTGCTTAGCTTTTACACAATGTTTGTGCACTGCATTGTAACGAACAGTATTACTTTATGGTAACGAACCCTTAAGTTGGCAAGCATTCGTAGAATAAAGTGTACCAATATGTTACCTAAATGTTAATATAAAAAAAAATAATAGGTTATTAGCAAACTGTGACAGAGATTTTGACTACGAAGTATTTAGTTAAAAGTCTCGATAGCCGAGTGGTTAGGTGGTCGGAATTTCGAGTCAGGAGACCCGAGTTTAACCCCCTGGTGGCTGGCTCGAGCCAATGGGTTTTTCAAAACCTTATGAAAGAATTATATCGTTGGCTTGAAAGAGGCCGAAGGGCTCACCACCTGTCACGGTGTACCGAAACTATCTTCCATGGAAGGTGGGTCTAAGGGACATAATTGTCTAGACTAGACCTCTGTCAACTCCAGTATTGAAAATTGCGTGAAGATATTTATTTACTTAAGTATTTAGTTAATTTACTTATGATGATCTAGACTGTAACCTGACATAAGCCTAGAGCTGACGTAGGTCTATGATTAGGGCGCTCGATTGTGCAATCATTAATATTTCTTTTAAATGCTAAAATCATTAAAATCTCGGCGATGATATCCGTCATCGTGAGGAAACCTGCGCATCTAAGAAATAATAATAAGTATATTCTTTCGAGGACGTATGAAGTTCACTCTCCGCACGATAGCAGCGGACTTTCACCTATTTTTTATCTCTGAAACATTAGAGACAAATCCCAATAGTGGACATTAACGGACTGGGTGAAGATTTCATATTAAATTGAATATGAAATGAAAAAGAACGAAAACAACACACAAGTAAATCGTAAAATAAAATCGATGTATATTTAATATTAAGGTCGATGTATTTCGATCAAATTACATGAATATGTAACGTTGCTAGTTGTTATTCGATAAATGTCCAAGGATAACCGTCTAGACTCCAAGTTTCAATTAGTTTTATTTAAAGCTTTTTCATGTTTACCATGTAACACTTTGGCTATAACATGAAAAAAGTTGATTTGGGGCCAGCGTTTACTAATAAACTTCCAGTTTACTATTTCTAGAGCAAACTTATTTAGCATGGATGTGATATGAAACTCCATAAAATTTAAAAGCTACACTAAAAAAGAGAGTGAGAGACAGGGACATCAAACAGGGCTATAATTTTATCGCTCTGGACTATCTTCTTTACTTATGGTGTTTACAGAAGCTCTTATTATTGTACAGTTAAAGAACTGATAACATTATATAATTTAAAAATATCTTTGCCCTACAGATGCAAGTTAGATATTCTTATAGTGAAAAAAAATTCAACGCTAATAAATTTTCTTCATTTCTAATGCGAAATCCCGTTACAATATAATTCAAATTATAATTATGATCTAAATTATACCCTACCTATCGAATGCCTTACTGAATCCTACGCAGATTACAGCGTCTCCAGGTTATTGATATATTTTTTGTTTTACTTTTACGAGTTATAAAATATAGTGCTTGAACGTACTATGTTTTTGTTAAAGGGCATTGTACTTCCGAAAACATATGTATATGACTAAGTAGATTGATGATATACTAACCTAAATGAAGCCCGTAGATCTTAAAATACAATGTAGATATCAACATTCTACAATTATCATATCAATTCAACGGAACCAATAACATTTTTAATTTTTTTCTATTGTAATTAACATTTTTGATATCGGTTTAAATCAGATATCAAAAATTTTTTCTTCATAAAAATTTCATTTTTATCAATAAAAATTAAAAAAAAAATCTCTACTAAGCATTTTTTTCTTTTCACTATTTTTAAAAATATCGGTCTATAAATTTTAAACCCATTTCTTCACGCGGGTGCCGTAAGAGGCGATGTTTAAAGCCTTGTAACAGGCATCCGACATGTGGTGGGATAACTATCTTGAAAAAAAATCACCATCTAAAGATTTAGTAGACCGACGACGAGAAGCAGCGTATAAGGTGCGAGGTGTCTTATCTTAGCAATCCAGGTCGTTAAATATATAAGTAAGTGAAAAATTCAAATGTAAAAAGTATTATATAAAGTGTCAAACGATATCCGAGTGATAGTGACCGGAATTGCAGGTCAATAGACCCGACTCCGATCACCAGGTGGCAGGGTAGTACAAATGGGTTTTCAAAAACTTATGTACGAATTATACCGTTAGCTTGGATATTGAGACGGCGACGGGCTCACCATACGTCACGCTGTCCCATACATATTTTCGGTGGAGAGTGGGTCGAAATGACTTAATTATCTAGACCTCTATCTACCCCTGTGTTAGGAATGGCGTGAAGATTATATGAAGATCTTTACTGTCCTTTTTGATATAGCAATGATTGAAATACGTAATGAACTTTTTTGTGAACATCAGATACTTAAAATACTGCATGCACTTCTAAATCACCATTTTGCGTGACTTTTAAATTGGTTATGTTTTGAATTGAAGTCGTAATAGTGTTTGCAAACTAACAACAAACATTATTTTATGTCTATTTTATCTGATTGCGGTTATAAAAAACTTAATTAGTTATTTTGTGATTCGCTAGAGAAACTTAACACAAGATTAGTTAGCAACTCAAAGGAAGCATGTTATGAAATTTATACATTCTGGAATATATTAATTTCAAATCGATGATAATATATATATATATATATATATATATGTATATATATATATATATATATATATATATATATATATATATATATATATATATATATATATATATATGTATATATATATATATATATATATATATATATATATATATATATATATATATATATATATATATATATATATATATATATATATATATATATATATATATGTATATATATTATCATCGATTTGAAATTAATATATTATTAATTCGAATGTAATTAGCTGTATTGTGTGCTCTAAAAGCAAGGTGCTTGCAAGTACGTACGTTTCACATATAATTAAACAACTATGAACGCAGCAATTAACGCTAGCACGCATATTGACTCCGTTAGAACGCTATCTAAGCTTTCATTTAAATCGAAGTTAAAATAAAGCTAGGTGTAAATTATATAGGAATATCTCGTTTCAAAATTTTATTAAAATTTTACTTCCACTATTAGATTGATAACGGGTTTTTCTTCATAATAAAAAAAATATCTTCACGCCTTTCTGAAAACAGTACCTCTGTTTTTTCAATGAAGTCTTACAATCAAGTCCTCTCGGACCACCTTTGTCCTCTCGGACAATGTGACAGGTGCTGAGCCTGTCGCCGACTTATGTCCAAAGTAACGATATAAATCGTACATAAGTCTTTAAAAACCCCTATTGGTACGATCGGACAATCGGTGAAGAGATCCGAGAGCGATCCCCAGGTGGTAGCCTCATACCAATAAGTTTTTTCAAACTTATATGCGATTTATATTGTTGGTGAAGGTGGTTGGGAAGGTGGGTCGAAATTACTTAATTGTCTAGACATCTGTCTACCCTGTATTGGGAACGTCGTAGAGATATGTTTTTTTAAATTCAAGATTATAACGGGTATCAATTATTCCAGGTAATTCAGAGATACAAAAGATTTTTGTTCTATTATTGCCTTTTTCTGTGAAATAGATTCTAGAAAATTGCGCTTGGTCAAACTCAACCCAAAGGTTTGTATTACCTTGACAGTGTCTCACAATACCACCTGGTATTGCCACGTGTATCCGCGGTCTACTGAATACTGTACGAACGTTTTCAGTATTAGGCTGATATTTTATACTTAAATTGTGATCTAGAGATATTTGTAACATGATAATATGATAGACATATTTTTCTGTTTTACTATCTGCTTGCCAATTTTATATTTAAGTAATTTTATTTTTACTTTAATGGATATTTGATAAATAAATACTCCATAAGTTTATGTATTTATATATAAAATCGACATGCTAACAGTACACGTGAAGTGGATTCAATAGAAGTGATTATTATAATGAAACACAATACATCTACGACCCGAAAACTAATCATTTGTCCTCTACTAAATTATTGATTTCTGTTGGGATCCGAGCATAAGTCCCTCGACTGAGTAATCAGATATTGATTGCTGAACCGAGAGGTCGTCAAGTTTTATATATCAGGTAAACCATTAACCATAAATTGCTTTCAGTGCGTGCAAATACGTTATATTGGACTCTTTTGTAGTTTTACAAAAGAGTCCAATATAACTGCCAATGTATTCTTAAATCAAATGTGTAGCGTACACACCGGTTTCGAAAGTGTCGCCATCTTTGATGTCCAGAGTTCTATTACCGGTTCAATGTAGAAAACCACTTTCACAGCATATTATCAGATCTGGGTGTTTGTAGTACCTTCGATGTTTCACTAATGCTATAGATACTTACTTTGGGATCGGAGCAATGTACGTGATATTGACGTTATGTATGTATTTAATAATTTTAATAGCATGCAATTTCACCAGTGAAAACAATCACACGTATATATTACATATGTATGTATTTATTATTATTATACATTCATCAATAAAAGTAACATAAATTACATCCATCGATTTTAATCTACCACTGTTTTGTAGAAAGGTTTCGGTAACGTAGAAGAAACAGGCGAAAGAAACTCCATAAGTATAATTTTTAAGAGATTTAACTTCTCAAGTAACTTACGTATTTAACTGTGGGTTATTTTAGAGAAATAAATTTCTGTGGAAAGTCCATATATTTCTTTACGATATAGACAGCTCCACGACGTCACTTAGTCTTAGTATTATCTTAGTCCTCAGCTAGAAGTCGTAAGCGAGTAGATTATTAACTTGTTTTTCATCCTAATCTTATAAAAAAAACTATGATGAAAAATGTAATGATAAAATTTTAATTAATATTAAAATAAATTCCCGCTTGTATAATAATTTAAGTTCACCTAATATAAGCATGGTATATTACATCCCTTGTGAGTCGTTAGTGTTTATTAGGGAAGCGACTAAATATAAAATGCTTCGCGTTTTATTACGTTGAAAAATGGCATACTGAATTGCAGAGATCGTCAACGGATAGTAGCGAGTGAATGTTACGTTCCTTAGGGTGTGATTTTATGGACTTACACGCTAGGATACTACGGTAAGAGGGCACTCGCGTATGTTACGACAAACAAATAGCGAAATAAGACTGAAACAAATTAGGAACATAAGTCTCAATAAAAACTCAAGAACATCTTTTCTTAGCCTCTTATGACAATACTACTGGTCATAGGTCTCCCTTAAAGGTTTGTACAGACAACGTTCCTGTCCCACCTGCACTTATCTTTCTCCCGCAATGTGGAGCAACTCATCATTTCATTCTGTGAGAGGGTCGTTTTACACTTTTTTGCAAGTGTGTGTCTCAAGAATCTCTTACGTAACCTTTATTGTTACGTAAGAAATGACGGGAAGACTATTGGAAAGAAAGGAAGGCGATTTATTGCATTTATATCCCAACGCATTACTTAAAACTAGGGTAATCAATGATACGAGAATATATTAATATTTACGAGGACAAACATATGCGACAAATAGCCATGAATCTACTCATGCAAGTACTGATAATTTTGGATGTTCACTGTTCAACTATTTATTGAATAAGTAATAATAACTTTCCAAATTTGAATCAGGAAGTAATTCCGTCATGAGCTCTTATTATTTTATTATAAAATTAAAAGGTGGTAGAATCTTTCTCTCTCTACACTTTTACCTATTTCTACTACCAAATACAACATACAAATAATAGCGTGAAAACTGTTGTATTATAAATCGAAAGGTAGAGACGCAGTGAGAGTTTAGAAGTAGTAAGTTAGAAAGGTGCTCATAGCCTTATGAGAAACTCCACCTTAGTCCTCAGGGAGAAAACTCGCCAGTAACATTATTATGTAAAAGTTTAGTAGATGTTATGCACTGCAGTAGTCAACTCCCATCAGATGGAATGTTAGCTCGTTTTTCACCCTACTGTCATGGAAAAATATTAGGAATATTTACTGTATTCATTACGTCGGCTTGCTCTGTGCTAGTTTTCGAAGATATTTAGACATTCGAAAAAACCTTTTTTTATAGAAAAGTGAGGCAAACGAGCAGGTGGCTCACGTGATGGTAAGTGATTACTGCCGCCCATGAACACCCGCAATACCAGTGGCTTAGCAGATGCGATGCCTCCCTCAGAGTGCCCCCCTCCCCCAGAATTGGGGAAAGGGGGTGTGTGGGCCACCGGTTACCTGCACTCACCAGACGAAAAGCAGAAGTTTGTTAGACTTCTACTTCACGCCGGTATTCTGTGAGGTCGTGGTACTTCTTCGGTCGAGCCGGCCCATTCATGCATCAACAAATGCTAATGCGTGGCTCTACCACTGTAAAAATAACTGAAACCTTAAAATAAACTGAAAACAAAAAAAATATAAAAGTTTTGTATTATTAATGTTAAAATAAATAAAAAAGACATTAAATAAAGTAAAAATAAAAACATCAGGGAGCATTACACTTACGATGTTACATGCCAGTTATGATTTTATCTCACAAAATTGATTGAAGATATAAAGAATACTTATGAACAGCTCCATGACACGTAGAAAGAGTGATTATTATTGTTATGAACATCACGCAATGTGCTGCTTAAGGTTTCTTATATTTCTTTAGTGGCCACAAACAAAAGTGTATAACAAACAATGGCACGTAGAACCTAACATAAAAATGAATATTGTAACAGAAGTTACATATATAAAACGATAGCCGAGTGGTTGGGTCGGAATTTCGAGTCGAGAGACCCAAGTTCGATCCCCAGGTGGCAGGCTCGTACCAATGGGTTTTGCAAAAACTAATGTACGAATTATATCGTTGGCTTAGACATAAAGACAGCGACGGGCTCACCACCTATCACGTTTTCCCGAAAGTATCTTTGGTGGAAGGTGGATGGAAGGGACTTAGTTGTCTAGACTAGACCTCTGTCTAGGGTATTGGGAATTGCGTGAAGATATTTATTTATTATTTTTATTTTACATTCATAAAACGTTAAAAGGAAAACGGACGAATTTGAAAAAAACTTATTGATTGGGGCCTCCTAATAAGAATTTAAATCTAGCCACCCGATTCAATTTCCGTTGTCACAACCACTCGGCTTTTGTGATTTATCTGTAAGCAGGCAAGAAATGATCTCAAATTGTATTGATATATTCAGCAACGTTTTTGAATTTTTTTTTTAGATAAACCATTTATTAATGTTGTAGAGTTGGCGTCATTTGCGTCTACTTTTCCGATAGTAAATGAAAAAAAAAACGACTTAAAATAAGTTATAGTTACAGACAAATGACAAATAATACAAAACAAATGAAACTAAAATTAGGGAAACCGAAATTAAAATACCTACAATACTTCTAAATTAAAACATAAAAAAATACAAAAATGCAGTATCAAAGATCTTGCTTATTAAAGCAACAAAAACTAGAAACAATAGAACTACTTGTGAAACCGAAAAACTTCGTACCGAAGCGTACGTGCTTAGCTTTTACACAATGTTTGTGCACTGCATTATAACGAACAGTATTACTTTATGGTAACGAACCCTTAAGTTGTGAAGCATTCGTAGAATAAAGTGTACCAATATGTTACCTAAATGTTAATATAAAAAATAATAGGTTATTAGCAAACTGTGACAGAGATTTTGACTACGAAGTATTTAGTTAAAAGTCTCGATAGCCGAGTGGTTAGGTGGTCGGAATTTCGAGTCAGGAGACCCGAGTTTAATCCCTGGTGGCAGGCTCGAGCCAATGGGTTTTCAAAACCTTATGAACGAATTATATCGTTGGCTTGAAAGAGGCCGAAGGGCTCACCACCTGTCACGGTGTACCGAAACTATCTTCCATGGAAGGTGGGTCTAAGGGACATAATTGTCTAGACTAGACCTCTGTCAACTCCAGTATTGAAAATTGCGTGAAGATATTTATTTACTTAAGTATTTAGTTAATTTACTTATGATGATCTAGACTGTAACCTGACATAAGCCTAGAGCTGACGTAGGCCTATGATTAGGGCGCTCGATTGTGCAATCATTAATATTTCTTTTAAATGCTAAAATCATTAAAATCTCGGCGATGATATCCTTCATCGTGAAACCTGCGCATCTAAGAAATAATAATAAGTATATTCTTTCGAGGACGTATGAAGTTCACTCTCTGCACGATAGCAGCGGACTTTCACCTATTTTTATCTCTGAAACATTAGAGACAAATCCCAATAGTGGACATTAACGGACTGGGTGAAGATTTCATATTAAATTGAATATGAAATGAAAAAGAACGAAAACAACACACAAGTAAATCGTAAAATAAAATCGATGTATATTTAATATTAAGGTCGATGTATTTCGATCAAATTACATGAATATGTAACGTTGCTAGTTGTTATTCGATAAATGTCCAAGGATAACCGTCTAGACTCCAAGTTTCAATTAGTTTTATTTAAAGCTTTTTCATGTTTACCATGTAACACTTTGGCTATAACATGAAAAAAGTTGATTTGGGGCCAGCGTTTACTAATAAACTTCCAGTTTACTATTTCTAGAGCAAACTTATTTAGCATGGATATGATATGAAACTCCATAAAATTTAAAAGCTACACTAAAAAGAGAGTGAGAGACAGGGACATCAAACAGGGCTATAATTTTATCGCTCTGGACTATCTTCTTTACTTATGGTGTTTACAGAAGCTCTTATTATTGTACAGTTAAAGAACTGATAACATTATATAATTTAAAAATATCTTTGCCCTACAGATGCAAGTTAGATATTCTTATAGTGAAAAAAAATTCAACGCTAATAAATTTTCTTCATTTCTAATGCGAAATCCCGTTACAATATAATTCAAATTATAATTAGGATCTAAATTATACCCTACCTATCGAATGCCTTACTGAATCCTACGCAGATTACAGCGTCTCCAGGTTATTAATATATTTTTTTTGTTTTACTTTTTACGAGTTATAAAAATATAGTGCTTGAACGTACTATGTTTTTGTTAAAGGGGCATTGTACTTCCGAAAACATATGTAATAACTAAGTAGATTGATGATATACTAACCTAAATGAAGCCCGTAGATCTTAAAATACAATGTAGATATCAACATTCTACAATTATCATATCAATTCAACGGAACCAATAACATTTTAATTTTTCTATTGTAATTAACATTTTGATATCGGTTTTAAATCAGATATCAAAAATTTTTTCTTCATAAAATTTCATTTTATCAATAAAAAATTTAAAAAAAAAATCTCTACTAAGCATTTTTTTCTTTTCACTATTTTAAAAATATCGGTCTATAAATTTTCAACCCATTTCTTCACGCGGGTGCCGTAAGAGGCGATGTTTAAAGCCTTGTAACAGGCATCCGACATGTGGTGGGATAACTATCTTGAAAAAAAATCACCATCTAAAGATTTAGTAGACCGACGACGAGAAGCAGCGTATAAGGTGCGAGGTGTCTTATCTTAGCAATCCAGGTCGTTAAATATATAAGTAAGTGAAAAATTCAAATGTAAAAAGTATTATATAAAGTGTCACACGATATCCGGTGATAGTGACCGGAATTGCAGGTCAATAGACCCGACTCCGATCACCAGGTGGCAGGGTAGTACAAATGGGTTTTCAAAACTTATGTACGAATTATACCGTTAGCTTGGATATTGAGACGGCGACAGGCTCACCATACGTCACGCTGTCCCATACATATTTTCGGTGGAGAGTGGGTCGAAATGACTTAATTATCTAGACCTCTATCTACCCCTGTGTTAGGAATGGCGTGAAGATTATATGAAGATCTTTACTGTCCTTTTGATATAGCAATGATTGAAATACGTAATGAACTTTTTGTGAACATCAGATACTTAAAATACTGCATGCACTTCTAAATCACCATTTTGCGTGACTTTTAAATTGGTTATGTTTTTGAATTGAAGTCGTAATAGTGTTTGCAAACTAACAACGAACATTATTTTATGTCTATTTTATCTGATTGCGGTTATAAAAAACTTAATTAGTTATTTTGTGATTCGCTAGAGAAACTTAACACAAGATTAGTTAGTAACTCAAAGGAAGCATGTTACAAATTTATATGATTTTGGAGATGTTTTAAATCGATAGGTTATATATATATATATATATATATATATATATATATATATATATATATATATATATATATATAGCAGAGCAGCACGGCGCGTTATACAGCAATGGGGAAATCGCCGACAGTGCAATAGCCATATATATATATATATATATATATATATATATATATATATATATATATATATATATATATATATATATATATATATATATATATATATATATATATATATATATATATATATATATATATATATATATATATATATATATATATATATATATATATATATATATATATATATATATATATATATATATATATATATATATATATATATATATATATATATATATATATATATATATATATATATATATATATATATATATATATATATATATATATATATATATATATATATATATATATATATATATATATATATATATATATATATATATATATATATATATATATATATATAAGTAAGTGAAAAATTAAAATGTAAAAGTATTATATAAAGTGTCACACGATATCCGGTGATAGTGACCGGAATTGCAGGTCAATAGACCCGACTCCGATCACCAGGTGGCAGGGTAGTACAAATGGGTTTTCAAAAACTTATGTACGAATTATACCGTTAGCTTGGATATTGAGACGGCGACAGGCTCACCATACGTCACGCTGTCCCATACATATTTTCGGTGGAGAGTGGGTCGAAATGACTTAATTATCTAGACCTCTATCTACCCCTGTGTTAGGAATGGCGTGAAGATTATATGAAGATCTTTACTGTCCTTTTGATATAGCAATGATTGAAATACGTAATGAACTTTTTTGTGAACATCAGATACTTAAAATACTGCATGCACTTCTAAATCACCATTTTGCGTGACTTTTAAATTGGTTATGTTTTTGAATTGAAGTCGTAATAGTGTTTGCAAACTAACAACGAACATTATTTTATGTCTATTTTATCTGATTGCGGTTATAAAAAAACTTAATTAGTTATTTTGTGATTCGCTAGAGAAACTTAACACAAGATTAGTTAGTAACTCGAAGGAAGCATGTTATGAAATTTATACAATCTTTAATCACAACAGCTAAACTGCCATAAAAGCTAGTAATGTATATTGACTGCTGAACGCTATCTAAGCTTTCTTAATGTAAAATCGAAGCAAAATAAAGCTAGGTGTAAATTACATAGGAATATCTCACTCAAAATTAATTAAAATTTCCTACTTCCCACTATAAGATTGATAAATGGGTTTTTTTCATAATAAAAAATATCTTCACGCCTTTCTGAAAACAGTACCTCTGTTTTTCAGTCAGTTCCCTGCCATAATCAAGTCCCCTCTCGACCACCGAAGCTAATTTATGGATAAATGTGAGCAAAAGTGCCGAAAGTTCTTGTTGCCGTCTTATATCCAGTAACGATATAAATCGTACATAAGTCTTTAAAATCCTCATTGGTACGATCGGACAATCGGTGAAGAGATCCGAGATCGATCTCAGGTGGTAGTTTTGGCGCCAACAAGTTTTTTTCAAACCTATATATGCGATTTATATTGTTATGAAGGTGGTTGGGAAGGTGGCTTTAAAATTACTTTGTTCTGTCTAGACATCTGCTCAATTCTTGCATGGGGAACGTCGTAGAGATATGCTCTTTTAAATTCAAGATTAGTAACGTAAATTAATTATTCCAGGTAATTCAGATACAAAAAAGTTTTTTGTTCTATTATTGCCTTTTCCGTGGTAGATTCTAGAGAAAATTGCGCTTGTCAAACTCAACCCAAAGGTTTGTGTCATTCTCATAGTGTCTCTGCCACCACCCAGGCTGCTATGTATCCCGCGGTCTACTGAATATCAAATGAAACGCTAGTATTAGGCTGATATTTTATACTTAATCTGTGACCTGTAGAGAATTTGTAACATGATATGATAGGTTATGTTTTTTCACTTATCATTCGGTTTGCCACTTTATATTTGCTAATTTTATTTTTACTAATGGATATTTGATAAATAAATACTCCATAAGCTATGTATTTATAGGCAAATCGATACGTTAAATAGTACACGCAAGTGGATCTTGCTAGATGGATTAATAAGTAATGAAACACAATACATCCACGACCCGAAAACTAATCATTTGTCTCCTACTAAATTATTGACTTCGCTGGGGATCCGAGCAGGGGAAGTCCCTGGGACTGAGTACCTGTAGACACATCGCTGAAACCGAGAGTCGTCAAGTTTTATAGGTCAGTAAACTAATAACTATAAATTGCTTTCAGTGTAATATATTGGACTTTTGTAAAGCGAAAAGAGTCCAATATAACTGCAATGTATTCTTAAATCAATGTAGTACACACTGGCCTTGAAAGTGTCATCTTTGATGTCCAGAGAGTTCTATTACTGGGTCTCAGCCGTAAGAAAACCACTTTCACAGCATATTATCAGATCTGGGTGTGTTTCAGCACCTTCGATGCCTACTAATGCTAGTGATACTTACTTTGGGATCGGAGCAATGTAATGATATTGACGTTATGTTATATTTATGAATAATTTTAATAGCATGCACTACTGAGGAAAAAATAACCATGTGGAAGGCCACATGCGGTTTATTATTAAGGCAATCTATCAATAAAAGTAATAAATTGCATCCATCGATTTTAATCTACCACCGTTTTGTGAAAGTGTTCGGTAACGTAGAAGAAACAGGCGGAAAGAAACCCATATAAGTATAATTTTTAAGAGACGCAACTCTCCCCGGGCAGCTTACGTATTTAATCAAAGGGCTTTTAGAGAAATAAATTTCTGTGGAAAGTCCATATATTACTCTTTTTACGATATACAGCTCTACTGACGTCACTTAGTCTTAGTATTATCTTAGTCCCCGCCAGAAGTCGCAAGCGAGTAGATTATTAACTTGTTTTCATCCTAATCTTATAAAAAAAAACTATGATGAAAAATGTAATGATAAAAATTTTAATTAATATAAAATAAATTCTGCTTGTATAATAAATTTCAGTTCACCTATTATAAGCGATGGTAAGGCTACATCCCTTGTGAGTCGTTAGTGTTTATTAGGAAGGACGCAAATATAAATGTTTGCAGTTTATTATTTGAAAAATGGTATACTGAATTGCGGAGATCGTCAATTTGATAGTAAAGGAGTGAATGTTACGTTCCTTAGGGTGTGATTTTGGTGATTCTACACGCTAGGATACTAGCCAGGTAGGGTACCCGCGTATGTTACAGACAAACAAATAGAAGGAAATAAGACTGGAAATAAATTAGAAACATAGTCTCAGTTAAAACTCAAGAACATCTTTTTCTTAGCCTCTTATGACAATACTATCATTGCGGTCTCCCTTAAAGGTTTGTAAGTTGGACAACGTTCCTGTCCCACCTGTAATCTATCTTTCCCGCAATGTGGAGCAACTTATCACTTCATTCTGTGAGAGGGTCGTTTTACACTTTTTGTGTGTGTCTCTAAGAACTTTACGCAACCTTAGTATTAAGAGCGCCGTAAGAAATGACGTGGAAGACTAGCTGGAAAGAAAGAAGGCGATTTAGCTGTACGAGATCCCAACGCATTACTTAAAACTAGGGTAACTGCACGATACGAGAATATATTAATATTTACAGACAAACATATGCGACAAATAGCTATGAATCTACTCATGCAAGTACTGATAATTTTGATGTCTACTGTTCAACTATTTATTGAATAAGTGGCACAATAACTTTCCAAATTTGAATCAAGAAGTAATTCCGTCAAGGAGCTCTTATTATTTTTATTTTGCAAAATTAAAAGGTGAATCTTTCTCTCTCTACACTTTTACTCTATTTCTACCACCAAATACAACATACAAATAATAGCGAAAACTGTTGTATTATAAATCAAGAAAGGTGTAGAGACGCAGTGAGAGTTTAAAGTAGTAAGTTAGAAAGGTGCTCAGCCTTTACGAGAAAAACCCACCTTTAGTCCCTGCCAGGAGGAAAACTCGCCAGCAACATTCTTATGTAAAGTTTAGTAGATGTTATGCACTGCAGTAGTCAACTCCCACTGATGGAATGTTAGCTCGTTTTCACCCACTGTCAAAGTGGAAAATATTAGAAATATTTATCGGTATTCATTACGTCGGTTTGTTTGTGCTAGTTTTCGAAGATATTTAGACATTGAAAAACCTTGTAGAAAAGGAGGCAAAACGTGAGCAGGTGCCCTGGGGGCTGCATGTGTAAGTGATTACTGCCGCCCATGGAATTCTGGGCAATACCAGAGGCTTAGCAGATGCGATGCCTCAGAGTGCCCCTCCCCAGAATTTGGGAAAGGGGTGTGTGGGCCACCGGTTACCCACCACCAGACGAAAAGCAGTTTGTTAGGACTTCTACCACGCCGGTATTCTGTGAGGTCGCAGGTATTCTTCATGGTCGATTAGCCCATTCATGCATCAATAAATGCTAATGCGTGGCTCTACCATCAAAAATAACTGAAACCTTAAAATAAACTGAAAAAACAAAAAAAAAATATAAAAGTTTTGTATTATTAATGTTAAAATAAATAAAAAGATATTAAATAAAGTAAAAATAAAAACATCGGGGAGCATTACACTTACGTGATGTTATATATGCCAGTTAAGTGATTTTATCTCACAAAATTGATTGGTATATAAAGAATATTTCAGAACAGCTCCATGACACGAAAGAGTGATTATTATTGTTATGAACATCACGCAATGTGCTGCTTGGGTTGGGTTTCTTATATACTTTAGTACAAACAAAAGTGTATAACAAACAATGGCAATGTAGAACCTAACATAAAATGAATATTGTAACAGAAGTTACATACATAAAACGATAGCTGAGTGGTTGGGTCGGAATTTCGAGTCGAGAGACCTGTTCGATCCCCAGGTGGCAAGCTCGCCCAATGTTTGCAAAACTAGTACGAATTATATCGTTATTTAGACATAAAGATAAAGGATTGGCCTACCAATTTATCACGTTTTCCCGAAAGTATCTTCGGTGGAAGTGTGATGAAGGGACTTAGTTGTTCAGACTAGACACTCTGTCTAGGGTATTGGGACTGCGGCATATTTATTGGTTTTTATTTTACATTCATAAAACGTTAAAAGGAAAACGGACGAATTTGAAAAACTTGGTTGATTGGGAAGCTCCTAATAAGAATTTAAATCTAGCCACTGGATTAAATTTCCGCTGTCACAAATCCACTACGTGATTTATCTGTAAGCAGTAAAAATGGATCTCAAATTGTATTGATATATCTGAAAAAAGTTTTAATTTTTTTTGAGATAAACCATTTATTAATGTTGTAGAGTTAAGGCTATTCGCGGGGTCTACATTTCCTTTCCGGTAGTAAATGAAAAACGGGACTTAAATAAGTTTATGAAGTTACAGACAAAATGACAACAATACAAAACAACGAAACTAAAATTAGGGAAACTGAAATTAAAAAATACCTACAATACTTCTAAATTAAAACATAAAATATAAAAATGTTGTATTGTAAAGATCTGCTTATTAAAGCAACAACAAAACTAGGAAACAATAGAAACTGACGGTAGAAACTGAAAAACTTGTACCGAAGTGTACGTGTGCTTAGCTTTGTTGGTTAAATGTTTGTGCACTGCATTATATGAACAGTATTACTTTATGGTAACGAACCCTTGTTGGTAAGCATCTGTAGTAATTGAAGTAAAACACATAAGTTACCTAAATGTTAATATAAAAATATTGTATGGTTAGCAACTGTGACAGAGGATTTTGAATGATGTGAAGTACGAAGGGAAAGTCTCGATAGCCGAGTGGCAGGTCGGAATTTCGAGTCAGGAGACCTTGGAGTTTAATCCTGGTGGCAGGCTCGGAGCCAATGGGTTTTTAAACCCAAAGGAACGAATTATATCGCCGGCTGACATAAGAGGGGCGAAGGGCCTGCCACCTGTCACGGTGTACCCGGGAAACTATCTTCCATGAAGGTGGGTCAAGGGACATAATTGTCTAGATCTAGACCCCGTCAAATTCCAGCATTGAAAAATTGTGAAGATATTTACTAACTTAAGTATTTAGTTAATTTACTTATGATGATCTAGATCAACCCGGGACAAGGCAGAGCCGACGTAGGCCCATGATTGAAGTCACTGTAATCATTAATATTTCCTTTTAAATGCTAAAAACTATTAAAATCCGTGATGATATCCCTTCCATCGTGAGAAACCTGCGCATCTAAGAAATAATAATAAGTATATTCTTCTTCGAGGACGTATGGTTCACCTCTGCACGATAGCAGCGGACTTTCACCCATTTTTATCTCTGAAACATTAGAGAATCCCATTAGTGGATATTGAATGGACTGGGTGAAGATTTCATTAAATCGAATGCTGAAATGAAAAAGAAATCAGAAAACAACACACAAGTAAATCGTAAAATAAAAATCAGATGCATATTTAATATTAAGGTCGATGGCCTTGATCAAATTGACATGAATATGTAACGCTATAGTTGTTATCTGATAAATGTCCAAGGATAACCAGTTCAGACTCCAAGTTTCAATTAGTTTGATTAAAGCTTTTTTCATGTTTACCATGTAACACTTTGGCTATAACATGAAAAAGTTGATTTAAATAGTGTTTATTAATAATAAACTTCCAGTTTACTATTTCTAGAGCAAACTTATTTAGCATGGATGTATATGAAACCCATAAAATTTAAAAGCTACACTAAAAAAAAGAGAGTGAGAGACGGGACATATCAAACAGGGCT
Source organism: Sericinus montela (assembly GCA_029286605.1). Lineage (NCBI taxonomy): Eukaryota > Metazoa > Arthropoda > Insecta > Lepidoptera > Papilionidae > Sericinus > Sericinus montela. Next base: position 3,974,607 of record JAGSMR010000057.1, read on the forward strand.
ATAATTTTATCGTGCTCTGACTACATCTTCTTTTACTTATGGTGTTTACAGAAGCTCTTAGTATTATTGTATGCTAAAGAACTGACATTATATAATTTAAAAATATCTTCATTCTTATGTTAGATATTCTTATAGGAAAAAATTCAATCTAATAAATTCTTTCACGTAATGCGGAATCCTGCTAAGGCAATATAATTCAAATTATGACAGATCTAAATTACACCCCACCATCGAATGCTCACTGAACTGTAATGCAGATTACAAGCAGCGTTCCAGTAGGTTATTGATATATTTCTTTGTTTTACTTTTAACAGAGTTATAAAAAATATATAGTGCTTGAACGTACTATGTTTTGTGTTAAAGGGGCAGCCAATTTGAAAACATATGTATATGATTAAAGTAGATTGATGATATACTTCAACCTAAATGAAGCCCGTAGGATCTTAAAATACAATGTAGATATCAACATTCTATAATTATCATATCAATTCAACGGAACCAATAACATTTTAATTTTTTCTATTGTAATTAACATTTTTGATATCGGTTTAAATCAGATATCAAAAATTTTTTCTATAAAAAATTCTATTTCCTATCAGGTCAAAAATTTAAAAAAAACTTACTAAGCATTTTTTTTTCTTTTCACTATTTTTAAAAATATCGGTCTATAAATTTTCAACCCATTTCTCTTCACGCGGGTGCCGTGGGGAGGCGACGCTTTAAAGCCTTGTAACAGGCAATTGACATGGTGGGCTAACCATCTTTAAAAAAAAAACCACCATCTAAAGATTTAGTGGTGACCGACGCACGAGAGAAGCAAAAGCAAGGTGCGAGGTGTCTTATCTTAGCAATCCAGGTCACAATATATAAGTAAGTGGAAAAAATTAAAACAAAAAGTATTATATAAAGTGTCACATCGATATCCGAGTGATATACCGGAATTGCAGGTCAATAGACCTGATCACCAGGTGGCAGGGTAGTGCCAAATGGGTTTTCTAAAAACCGGCGTACGAATTATACCAAGTTAGCTTGATATTGAGACGGCGACGGGTCACCATACGTCACGCTGTCCCATACATATTTTCGTGGAGTGGGTCGAAATGACTTAATTATCTAGAACCTCATCTACCCCTGTAAGTAGGGAATGGCGTGAAGATTATATAGAAGATCTTTACTGTCCTTTTGATATAGCAATGATTGAAATACGTAATGAACTTTTTTGTGAACACTAGATACTTAAAATACTGCATGCACTTCTAAATCCATTTTGGTGTTACCTTTTTAAATTGGTTATGTTTTTGAATTGAAGTCGTAATAGTGTTTCAAATCAACAAAAAACATTATTTTATGTCTATTTTATCTGATTGGTACAGTAAAAACGAATTAGTTATTTTGTGATTCAAGCAGAGAAATCTCAACACAAGATTAGTTAGCAACTCAAAGTGAAGTATTATGAAAAATTTATATTATTTGAATATATTAATTTCAAATCGATGATGTAATATATATATATATATATATATATATATGTATATATATATATAGGTGGCAGGCATATATATATATATATATATATATATATATATATATATATATATATATATATATATATATATATATATGTTATGTATATATATATATATATATGTTATATATATATATATATATATGTTATATATATATATATATAAGAAGGCGTATATATATTATCATCGATTTGAAATTGGTATTATTAATCTGAATGTAATTAGCTGCATTGTGGTGCTCCAAAAGCAAGGTGCTTGGTGGCATGTGCACGTTTCACATATAATTAAACAACCATGAACGCGCAATTAACGCTAGCACGCATATTGACTCCGTTAGAACGCTATCTAAGCCACATTTAAAACGAAGGTTACAATAAAGCTAGGGTGGAAATTATATAGGAATATCTCGTTTCAAAATTTAATTAAAAATTTACTCCACTATAAGATTGATAACGGGTTTTTTTCATAATAAAAAATATCTTCCGCTTTCTGAAAACAGTACCTCTGTTTCAATGAAGTCTTACAATCGGAAGTCTCCTGAATTCACCTTCCGCTGAAATAATTATGGGACAATGTGAGCAGGCGCTGAGCCTGTTGCCGTCTTATATATCCAGTAATGATATAAATCGTATAAGTTCAAAACCCCCATTGGCATGATCGACAATCGGTGAAGAGATCCGAGATCGACTTCTGTGGTAGTTTCATACCAGGCAGCTGCCTTTCTCCTTTCAAACTTATATGATTTATAAATAAGTTGGTGAAGGTGGTTGCTGTGGGTTGAAATTACTTAATCAGTTCAGGTCATCTGGTTCACTTCCTGTATTGGGAACGTCGTAGAGATATATGTTTTTTAAATTCAAGATTATAACGGGTATCAATTATTCCAGTGATCTTCAGAGATACAAAAAGATTTTTTGCCTATATTATTTTTCTGTGGAAATAGATTCTGAGAAATTGCGCTATCAAATCAACTCCAAAGGTTTGTATGCCCTTGATAGTGTCTCACAATACCACTTGTATTGTATACGTGTATCCAAGTGGTCTACGAATACTGTAACAGAACGTTTTTTGGTAATAGGGCTGATATTTTATACTTAAATTGTGATCTAGAGATATTTGTAATAAGGTGATAATATGATAGATACATTTTTTCTGTTTTACTATCTGCTTGCCAATTTTATATTTAAGTGTACTTATTTTTACTTTAATGATATTTGATAACAATACTCCATAAGTTTATGTATTTACATATAAAATTCCAGGACATGCCGTTAACAGTACACGTGAAGCGGATTCAATAGAAGCATTGCTATAATGAAACACAATACATCCGCCATCTGAAAAACTAACTATTGTCCTCTACTAAAATTATTAGATTTTGGATCCATATAAGCCCTCGACTATAATCAGATATTGATTGCTGAAACTGAGAGGTCGTCGGTGCCGGCAAGCATTGTGTAAATATTAACCAGTAAATTGTTTAGTGCAAAGGAAGAAGAGATGATTCTTTTGTAGTTTTATGCAAAGTCCAATATAATCACAAATGTATTTTAAATCAAATGTGTAGCGTACACACTGGTTTCGAGAAAAGTGTCGCTACCTTGATGTCCGTGAGTTCTGGATACTGGTCTAATGTAGAAAACCACTTTCACAGCATATTATCAGATCTAAAAGCCTGTAGTACTCTGATGTTTTTACCAACAAGTGACATTTACTTTGGGGAATGAGTAATGTGTACGTGATATTGACGTTATGTATGTATTTAATAATTTTAATAGCATGTAATTTCACCAATATGGAAATAATCATACGTATATGCAGGGTATGTATGTATTTATTATTATTGTTATCTACAATATAACATAAATTACATCCATCGATTTTAACGTTCGTTTTGTAATATTTCAAAAATGTAGAAGGAAAGTCAGGTATGGAAAGAAACCCATAAGTGTATACCTTAAGAGATTTAACTCTCAAGAAGCTTACGTGACGAAAATCAGGGTTATTTTAGAGAAATAAAACTGGAAAGTCCATATTTTTACGATAGCAGACAGCTCCACACGTCAATGGTCTTAGTATTAGTCCTCGTAGCCAGTCGTAAGTGAGTAGATTAGAGCATCCTGTTTTTGGATCCTTAATCTGCAAAAACTATGATGAAAAATAATGATAAAAATTTAATATTATTAAAAGAATTCTGCTTAATAATTTAAAGTTCACCTAATATAAGCATGGTATTACATCCCTTAGAGTCGTTAGTGTTTATTAGTGGTGTTGACTGTATTGCTTCATGTTTTTATTACGTTGAAAAATGGTGATGTACTAGAATTGCAGAGATCGTCAACGGATAGTAGCGAGTGAATGTTACGTTCCTTAGGGTGTGATTTTATGGATCTCATACGCGATGTCATGGTAAGAGGGTACTGCAAAAGCAAGGATAAACAACAGTTGAAAAGCAAGATCAAGTCAGTCTAGGGAACATGTCTCAATAAAACTCTGGAACATCTTTTTCTTAGTCATTCTGTGACAATACTACTGGTCAGTGGCCTCTTTAAAGGTTTAGGCAGACAACGTTCTAGTCCCAATCTGCAATCTTATCTTTCCCGCAATGTGGAGCAAATCCTTTATCATTTCATTCTGTGAGAGGGTCGTTTCACTTTTGCAAGTGTAAAAGTTCGAGAATCTCTACGTAACCTTTATTGTTACGTGTAAGAAATGACGGGAAGACTATTGGAAAGAAAGGAAGGCGATTTATTGCATTTATATCCCAACGCATTACTTAAAACTAGGGCATCAATGATAATGAGAAATATATTAATACCATGAGGACAAATTATGGACAAATAATATGAATCTACCTTGCTGCAAAAATTGATAATTTTGATGTTCACTGTTCAATCCATTTATTGACACAACAAGTAATAATAATCCTCCAAATCATGAACTCCAAGAAGTAATCGCTGAGCCTTTATGATATTTTATTATAAAATTAAAAGGTGGTAGAATCTTCTCTCTCTACACTTTTTACCTTATTTTACTACCAAATACAACATACAAATATTAGCGTGAAAACTGTTGTATTATAAATCGAAAGGTAGAGACGGCAGGAGAGTTTAAAGGGTAAGTTAGAAAGGTACCATAGCCTTATGAGGTAAAAACTCCACCTTAACTGCAGGGAGAAAACCTGCCAGTAACATTCTTATGTAAAAGTTTATAGATGTTATGCACTGCAGAATAACTCCCACGATGAAATGTTAGCTCGTTTTTCAATTCCTACTGTCATGGAAAATATTAGGAATATTTACTGTATTCATTACGTCGGCTTGTTCTGTGCTAGTTTTCGAAGATATTTGTGACATCTGAAAAAACTTTTTATAGAAAAGTGAGGCAAACGAGCAGGTGCCTCACGTGATGGTGGGGTGATTACTGCCGCCCATGAACACCTGCAATACCAGAGGCTTAGCAGAGTGATGCGCTTCCTCAGAGCCCTCCCAGGCTGGGGAAAGCGTGTGGGCCACCGGTTACCTGCATCATCAGGACGAAAAGCGGTAGTTTGTTAGACTTACCTACGCGCCGCCGGTATTCTGTGAGGTCGGTACTTTTTCGGTCGAGCCGGCGTCTTGGCGCATCAACAATGCTAATGCGTGGCCTCTACCACCGGTAAAAATAACTGGAAACCCAAAATAAACTGAAAACAAAAAATATAAAAGTTTTGTATTATTAATGTTAAAATAAATAAAAAGACATTAAATAAAGTAAAATAAACATCGTATACGCACGATGTTATTAAGTACAGTTATGATTTTATCCTTGGCCAAAACTGGATTGAAGATATAAAGACAATACGGTATGAACAGCTCCAAGGACACGTAGAAAGAGCATTATTATTGTTATGAACATCACGCAATGTGCTGTTGGCGTTTCTTATATTTCCTTAGTGGCCACAAACAAAAGTGTGTATAACAAACAATGGCACGTGGTAGAACCTAACACATAAACAATGAATATTGTAACAGAAGTTATAAGGTGGCAAAACGATAGCCGAGTGGTTGGGTCGGAATTTCTGAGTCGAGAGACCTAAGTTCGATCCCCAGGTGGCAAGCTCGTACCAATGGGTTTCGGTAAAACCAGCGCAACAATTATATCAAGTTGGCTTAGACATGTTATAAAGGGACGGGGTCACCACCCCATCACGTTTTCCTGAAAGTATCTTCGGTGGAAAGCGGTGGATGGAAGGGGAATTTAAGTTGTCTAGACTAGACTCTGTCTAGGGTATTGGAACTATGTGAAGATATTTATTTATTATTTTTATTTTATATCATAAAACGTTAAAAGGAAAACGGAGAATTTTGAAAACTATTGATTTGGGCCTCCGTAAGAATTTTGAAACTAGCCACCCGATAAATTTCGCTGTCAGCAACCACTCGGCTTTCGTGTGATTTATCTGTAAGCAGGCAAGAAATGATCCCCAAATTGTATTGATGGCACCAGCAACGTTTTGAATTTTTTGAGATAAACCACGACACGTTGCAGAGTTGGCGTCATTTGCGTCTACTTTTCCGGTAGTAAATGAAAAAAAACGACTTAAAATAAGCTGGCGGTTACAGACAAATGACAAATAATACAAAACAAATGAAACCAAAATTAGGAAACCGAAATTAAATATCTTTCCACACTTCTAAATTAAAACATAAAAATACAAGAACAGGATCTTGCCACAGCAAATAAAAACTAGGAACAATAGAACTACTTGTGAAACTGAAAATTGAAGGTGGCCGTGCTTACACAATGTTTGCACCGTAATATAACGAACAGTATTGATTTCTTTAAGGGTAACGAACCCTCGAGTTAAGTATCTGTAGAATAAAGTGTACCAATATGTTACCTAAAACAAGTTAATATGCAAAAAATAATAGGTTATTAGCAAACTGTGACAGAGATTTTGACTACGAAGTATTTAGGTTGAAAAGTCTCGAGTAGCCGAGTGGTTAGTGGTCGGAAACTCCTTGAGTCAGGAGACCCGAGTTTAACTGCAGGCTCGAGCCAATGGGTTTTCAAAACCCATGAACGAATTATAATGTTGGCTCGGAAGAAGAGAGGGCGAAGGGCTCACCACCTGTCACGGTGTGTACTGAAACTATTCTATGAAGGTGGGTCAAGGGACAGCAATTGTCAGGACCAGACCTCTGCCAATCTGTATTGAAAATTGGTGAAGATATATTAACTTAAGTATTTAGTTAATTTACTTATGATCTAGACTGTAACCCGACATAAGCCCAGAGCCACGTAGGCCTATGATTAGGGCGCTCGATTGTGCAATCATTAATATTTCTTTAAACAAGCAAAATCATTAAAATCTCGGCGAGATGATATCTCATCGAGGAAACCTGCGCATCTAAGAAATAATAATAAGTAGTCTTTTCTCGAGGACGTAAGGAAGTTCACCTCTGCACGATAGCAGCGGACTTTCACCTATTTTTATCTCTGGAACATTGTATACAAACCGCAATAGTGACACATTAACGGATTCGGGTGAAGATTTCAGCATTAAATGAATATGAAATGAAAAGAACGAAAACAACACAAGCAAATCGTAAAATAAAATCGATGTATATTTAATATTAAGGTCGATATTTCTGATCAAATTATGTTGAATATGTAACGTTGCTAGTTGTTATTCGATAAATGTCCAAGGATAACCGTCTAGACCTAAGCTCTAATTAGTTTTATTTAAAGCTTTCAGTTTACTGGCAACACTTTGGCTATAACATGAAAAAGTTGATTTTAAATACATGTTTGATTAATAAAACTCCGCCTATCATTTCCCAGAGCAAACTTATTTAGTACGGATGAAGCAAGTGAAACCCATAAACTTAAAAGCCAAGCACTAAAAAAGAGAGAGGGGAGACGGGGACATCAAACAGATGTAACTTTATCGCCTGACCATCTTCTTTACTTATGGTGTTTACAGAAGCTCTATATTGTACAGTTAAAGAACTTCATTAACATTAGTGTTAATTTAAAAATATCTTGCTCTACAGATGAAGTTAGATATCTTTATAGTGTGGAAAATTCAACGCTACTGCACCCTTTCTTCATTTCTAATAGAAATCCTGTTACACATATAATTCAAATTAAATTAAGGATCTAAATTATAATTCCTACCTATCGAATGCCTTACTGAATCCTACGCAGATTAAGCAGCGTCCTAGGTTATTGATATATTTTTTTTTGTTTTACTTTTACAGAGTTATAAAAATATAGTGCTTGAACGTAATACCATGTTTTGTTAAAGGGCATTGTACTCCTGAAAACATATGTATAAGGACAAAGTAGATTTACGATATACTAACTCAAAAATGAAGCCGTAGATCTTAAAATGATAAATGTAGATATCAACATCTCTATAATTATCATGATCAATTCAACGGAACTAATAACATTTTTAATTTTTTCTATTGTAATTAACATTTTTGATACTGTCAAATCAGATATCAAAAATTTTTTCTTCAAAAAATTTCTATTTTATCAATAAAAAAATTTAAAAAATTCTACTAAGCATTTTTTTCTTTCACCACATTTTTAAAAATATCGGTCTATAAATTTTCAACCCATTTTCATACGCGGGTGCCGTAAGAGGCGATGCTTAAAGCCTTGTAACAGGCATCCGACATGTGGTGGGATAACTATCTTGAAAAAATCACCATCTAAAGATTTAGTAGACTGACGACGAGTAAAGCAGCGTATAAGGTGCGAGGTGTCTTATCTTAACAATCAGGTCGTTAAATATATAAGTAAGTGAAAAATTAAAATGTAAAAGTATTATATATAAAGTGTCACGATATCCGAGTGATAGTGACCGAATTACACCGGGTCAATAGGCCGACTCCGATCACCAGGTGGCAGGGTAGTACAAATGGTTTTCAAAAAACTTATACGAATTATACCGTTAGCTTGGATATTGAGACGGCTGACAGGCTCACCATGCATCACGCTGTCCGCCATATTTTCGGTGGAAGTGGGTCAGAAATGACTTACAATTATCTAGACCTCTATCTACCCCTGTGTTAGGAATGGCGTGAAGATTATATGAAGATCTTTACATCCTTTTTGATATAGCAATGATTGAAATACGTAATGAGGCTTTTTGTGAACATCAGATATAAATACTACATGCACTTCTAAATCACCATTTTGCGTGACTTTTAAATTGGTTATGTTTTTGAATTGAAGTCGTAATAGTGTTTGCAAACTAAACATGAACATTATTTTATATCTATTTTATCTGATTGCGGTTATAAAAAAACTTAGTGGTTATTTTTGGCGATTCGCTAGAAGGAAACTTAACACAAGATTAGTTAGTAACTCAAAGGAAGCATGTTATGAAATTTATACAATCTTTATTCTAACTGGCTAAACTGCCATAAAAACCCAAATGAGTATGTTATATGCACTTACCTCTGATTGCCTTGCACACTAATTGGTACTTGACTGCCTACAATTCATAAAATCATTGTAAAAGCATATTAAAATATTTTGAAATGGTTTCCATTTCATGATATAACAATTGAAAATTTTCAAGTTAAATTTTCCTAAGACCAAATCACCACATACAACAATTATTTCGTTTCCAGAATCTAGAAATTCTCTTACATTCTCCCAAAACTTCTCCAAAGCTCAGCTCTGGACGACAGAGCTACCAGCAAGCAGCGAAGGAATAACTAAATCGGTCCCAATTTAAAACGAACCCAAGAAGTCTCGGGTTCCTAACCTTATATTCCAGTCATAACATCGACCAACCGAGACAGGCCCTGGCGAAAGGCGCTCTCGCTCTGCGAGACTCCCGGACCGCGAGAGCTAACGCCTCGAGGGCTCTTCAATACCGCTGCCCTTCCGCTTGGTCTCCGACGACACACGGCTTATCGAATTCTCTTTCCTTTCAATTCTTTAATCAACTCATTCGTCTTATCTCTCATGCCTCCTCTAACATTCCACGTGCCAACTCTGCACTCCGTCCTCCACTTTCTACCGTGTCGAGCTGTGTGCGTGACGGGTGCTTGATCCCCATCGCCGCGCCGTTGCATTCCACACCAACAGGGACGAACTGGTGTGCGTCGCCTTAAGGGGACACCTAACCCTCGTTGGCATGGGTGCGCAGCTGTGTTAAGTGCAGCCCTGAAAGAAGGGCTGGCAGGAGATCACCCGACAGGCACGCTCTACAATTCTTAAGTACGTATAAAGATTTAAAATAAATAAATAGTATCACAACTAAATTATAACATTTACAGGTACACCAATTTATTTTAAAAATTTGAATTCCACAATAATGAATCTTAATGCAATGCTTTTAGGGTGTTGTGTAACAATGAGATCTGACACCGCGGGTCGGCTTAATCAAATTATTCAAATAAAAGCAGACTCCACTCGCCTTCCAGGCGCCCGTCGAGTATTCAACAAATACGAGTATTTACTGTGCAGACTACTTGTTCTGAATTGCAGTCCATTCTACGTACCTTGGTTTGTTCAAATTTTATAGACACGGAACTTGATAAAACTTAGGAACATCGTGTTCGGAACATATTCGAATAAAAACTTGTTTGATTATAGGGAACTGAGTTTGGTTAAAATCTTAATGCATTTGTCGATAAATTTAATTACATTTTCACACGTTACCCAATACAAGGGAAGTCATGGATCAAGGGTGTAAAGAGTCTTTTCACGACCCGCATTTCATCAATACATTCACAACGTCACGCCGTAGTGGAGAACCTATAACAGTACAATAGCTAACTAAGATCAAACGCTTCAATTAAAGTTATTTACTATACTAATTATACTGCGTCCGACATCACGCTGTCCGAAAATATCTTCGGTGGAAGGTGGGTCAAAGGACTTAATTATCTAGACTTGACCTCTGTCTACCCCTGTATTAGAATTGCGTGAAGATATTTAATTATTTAATTTTTAATTTAATTTAATTATACTAAGAACTAAGATCGTATACTACTTTTGTCCGTAATTACACTAACTCTATGCCTATCAAACTGACACCAAACGGTTTATAAAACATCAGTTGTAGAGATAAAGTGTAAAAAAATTATGGTACTGATTCAGATGTCTCCTAGGCATAGAAAGAATTCGAGAACTATTAAGGTACTGGTGTGTCGTTGTAAAATTTGTAATATGTTTCTATTTTCCTTGGCGATTTCCAGGAAAAAAAATAGCAACTGTATTTCTCTTTTTTATCTATCACTCATTCCAAAGACTGAATTGTAGACAGTATAGACAATTACGTACTTTATTTTTTTCCTGGAAATCGCCAAGGAAAATAGAAACATATTACAAATTTTTAACGACTTACACCAGTAATTTTAATAGTTCTCGACTCTTTATATACATATATATATATATATATATATATATATATATATATATATATATATATATATATATATATATATATATATATATATATATATATATATATATATATATATATATATATATATATATATATATATATATATATATATATATATATATATATATATATATATATATATATATATATATATATATATACATATACGAAAAGAGATTTTACAATATTCGCTTCCTTACAAACACAAGTACAAGATCCATTCATTAATCACCTTCCTTTCATACTTGCTTTTTTCTTCCCCTTGTCAAGATGTGGTTAGATGGAATCCATTGGTGGTTTTGGTTTGGGTCTGGGCAAGGGGTCCTTGGGTGGTAGATGGTATTCAAGTCTTCATCATAGTTGTCTCTTAGTCTTCTTTTTACAAAATCTACTGAAGGCCAAAGGCTTAGCGGTATGTTCTCATCCCGATACAACACGTTAAATAATTTAAGTACCGATTAGATTTGTTGTAATCGCTATAAATCATTGCTTGTAACCGTTACTTCACATTAATACAATAAGCAAATTATTGCTACACGCGTGTAGCGCCATGAGCTTTACGATTTCGTAGCAATCAACCGATCTAATGGGCTGATGCCATGTCAAGAAATTTCATAAAATTGCTCCAGTAAATATTGCTGTTCTTTGGGATATCGAAGGCGAAGGTAATAAAATGTGAAAAGCGTCACTTTGTGACAATACTCAATGGAACTTTGACCTCGCAGAAATTGACGTTTTGGCTATTAAATATTTTTGTTACCCGTTTATGTAGTATGTTATACTAAAACTATGCTCTCTGTAAATAAACAATTAAAAAGTACTGAAAAATGAAACACAGAACAAGTTATTATTTAGAGCTGGGTCACTTGCAGGACATAGATCTCTCCTGTAAGGACAGGTGCCATAATCGCCGTGGCAGCGATCACAGTACCATCCACCACGCAGCTTAGGCGCTAACAGTCACTAGTTTGGTATTTTCGAGATATGCCACTATCTTTAAAATAATGATAATTCAAGGCTTTTGGTTTTAGTCGCCTTTTTAGTATACCTACGGGAAGAAGGCGGGTAGTATTATTTTAGGTTTAACAGTAATAGAGCCACGCATCAGCTTTTGTTGTTGCATGTGAATGGGCCGGCTCGACCGTGGGCTACCACGACCTCACAGAATACCGGCGTGATAGAAGTCTATGAGCTTCTGCACTTCGTCTGAAGGTGCCGGTAACCAGATATCTTACACACCCCCTCCCCCAATTCTGAGGATGAGGCACTTTAGGCCGACAACGTATACCTCTGGATGAGTGAGTAGTTTCATCTTCTTTCAAATGGACCGCAAATTCTTCAGTTAAATTTTGAGATCCCTGGCATTGACGTCGTTCCGGACATATCGACCAGCTCCCACAATCACGCTAAAATGTTTGCTGAACCTGCAATCTTTTTCGCCGTGCAGGATATATGAACGTACCACGCTGGTGCTGCATACGTGATTCACGAGCGGATGTAGGTCTTGTTGATCCTACCTTGGTCTTCGTTAGTAGGTTGGATGCCAGAACCGGACGGAGGATCGCCTAGCAGCTCTTGCGCGCTGGATTACATTTTTGGACGCGAGCTTCAAGTGTGGGGATGTCGTTGGGTGTAAACAGGTGCGCAGAGGACGCTGCCTTGTGCCACTCCTTCCTTGTTCTTCGTGCTGCCGAGTCGATCCTCTCAACGCTCACACGAAGCTCCATCCCTCCAGAATAAGCCTCTGTTATTGCGGGTGTTCACGGGCAGCGGTATCCTTACCATCGCGTGAGCCACTGCCACCTATACAAAAAAAGTATGTTCTTACTCTAGTTACAAAGTAACATTGATCACATTAGTATTCTCCAGATTGTTAACATTTTAATGAACTTGGTTACTACACATTTTCAAATAAAATATCACTAAAGTTAATTAATTAAAAAAATAAATCACCATACCCATAAGTGCAATATATAATATTAAACAACGTGCTTAAAATGCATTCTTTGATAAAAATGTTACATAGAATTGTACAATAAAAGCAGGTGCAATATTACTTCAGACTTGCACATTTAGAAATTTAATGACACATATCAATTCACCTGATCCACTTTATTGTTGCATGTCAAATGTGCTTGACATTAACCCCTATATTCACATGTCACATGGAAGTCATCCCCGTTGTAAAGCAGAAATAAAATTTCATATTCAATGTAGCAACTTTATACATTTAAACACTAATAAGAACTTGTATGAGAACGACTACTCAAATATTCTTTGAGAGATATTTAGCCGAATGGTTCATGAAAATACTCGTACGTACGAAAAAACACATTGGTTTAATTAACATTATTCCTTAGTGTTCAGAACTGATCAGAATAAAACTGAAATTAAAAAAAATTAGCTGGAGAACTATCACGGCTGAAGGAATAAATACTTTTCTCTTAGGAATAGTCTTATTGGGTCCAAAACCCAATAAAAATAGGAAAACATGTAATTGCAGGTGACATGAAACCTTTATTTAATTATTTCGACCAAATGAACAACAACAAGAACAGAAATAGTCCAGATAGTTCACGACGACCACATCAACGACCTCAGCCGTTCAAATATTTGTCAGCGCAGGCCCGCCATCTCAATTCCAGCATCAACGTGCCGAGTCGATGAAACCATTGGCTGACGCCGTCCATCACAGCAACGTGGCCCAAACACTGGCTGATCGGTCGTCAAGCCTGCGGTCCGACAAAATCGTGTCGAATTCATCGTTAAAACTGCCCGTCTTCATCGCTTCCAATTTAATAAAGTGCACCAGCCACGCAGGAATTTCAACTTTGCGTTGCGCGACTTTGTCAACGTCTGCCGCAACAGGATCGCATAATTCACATGTAGCTGGCTCATGTGAGCCACCGCAAGCACCAGTTTCACCCGTTTCATAACCTGCTCCTCACAGCCTTCGTACCACTCAAACACCATTGCGCAGCGGCGAGCGGCGATTGAATTTGAGTTATTCGAAACCGGTCCCCGCGGCCCGTCGGGTTTCGCGCCCCGTTACGACGCATCGACACCTGACCGCGATGGTCACAGGTCGTCCCAAAATGAAGGTAAGAATGTCAACGACCGCGAAAAACTCGATTACCACGATCATTGCAAGAAAACAAATGACCATGAAAATGTTATATTGTCAATCTCCTTTCTTTTTTGTTTAGTGTGTAAGTTTCGTGTTAAGAGTTTAAGAGAACACCACTGGCCCAGCGAATCGAGCAAACCCAACATATGGTATGTTGAGATGCTTCGTCTTCAGACGTTCGCACTGGCAGCGGCCGATCGCCGAGCTCATGTAACGACAAAGACATTGCAACAGTTTGAATGGCTCCATTCGATGGTTCTAGGCCCCTGTCAATGTTCGGCGCAACTATAACTCACACATGCATACATACATACATATATATATACATATATATATACATATATATATATATATATATATATATATATACATATACATATATATATATACACACACACACACACACACACACACACACACACATATATATATATATATATATATATATATATATACATATATATATACATATACATACATATATATATATATATATATATATATATATATATATATATATATATACATATACATATATATATACATATATATATATACATATATATATATATACATATATATATACATATACATATATATATATATATACATATACATATATATATATACATATATATATACATATATATATACATATACATATATATATATATATATACATACATATATATATATATATATACATATATATATATATACATATATATATATATATATACATATATATATATACATATATATATACATATATATATATATACATATATATATACATATACATATATATATATATACATATATATATATATATACATATATATATACATATATATATACATATATATATACATATATATATACATATATATATACATATATATATACATATATATATATACATATATATATACATATATATATACATATATATATACATATACATATATATATATACATATATATATATATACATATATATATACATATATATATACATATATATATACATATATATATACATATATATATATATATACATATATATATATATATATATACATATATATATATATATATACATATATATATACATATATATATATACATATATATATATATACATATATATATACATATATATATACATATATATATATATATATACATATATATATATACATATATATATACATATATATATACATATATATATATATATACATATATATATATACATATATATATACATATATATATACATATATATATACATATATATATACATATATATATATATATATATATATATATATATATATATATATATGAAATTATAATTACACCGAACATTTAACTTGAAAATTTTTCAATTGCTATATCAAGTGAAATGGAAACCATTTCAAAATATTTTAATATGCTTTTACAATGATTTTATGACTCAGGCAGTCAAGTACCACTTAGTGCAAGGCAATCCTAGAGGTAAGCATATAACATACCATATATTTGGGTTTTTATGGCAGTTTAGCTGTTGTGATTAAAGATTGATTTTCTCTTAAATGCCTTTTAAAAAACTTACACTACTCGTAAGAAAGGGGTGGCAAATATAACATTTCCCATGTTGTTTAATTGATATTTATTTTCTTACAATAATCATAAATATCAAAGTTTTTCTGCAAATTCATTTGACATTTCTGCCTACCTTTCGCTACGACATTTTTTGGGACAACGTGACAGTTAGAGAGCCTGTAACCATCTTTTTGTTCAAGTCATCGATATAAATCATAACAAGTTTTTGAAAAACCCGACGAGCCTGCCCTCTGGGGACCGAACTCGGGTCTCTTGACTCAAATTCCAATCACCCAATCACTCGCCTATAGAGCCTCTTTATACTTAATAGTATTTAGTAAAACTATATACAGGGAAAATATGAGAGCAAATAAGTTTATAAACAGGTGAAAATAAAATAACTAAGCACGTACATAATTAGCTACATGTAAATTATACGATCCCTCAACAGCCTTTGAAAACTTAACTGAAAGACGTTGGCCAAAGTCCCCTTTTAATAAAGTTAAAATTCCTACGTTAACGAATTACACTTTATTAAATTAGAAGCGATATAACTGAAGGCAAGGTACTTGAAACCGTGTTTTCAGTTTAGTTTTTAAAACGTGGCAAGATTTATTTTTTTAATTTTTTATCAGACCACCAACAGAGCGAACGGTAATGTTTTCGTGTAAGTGGTGCTTTAATCATTTAAATTTTGTTACTGTAATGGACAGCGTGTAATTGTCTTAATATTATCGTTTCGTAATATAACATTGAAATATTTTAAAATTAAGTTAAAAGTAATTACTACCTTTAACTAAATAACATTTGAACACAACTTTTGAAGTCATTAATGTATAGTACATTAATGACTTCAAAAGTTCTATCTAGTTCTTCTATTTCTTATTATTTATTTCATTTGGTTTGAAATAATTAAATAGTTTCATGTTATTGAATTTGCAATTACATGTTTTCCTATTTTTATTGGTTTTGGACCTAACAAGACTATTCCTAAGAGAAAAGTATTTTATTCCTTCAGCCGTGATAGTTTCAGCTAATTTTTTTTTAATTTCTCGTAGTTTTATTCCTGATCAGTTCTAATTACCATGAACACGTTAATTGAATTAAATGTTTTTTCGTACGTACGAGTATTTTCGCGAACCATTCGCCAATATCTCTCAAAGAATATTTGAGTGAAGTCGTTCTCCTCACATGTTCTATGAAATAAATGTATAAAAAGCATACATTGAATATGAAATTTATTTCGCTTTACAACGGGGATGACTTCATGTGACATGTAAATGACAGGGGTTAATGTCAAGCACATTTGACATGCAATACAAAGTGGATCAGGCACTCGATATGTGTCATTAAATTTCTAAACAAAATAATATTCCGAAGTAATATTGCAATTTGTTTTTATTGTACAATTTTATGTAACATTTTTTTATCAAAGAATGTATTTTAAGCACGTTGTTTAATATTATATATTGCATCTCTTATGGGTATGAGATTTATTTTTTTTAAATTAATTAACTTTAGTGATATTTTATTTGAATGTGTAGTAACCAAGTTCATTAAAATGGCTAGACAATCGGAGAATACTAATGTGATCACTGTTACTTTGTAACTAGGGAGTAAGAACATACTTTTTTTTGTATAGGTGGCAGGTGGCTCACGCGATGGTAAGTGATTACCGCCGCCCGTGAACACCCGCAATACCAGAGGCTTATTCTGGAGGGACGGAGCTTCTGTGTGAGCGTTGAGAGGATCGACTCGGCAGCACGAAGAATAAAGGAAGGAGTGGCACAAGGCAGCGGTCTCTCTGCGCACCTGTTTACACCAACGACATCCCCACACTTGAAGCTCGCGTCCAAGAATGTAATCCAGCGCGCAAGAGCTGCTAGGGCGATCCTCCGTCCGGTTCTGGCATCCAACCTACTAACGAAGACCAAGGTAGGGATCAACAAGACCTACATCCGCTCGTGAATCACGTATGCAGCACCAGCGTGGTACGCGTTCATATATCCCGCACGGCGAAAAAGATTGCAGGTTCAGCAAAACATTTCCCTTAGCGTGATTGTGGGAGCTGGTCGATATGTCCGGAACGACGTCATCGCCAGGGATCTCAAAATTGAATCCCTCGAAGAGTTTGCGGTCCATTTGAAAGAAGATGAAACTACTCAGTCATCCAGAGGCATAGCTGATGCGTTGTCGGCCTAAAAGTGCCTCATCCCCTCAGAATTGGGGGAGGGGGGTGTGTGGACCTCTGGTTACCGGCACTCACCAGACGAAGTGCAGAAGTTTGTTAGACTTCTACTTCACGCCGGTATTCTGTGTGGTCGTGGTACTTCCCCGGTCGAGCCGGCCCATTCATGCAACAACAAAAGCTGATGCGTGGCTCTATTACTGTTAAACCCAAAATAATACTACCCGCCTTTCTTCCCGTAGGTATATTAAAAGGCGACTAAACCAAAAGCCTTGGAATTATCAATATTTAAGCAAGATAGTGGTATATCTCGAAAAATACCAAACTAGTGACTGAAAGAAGCGCCTAAGCTGCGTGGTGGATGGTACTGTGATCGCCAAGCATGGCGATTATGGCACTCCGTCCTTACAGGAGAGATCTATGTCCTGCAAGGGACTCAGCTCTAAATAATAACTTGTTCTGTGTTTCTCATTTTTCAGTACTTTTAATTGTTTATTTACAGAGCATAGTTTTTCTAGTATAACATATTTACATAACGGGGTAATGCAAATATTTAATAGCCAAAACGTCAATTTCTGCGAGGGTCAAAGTTCCATTGAGAGCACGTCACGCAAAGTGACGCAATTTTATGAAATTTCTTTGACATGGCATCAGCCCATTAGATCGGTTGATTGCTACGAAATCGTAAAGCTTCATGGCGCTACACGTGCGTAGCAATAATTGCTTATTGTATTAATGTGTGAAGGTAACGGTTAAGGCCAAATGATTTATAGCGATTACAACAAATTCAATCGGTACTTAAATTATTTAACGTGTTGTATCGGGATGAGAACATACCAAGCCTTTTATTTCAGTAGATTTTGTAAAAGAAGACTAAGAGACAACTATGATGAAGACTTGAATACCATCTACCACCCAAAGACCCTTGCCCAGACCCATACCAAAACTACCAATGGATTCCATCTAACCACATCTTGACAACGGGGAAGAAAATAAAGGCGGCGAAAGGAAGGTGGATTGATGAATGGATCTTGTACTTTGTGTTTGTAAGGAAGCGAATATTGTAAAATCCTCTTCGTATATATATATATATATATATATATATATATATATATATATATATATATATATATATATATATATATATATATATATATATATACATATATATATATATATATATATATATATATATATATATATATATATATATATATATATATATATATATATATATATATATATATATATATATATATATATATATGTGTGTGTGTGTGTGTGTGTGTGTGTGTGTGTGTGTGTATATGTATATATCTATATCTTTTTCACTGTGAGTCACTTGGCCTCTGATCTTGATAATAAACAACACGTTCCTTTTAGCGCTCTTGCATTTTTAAATTTCTTCTGGACGTTAACTTAAAAATTTGCATGTTTCTTTAAAATTTATAGAGTAACTTGTGCAATAATGGAGGTGTGTCCTAGATTCAGACTTGATAAAAGTAGCGAGACTAACTTTTGCACAAAGAGCTAACGAAGAGCCGTAAGTTACTTCGGTTGTTTTTATACACAAGTAAATATAACATCTTATTTGTAGTTTTATCTTAGACTTGTTTCTCCAGCGGATGTTAGAGACGTTAGCTTAAGTTATTTTATTTTAATTCGTTGAAAAGATCCGCTTTAACGTAATTATTTTTATAAAAGTAATAGTTCCTTTATTTGTTTTATTTAAATATATTCATATTTTTTTTCAGTACTTACATTGGAGAATTACTGATAATTTGAAAAAGTTGTATTATGTATAATATAACTTCTTATATTATAATATATTTGTATTATTTATACATAATATAAATTATTCATCAAGCTATTATTAACACACAAATACGCATTTGACTCGCACAGTCAAACATCAAACATTTTAGTCCTTTCGTAGATTTAAGCGTAAACCACTCTAAATCGGTTATAAAGAAGTACAGCCAACCCGATAGCCGATAGCGTTTGTGGGTTCGAGTCCTACATAAGACAAACAATTATGTGATTAATTTGAATGTCTAACCTCAAGTCATGTATTTAAATTAAAACGATTTTCGGATTTTATCGCGAATAATTAAAAACGCGATAAAATCCGAAAATCGTTTTATTTTAAATGTGTAGTATTTGCGTAAGTACAAGAAATCATCAAGTCATGTATATTTAAATGAATATATAAATATTTATACCGTTAGCTTCGACATTAAGAAGGTGATGGACCCACCACCTGTCACTTTGTTCTTAAACGGCTTCGGTGAAAGGTGGGTCGAAAGTACGTGATTGTCTATACTCTGTCTACACCAGTCTTTGGTAAATGAGTGATAGATAAAAAATAGAAGTACAGTTGTTATTTTTTTCCTGGAAATCGCCAAGGAAAATAGAAACATATTACAAATTTTTACAACGACACACCAGTAATTTTAATAGTTCTCGACTCTTTATATGCCTAGGAGACATCTGGATCAGTACCATACACTTTTTTACACATTATCTCTACAAATAGATGTTATAAACAGTCATCAACTTATCAACAGTCAGTTTGAAAGGCATAGAGTTAGTGTAATTACGGACAAAGTAGTATTCGATCTTAGTTCTTAGTATAATTAAATTAAATTAAAAAATTAAATAATTAAATATCTTCACGCAATTCCCAATACAGGGGTAGACAGAGGTCAAGTCTAGACAATTAAGTCCCTTTGACCCACCTTCCACCGAAGATATTTTCGGGACAACGTGATATCGGGACGTAGTATAATTAGTATAGTAAATAACTTTAATTGAAGCGTTTGATCTTAGTTAGTTGTACCGTTATAGGTTCTCCACCACGGCGTGACGTTGTGAATGTACGATGAAATGCGGGTCGAAAAGACTTTACACCCTTGATCCATGACTTCCCTTGTATTGGGTAACGTGTGAAAATGTAATTAAATTTATCGACAAATGCATTAAGATTTTAACCAAACTCAGTTCCTATAATCAAACAAGTTTTTATTCGAATATGTTCCGAACACGATGTTCCTAAGTTTTATCAAGTTCCGTGTCTATAAAATTTGAACAAACCAAGGTACGTAGAATGGACTGCAATTCAGAACAAGTAGTCTGCACAGTAAATACTCGTATTTGTTGAATACTCGACGGGCGCCTGGAAGGCGAGTGGAGTCTGCTTTTATTTGAATAATTTGATTAAGCCGACCCGCGGTGTCAGATCTCATTGTTACACAACACCCTAAAAGCATTGCATTAAGATTCATTATAGTGGAATTCAAATTTTTAAAATAAATTGGTGTACCTGTAAATGTTATAATTTAGTTGTGATACTATTTATTTATTTTAAATCTTTATACACACTTAAGAATTGTAGGAGCGTGCTCGTCGCGACCCCTGCCAGCCCTTTTCAGTGCTGCAATTCTACACAGCTGCGCACCCATGCCAACGAGGGTTAGGGCGTCCCCCCAAGGCGACGCACACCAGTTCGTCCCTGTTGGTGTGGAATGCAGCGAGCAAAGCGGCGATAGGGACTGCCACCCGTCACGCACAGCTCGACACGGCAGAAAGTGGAGGACGGAGTGCAGAGTTGGCACGTGGAATGTTAGAGGAGGCATGAAAGATAAGACGAATGAGTTGATTGAAATAATGAAAGAAAGAGAATTAGATGTCGTGTGTTTGTCGGAGACCAAGCGGAAGGGCAGCGGTACTGAAGAGCTCCCTGGCGGGGCGTTAGCTCTATGGTCCGGAGTCCCGTAGAGCGAGAGCGCCTGCTAGGGAGAAGGGGTGCTGCTGTCGTCTCGGTTGGTCGATGTTATGACTGAATATAAGGTTGTGAACTCGAGACTTCGATGGGTTCGCTTTAAATTGGGACTGACGAAGTTATTCCTTTTGGCTGTTTATGCGCCAGTAGCTTCGTCGTCCAGAGCTGAGCTGGAGAAGTTTTGGGAGAATGTAAGAGAATTTCTAGACTTGGAAACGAAATAATTGTTGTATGTGGTGATTTGAATGGATAGGTTGGTACCGCTCGGCGGGGGTACGAGTCGGTGCTTGGAATGTTTGGTGATAAAAGGGTTAACGATGCTGGCAAGCTTATACGGGCTCTATGCAAGGAAAAGGGTCTTCTTGTGACAAACACTATGTTTAGTCACAAGAAAATCCATATGTATACTAGAACAAGAGAGAATGAGAGAAGTATGATCAATTTATTCCTGGTAGATGACCGACTGCGAAAACAGGATGATGATGATGGATACGCGAGTGTTCCGTGGTGCTGACCTGGGAACGGATCACTATCTTGTGATTACTAGGTTTAGGGGTCTGTTCGCGGGTTGGCGCCACCGGACGGCGATACCAGAACCACAGTCGGTCGGAAGCATCCGAAGCTGGAAGCTTCAGGAAGCGGACACTAAGGATAAATATCAAGCAAGGGTAGCCGAAAAGCTGGACAACATCGATGTCAGGAAAGAATGTGTGGAAGAAATATGGCAGAGCCTTAGAGATGGAATGGTCAGTGCAGCGGAAGACGTGTGTGGAACTGTGAAAAGAGGTAGTAGTGAAAAGGGTGATCTATGGTGGAATGACGAAGTGAAAGAAGCAGTAAATAAGAAGAAGAAAGCATGATTAAACTGCTTGGCCTCTAGGAATGATAAGGATATGAGAGAGAACAGGAAAGAAAGATCTAAGCTCCAGAAAGTTCACACGAAAGCATTGATTGAGGAAGTGCGTGAAAGGGGTAGAATGGAAAGAGGTTGGAAGGACCCGGAGTGGTGCGACAGCCTTAAGAATGAATAAAGTGCTTTCGGGAACCAATGACGTCCTCGCAGAAAAATCGGACGTCATGCAGCGATGGAGCGAATTTTATAGAGAGATGTATGCGTGTGATGATCTTAGTGGGGGATCCGGGGATGACGCTGTGACCGGTACGCCAGACTCGGACCTCGAAGACACTGAGGTCATCAGTATAAAAGAGATTGAATGAGCGATTAGAAGTTTGAAATTTGGTAAGGCTGCGGGACTAGACAGAGTTACTGCTGAAATGGTCAAGTATGGTGGGCCACGCGTCTGGGACAGCTTTCATCTGCTGTGCAATTTGTGCTGGCGAACGGGGGCTGTTCCGGATGATTGGCGATCCGAGGTCGTTGTGCCTTTATATAAAGGTAAAGGTTCACATTATGACTGCGGGTGCTATCGGGCGATCAGCTTGACCAGTTTATCAAGTAAAGTTTACTCGAAGGTTTTGACACGTAGGATGCAAGATAAATCGGAAAGATTTCTATGGGAGGCACTATGCGGATTTAGACCTGGAAGAGGATGCACGGATCAAATGTTTTCTCTCCGCATGATCACGGAGAAGCTTCTGGCTGCTAACCAGAAGATTTTCTGTGCTTTTGTGGATATTGAGAAAGCATTTGATAAGGTTGTAAGGAAGAAAATGTGGGAACTGTTGCCGGGGTATGGTGTGGATGGTCGATTGCTAAGGGCTGTGCAGTCACTTTACTGTGACTGTAAAGCCTGTGTGTGGGTAGGGCATGACCTGTCACCCATATTTAGCGTCCTAACGGGCGTAAAACAGGGTTGTTTCATGTCTTCCTGGCTGTTCATACTGTATCTGGACAGCTGTTTACAGAAGCTGAAAGATAGCTGTTTGGGTGTGAAATTGGGTGACATAAAAGTAAATTGTTTGCTTTATGCTGATGATGCAGTGCTTATTGCACCATCAGAGGCAGAACTGCAGGCATTAGTCACGTGTATGAAAGAAGAATGTGAAATTAATGGTCTGCGTTTGAATGCTAATAAAACTAAGGTTCTGGTATTTGAAAGGGACGAAGAAAGAACGAAGTGCGAAATTTGGGTAAATCAGGAATGTCTAGAACAGGTAAATGAAATTGTATACTTGGGGAGTGCGTTTAGCCGGGATGGAAGATGTGATTTAGATGTGGACAGGCGTGTCGCTGCCGGGAACAAAGTCAATGGTGCCCTGACTGCGTTAATCAAAAGGCAAGGCGTTGTGAAAAGTGCACGCCTTGCAATACATAACGCAGTGTTGGTACCGACTTTGTTATATGGCAGCGAAACCTGGGTATGTCAGAAGAAGCATAAAATCAGGTTGAATGCAGTGGAGATGCGATCTCTTCGTAAAATGTGCGGCCTTACCGTGGCCGACCGAAAGCGAAACGAAGAGATTCGCAATATGGCAGGTTTGAAAGATGACCGTGTCTCAAAAATGGATTCATTTAAGCCGTGCGTCGGGCGTGCTTCGATGGTTTGGGCACGTTTAGCGAATGAGTGAAGACCGAATGGTGAAGAAAACATATAGTGCGAAAGTTAATATGAAAAGGTGTCGAGGTAGACCGAGACTTACTTTCGAGGACCATGTGAGAAAAGTACTCGAAGAGGAGAGGGTCAAGAGTACTCGGATACCTAAACGTGCATGTATGAAGAAGATGATGAATCTGAAAGAAGCGAAAGAAGTATGTAGGGATCGTGACACTTGGCGATCTGTTCTCTTTGGCTGCCCCGTCAGGGATTGTGCGTGAAGATAAATAAATAAATATATAAGAATTCTACGCCCTAAAATATTACGTCTAAGCAATTTCCGCATATTTACCGTACAATAATTTTGAAATGAACAAACATAATCTGCATACGAGTCTGTGTATTGTGTATTAAGATAATGAAAATAAAGTAATAGAAGTCGTTATAGCCGAGAGGTTAGGTGATCGGAATACGAGATAAGAGACCCGAGTTCGATTCCCAGGTTCGGTGGGTATTTTTAAAACCTATTTACGGTTGATATGACGTCGTTGTCACGTTGCCCCAAAAATGTGTTAGTGAAAGATGAGTCGAAAGGACTTAATGGCCTCGAACTGTCTGTCTACTCCACTATGGGAATAGCTTGAAGATATTTTTTAAGTAACATAAAAATAATATTAATTATAAATATAAATATCTTCACGCAATTCCCAATACAGGGGTAGACTGAGGTCTAGTCTAGACAATTAAGTCCGTTTGCCCCACCTTCCACCGAAGATATTTTCGGGACACCGTGACACTTGTCTTTATGTTCAAGGCTACGATATGATTTATACATTTTTTTGAAAAACCCATTGTTACGAGCCTGCCACTTGGGGATCGTACTCGGGTCAATTGATTCGAAATTCCGACCACCCAACTACTCGGCTATCATGACTTCTTATTATATCTTAATTCTTCTAAATACATTAATGTATTTTACAACATTACTTATAAAACACATTAATATAATTACAATTCAAGATTTAAACTTTTTAAAATTGATGCTCCAAAACGAAATGAGGCATAGCCGTTATCAGTAAGCCTCATTAGATTTTATGCTCTCTAACCCAGCTCACCTCATTGAAGTGAATGGTGCCAAGAGCAATAAAAACACCGTAATCATAATCGGTGGAAAACTAACATTGCTTAGGTGAGATAATTATTATTAGTGAGTTTGGATGAAAATTTTAATGATCGCATTTAAAACAATAATTAATTGTGAAGGCTTTTAGGAAAATTCCTGTGAATCATCTTAGATAATATTGTTTTACGTATAATTTTCTCTACATTTTTAATAAATAAAATACCAGTACAGCTTAATTTTTTTATCATTTAATATTTCCCAATTCATTTTTTCTGATGTCTGTTTCCTTTTCATTGTTTACATATTATGTAGGGATTTGAACAAATCTGAAGAAACGTGTTTGGTATAAGAACTGATCTTATTACCTCATGACCCTAATCTTGATACAAATTTAATTAATAATTTAATTTTGATACAAATTCAAATACTTAATTCAAATGAATAAAAATCACTGAAAATTTTTTTTAATATTTAATTGACTTAAATTTAAGATCAAGTAAATCGCGCAAGAAACTACATTTGTCGCATTATAGAACCTTTTTTTAACCAGTATAGAACTTTTTTAAATTATATAGAATATATTTGCTTATTGCAAGCTTAAAATTTCAGATTTAATATTTCCATCTACACAGTAATTATTAACAAATAGATTTATTAATAGATAAGAAAAGAAGAAATAAAATATGAAATGCTTATGAATTTGTTATTCATCACATTTTTTCAAGTTGTATTCATTTATTATCTTTCGGTACGTGGACAAAAGTTTTGCATTCCTTTATATATCATTGCTATTGCACTGAGCAGTCTGGGATTTGGATAAGTTAAAATTTATATGGGCACAATGCGGATTTAGACCTGGAAAAGGATGCACGGATCAAATGTTTTCTCTCCGCATGATCATGGAGAAGCTTCTGGCTGCTAACCAGAAGATTTTCTGTGCTTTTGTGGATCTTGAGAAAGCATTTGATAAGGTTGTAAGGAAGAAAATGTGGGAACTGTTGCCGGGGTATGGTGTGGATGGTCGATTGCTAAGGGCTGTGCAGTCACTTTACTGTGACTGTAAAGCCTGTGTGCGGGTAGGGCATGACCTGTCACCCATGTTTAGCGTCCAAACGGGCGTAAAACAGGGTTGTGTCATGTCTTCCTGGCTATTCATACTGTATCTCGACAGCTGTTTACAGAAGCTGAAAGATAGCTGTTTGGGTGTGAAATTGGGTGACATAAAAGTAAATTGTCTGCTTTATGCTGATGATGCAGTGCTTATAGCACCATCAGAGGCAGAACTGCAGGCATTAGTCACGTGTATGAAAGAAGAATGTGAAATTAATGGTCTCCGTTTGAATGCTAATAAAACTAAGGTTCTGGTATTTGAAAGGGACGAAGAAAGAACGTAGTGCGAAATTTGGGTAAATCAGGAATGTCTAGAACAGGTGAATGAAATTGTATACTTGGGGAGTGCGTTTAGCCGGGATGGAAGATGTGATTTAGATGTGGACAGGCGTGTCGCTGCCGGGAACAAAGTCAATGGTGCCCTGACTGCGTTAATCAAAAGGCAAGGCGTTGTGAAAAGTGCACGCCTTGCAATACATAACGCAGTGTTGGTACCGACTTTGTTATATGGCAGCGAAACCTGGGTATGCCAGAAGAAGCATAAAAGCAGGTTGAATGCAGTGGAGATGCGATCTCTTCGTAAAATGTGCGGCCTTACCATGGCCGACCGAAAGCGAAACGAAGAGATTCGCAATATGGCAGGTTTGAAAGATGACCTTGTCTCAAAAATGGATAAGGGCGTGCTTCGATGGTTTGGGCACGTTGAGCGAATGAGTGAAGACCGAATGGTGAAGAAAATATATAGCGCGAAAGTTAATATTAAAAGGTGTCGAGGTAGACCGAGATTAACTTTCGAAGACAATGTGAGCAAATTGCTCGAAGAGAGGAGGGTCAAGAGTACTCGGATACCTAGACGTGCATGTATGAAGAAGATGATGAATCTGAAAGAAGCGAAAGAAGTATGTAGGGATCGTGACACTTGGCGATCTGTTCTCTCTGGCTACCCCGTCAGGGATTGTGCGTGAAGATAAATAAATAAATAAATAAAATTTATATGAAGATGAAGTGCATAAACTTATAACTTAATATTATTGCATCTGTACAAAATATATTAAATTAAACGAAATATATTTGTTTACATTTATAACAGCAATCAAAATACAAAAAAATACATTTTCAAAGAGTCGATCACAATAGAGATATGTCACTAAACCCGATATATATATACCTAGTCAGGTCATAAATTCTGTCACATGTTTAACCTAAAATAATTAAAACAAGTTTATTCATTATGTAACTATTTATACACCAAAATGAACTTAGCAAAACATAGATTCTTATGACACTAAAGTTTATTGACTCCAAATTGGGATGAGGCTTTGAGCACGCCTTTTCCTCCAAGTGTTGCCATATCTTGTAATCTAACGGATTCAAATCTGGACTGGAGGAGGGCCAGTCTTCGTGCCCGATGAAGTCGATTTCACGCGCCGCCAGCCCTTCGCTTGTATGCTTTTCGCTCTATAAGCTGGCGCCGAATCTTGTTGGAATACCCAGTGCCTGTTATTGAACATGGTATGAGAAACAGGTTCCACAAGGTTCGTCAGGACTGTATTTTGATACACAACTGCATTCGTTTTTACACCTTTCTCGCAAAAATGTACCTCTGTTAAGCCCCAACAAGAAACTCCCAACCATACCATGAGCGAGGATGGAAAATGACCTCGTTGGACACGCGGAATACGGTTGCTCGTTTCTTCACTACTGTATGCGTACATCTTATCATTTTGTTTGTTGTAGCTCTCTTCTACGGTAAAAAATTTTTCATCCGAAAAAAGAATTTCCCGATATTTTTTCCCCGCGTACCGCTTAAACAAAGCGCGGCATCTCTTCAATCTCAGGTGCATTAGACGAGCATTCAAACAATGTCCTGATTTTCTTCAATATGCCCGAAGCCCTAAGTCTTCATTTAACACCCTTTTCACCGTGGTTCTGCTTAACCCCATCTGAAGGGCCAACAGTTTCTGCTTACGTTTGGGATTTCTTTGAATTCGACCCTTCACAGCTTTTATCACTGCTGGAGTCCTAACAGACCGAGGGCGACCACTTCTTGACCTGTCATCTACACTAGAGTCTTCATTGTATCGTTTTATGGTACGATAAACGAATCTTTTGGTTAGATTGAAATTTTTCAGTATGTCAAAAACTTGAATTGGCGCGTAACCGCAACGATGCAACGCAATAACTGCAACACGGTCTTCTTTAAGCGTCCACTCCATATTTAAAAATGAGTAAAATCTTTTTAGAAAGAATGTAGTTTTATTTTCATGAACAATTCGAAATTCGAATACAATAAACTTTTTTGTGGCCTGCATTCTAAAAGAAAAGTTTTTACTGTGTGACAAGTCCATTCTAAAAGAAAAGGTTTTACTGTGTGACAAGTCCTCATAGGACTTCCCATGGAAGTCCTACGAGGTGACTGTGAGAAAAGCTCTTAAATACCATTAGCTGCAGAGAGATGGCGGTACTACAAATCTCGAAAAATACCTCACCTACATTTTACTGGTAACGTGCAGCAACGTCTAATGCGAAAGATATCTGGTACTGCGATCGCTAATTCGCTTGCTTAGCATGGTGATTATTGCAAACCCTCGCGTGCGGGAGGGACTTTATTTTCTCTGAAGTGGACTTTACATGCCATGGGGATGTGATTATCAGCTATAAAATAACAGAAAAGTGTGAAAGCAACTTATCTTCACGTTAGATACAAAAACGAATTTATGTTCCATATTAAATGTCCATTGCTATTTAAACAGCGGTAGACAGAGGTCTAGTCTAGACGATTACAGTTCGTACATAAGTTTTTGAAAACCCATTCGTACTACCCTGCCACCCAGTGATCGGAGTCGGGTCTATTGACCCGAAATTCCGACCACCCTATCACTCGGTTATCGTGTGACACTTTATATAATACTTTTAAATTTTCATTTTTCACTTACTTATATATTTAATGGTGAGCGGATTGGTGATAGAATAAGGTTTAGAAAAACCCATTGATACGAGCCTGCCGCCTGGGGATCGAACTCTGGTCTCTTAACTTGATATCGCGACCCCCCATCACTCGGCTGCCGTGATTTATATAATTATATTTAAACTTTATAGCAACTTCTACCGGTCGCTACGTATTTTTTTTTTCGTTCTATTTAACAAATTACATTTTAATTTATAATATCATTACTTAGTGTCATTAAACAGAATTTTTTTGTCTTGACTCGGCACACTACGGTCTTAGTTTAAGTTTTAATATTGTTTATTGTAAATATTTTTACATGTTAAATTTACAGAGAGAGAGAGAGAGAGAGAGAGAGAAAGATGAATCTGAAAGAAGCGAAATAGGTGTATAAGGATCGTTTCACTTGGCTATCTGTTCTATCTGGCTACCCGGTCAGGGACTGTGCGTGAAGATAAATAAATAAATAAAATTTACAGAGGGTAGCTTATCACGTTTAATACCTTTCTCTTTACTTTTTATACAATACTAAATACAGAAGTATACAAGACCGGTAGTACGTATGCACTCGTTTACAAGACTTTTCTTTTTTAAACAAATGTTATACGGAAACCGGTACAAAATGCAACATTCAATACACAACAACAAATACTAATTAAGGAAGGGCAAAATAAAAACAATAAGCATTCTTGAAAGCCATCAGCCTCATATCCGGAGCGTACGTGCTTGGCCTCTTAACAATGCAAAGTCAGCACTAACGAAATTGTAGGTTAGGAATTCTGAATAAAATTAAGTTGACAATGCAGTATTGTAAGTTCAGCATTTCAATATTCCGAATCTTACGAGAAAGTAAAAAAATTAAAAAAAAATTCTTCATGCAATTTCCAATACAAGGGTAGGCAGAGGTCTAGTCTAGACAATTAAGTCCCTTTGAGCTACCTTCAACCGAAGAGATTTTTCGGAACAAAGTGACAGGTGGTGAGCCCGTCACCGTTTTTATGTCCTAGCCAACGATATTATTCGTATATTCATTGATACCCATTGGTACAAGCGAGCCACTTGGGGATCGAACTCGGGTCTCAGACTTGAAATTCCGACCACCCTACCACTTGGCTATCGTGACTATGTCTTATTAGGTATTTGAAACATGGTTAAATAATGATTTCTTGTATTTACGCGAATACTACACATTTAAAACGAACGAAAATCTTTTTATTTTAAATGGTTAAATAAGACAATAAAACAATATAATGGCATAACTGTTGATTGTAACAAAAGCTGATGCGTGGCTCTACCACTGTAAAATGTGTACTATGTATATATCATGTGTATAATAATATAATCAGATTTTTGGACTCTGTTTTGTCCATTTCAATATATTTTGATATGTTTATATAATTGTGAATCAATATAAATTTTACATTTAATTTTCAAGTGTCTGACAAGTGGATTAGAATAAGTTTAGATTGGCCTTTAAAATTTTTTTTATATATCTGTCCATTCCATATGCTATCCGCGGCACTCCTAGCTAGTTACCTTTCAAAGTGATTTTAGTGGCCATGCAGTGTTTTTGGATTATGTTACAAGATTTACTCTCACACAGCTTCTCGGTCAGAAGTCAAAAGAAAACGAAAATCTAAAAAATCCTTTACGTTAACAATGGGTGATAAAAACGCATTTGCCCTATGATGATGCAGCCTTAGTTCAAAATAAAAAGTCTACACTGTTAAAATGAAATCTAGAAATTTCATATACATTTTTCTAAGAAATATTTTTTGTGTACTAAATAAAAAAATACTAAACCGCGAGTAAAAGCTGGTTGGCATATAAATTTTATTCGTGTATTATATCTACATAAATTTTTAATGTCGAATGGAGTCCACGCCTGGAATAATATTCAATATCATAACTGTCTCAGCTCGATACGCCCAAATTAAGCTGTCAATTTATTTGCGTTGGCAAATGTATCACTTCCTGTATAGCGAAGTTCTGGCAATAATATCTTGAACTGTTTCGGCGTGCTGAAAGTTCCAAAAGAGCTCTTATTTCAATGAAAGCGTGGTAAGAAAGGAGTCTCACTTGTCTGGTATATAAACACTTGTTAGTTTTGGACTGACATCAAAGGTTATGTTATAAGCTCATTCGACAAAGATATTGATTGAAAATATATTACGAGTACATAACTTCTAAGAAAATTCGATGAAAGGTGGGTCGAAAGGACTTAATTATTTAGAAATCTGGCTACCCCTGTATTGTAGAAGATATTTTTGTAAGAAAAAAGGGTTACAAAAATACCTCTGTCTACTCTCATATTGGAAAAATGTGTAAGAAAAAGTATGAAAAAAAAACATGGAACTTTCTATTAAATAAGATATAAGGCTCCTATTGGAGAGACTTGAAGCAAGATTTTGCTTAGCAGACTTCGTAATAAACGGGACCTGGAAAGGAACTTCTCTTAAAAGAGTTTAGGAACAGATTCATAAAAGTAATTGTAATTTGGCCGTGTTGTTACGATGTAGAAATATACCACCCCCTTTCTTCCCGTGGGCCTCACAAGAGGTATCTGAGGCTGCTGACAGATGGCGAAAAAACCCCGCAATATACCAGATTAAAATTCAGCACCGGTGACTGGCTATATCCTCTAATGTATAAGCTGCCTGCTACTACGATCACTAATTCACTTGCCAAGCGTAGCGATTATGGCAAACCCTCCTATGGGTGACACCTATGTCTTGCCCCGTGATTTTACAGGCCTTTATGTTTACATAACTAATAAACTGTGCAATAATATATTTACAGATATACAATTTCAATATTCATCATCAAACGAAACTCAGGAAACATTTCTGATGTTTAAAAATGTTTCCTGAGTTCAAAAAAGTTCAAAAAATCAGGAAACATCAGAAAACGGAAGATTAGGTTACTTGATCTTTTTTATATAAAACGTAACTAAAATATTTTATGGTAGTCACGATAGCCAAGTGGTTGGGTGGTCGGAATTTCGAGTCGAGAGACCCGAGTTCGATCCCCAGTTGGCGGGCTCGTACCAATGGGTTTATCAAATAACTTATGTACGTATTAAATGTCCCGAAAAAATCTACGGTTGAAGGTGGTTCGAAGGGACTTAATTGTCTAGACTAGACCTTTGTCTACCCCTTTATTTGGAATTGCGTAAAGATATTTAATTAAAAAAAATAATTTAAAATATTTTATAAAAAAAAGAAATAACACGAAAGCAGGAACAAAGAAATATTAAGATATCTAATAATCTACTTACATACCGACAAATGTTTCAAATGCAATATTAAAAAATACAAGCGATGTATTTTTATGATTTTTATGAACGTTAAATCAGGAGAAAATAAAACATATGCGTATTTTTTAATCTGTGGGCGAACCGCGATCATATTGAGGTCAGAATCGATTTCACTTTGTCGTTCTTCAATATTTGTTAGACAACGTAAACATTTGTTCTAGAAGTGATAATAATTTTTTTTCCATACAAGGCTAAAGTATATTTTTGTACGCCTCTAAACACAAGGGAGTGGCAATGTAAACTACTCTTCCGTTTTCTGATATTTCCCGATATATTGGGAACATAGAATGTTTTTATACATGCTTAAAATGTTTTCATGAGCGATAATTTTATTAAAAGAACTTACGATACTAGGAGGAATTAAACAAATAGAGAAATTAAAGAAAGTCACGATAGCCGAGTGGTAGGGTGGTCGAAATTTCTAGTCGAGGCTCATACGAATGAAAAACTTCTGTGCCAATTATATCGTTGGCTTGGACATAAAGACGTCGACAGGCTCACCACTTGTCATGTTGTCCCGAAAATATCTTAGGTGGAAGGTAGGTCGAAGGGACTTAATTGTCTAGACTAGACCTCTGTCTACCCCTGTATTGGGAATTGCGTGAAGATATTTATTTAATTTATTATTATTTATCATTATAATAAAAGAACTAAAAATTATAACATCTACTTATTACTATCATCATATCGTAGTCAAGATCCTTAGGGACACCTTTAGAAGTTTCTCCTATTACCTCTGTGTTAAGGGCACGGTTTGTTATAATCACCACGCCTGGCAAGCTGCTTGGCAACCACAATACCACCTTGCTTTTGCTTGTTTCTTCGATTTTTGAAAAATCGAAGAAACATATTAAAATATATACATTAATAACTCTTTTCTGTCTTCTCTCATAAGCTCATTTGAGACTGCGTAACAAGCCTGTAGCGCAGGAATAAAACTTTTTTTCAGTTTTTTGTTAATTAATTATTTGTTTATTGAAGCTTTTCGTTTCTTTTATGTTGTGATTATTTTTTATTAATTGTGGTGTAA
Organism: Sericinus montela; assembly: GCA_029286605.1. Lineage (NCBI taxonomy): Eukaryota > Metazoa > Arthropoda > Insecta > Lepidoptera > Papilionidae > Sericinus > Sericinus montela. Next base: position 4,008,255 of record JAGSMR010000057.1, read on the forward strand.
TAAACAAATTTTCTTCATTTGTTTTTCTCTTTCTATTGCTATCTTTGCTTCTCAGCTAACGGTATCATGTACTTATATACGAGTACATAGGAAAATATTAATATGTACATAATTATTTCAAATGCTTGTGAGCAAAATTGGATATATTTTATATGATGCCTATTTTAAATGTACGAGTAGGTACTATGAAAAGCTTACGTACGTATATGTTTGTAATAATGAAAATTCTATGACAATAATTGTTCTATTTATTCTATCCAAAACATAATGTAATAGCAATCTGTATATGTATACAAAAGACCATGTGATAACAGTGTAAGAATTATTACTATCATCATTTCGTAGTCAAGATCACTCCCTTTCTTCCCGTGTGTATCGTAAGAGGCGACTAAGGGGAACAGCCTTGAACATCGGTATGGCAACCGATAGATGCCGGGATACCCATCTCTAAAAATATCAAACCAAAATATTCAGACCGAAGATGGGTAGCAGCAGGCGGCACATCACCTCAGAAGGTGGGAGTGTTCTGGTGCTGCGATCCCCAATCCGCCTGCCAAGCGTGGCGATTACGGCAAATCCTCCCTATGGGAGAGGCCTATGTCCTGCAGTGGATTTTAACAGGCTGTTATATGTATGTTTATATGTATGTATTTGTATATATATAGGTGTACATTACGTACACTCTGTTAAATGTATTAATAAATATATTCCACGTAAGCCTATATATTATTTTCATAATATTCACTAATACAACTCACTTTATTCGATGGACAATTCAATGAATAAAATTTAACGAGATTTCAAAGATTGAAAGTAATGCGCCATTACCTTGTGCTTCTTTTATTTGTGGGTTCAAATAGCTGCTATTTATGTCAAAGAATACGACTCTTAAAACATAAAGGATAAGATATTTTATTGCTACAAAGTCTTACCCGTATAAAGAGTTGCCGGTTTATCATTTTATATTTCTATTTTTAGAAACAACTTACAGAAGTTATATAAAGGTGCATATTGAAATTATAATTTTTTAGTTTCTGGGTTATTTTAGTTTCTGGGTTTCTATTTGTCACTGTTTATTGTTAACTGCGATTTCTAAGTATCTCCATGCCGCAGATTTAACTGAACGAAGGTATATTAAGTATTATTTAAATGTTTGATGATGGTAAAAATATAATCTTAAATATACATGCGAATGAATCGTAGCGAATATATACATATAGCATATCAATGCATAAAAAATAAAAATAGTTACCCAACCTTACCAGGAAGCATTAATTAGCTCAGGTGCATATACTATAGATATTTACTTCAATGAAGTCAACGATAGCCGAGTGGTTGGGTGGTCGGAATTACAAGTCGAGAGACCCGCGTTCGATCCCCAGGTGGCAGGCACGTACCAATGAGTTTTTCAAAAACTTATGTACGAATCATATCGTTGGCTTGGACATAAAGACGGTTACGGGCTCACCACCTGTCACGTTGTCCTGAAAATATCTTCGGTGGAAGGTGGGTCGAAGGGACTTAATTTTCTAGACTAGACCTCTGTCTGCCCCTGTATTGGGAATAGCGTGAAGATATTTATTTATTTATTTATTATTTATAATGAATGTGCACAATGACAAATACTTAGGACTTCTAATTTTAATATTTTTCACTATCTTTACCGAATAGAATTAGCAACAAACCATTCTATTGGTTGATACTTGACATTTACACATTAAAATCGACGAGGAAAAAGTAGTTCGATGTTTGAAAAAAAAAATATAAATCACCGTAATTTAATAACTTTGACACACAAAATCATTACACAACAACAATAAAATATTATAATTAAACAAAAATTAAATAAATCCCGACCCCAGACAGTAATAGCCCAGTTGTTAGTATCCCTGCTTTTGAAGCTAGGGGTTACGGGCTCAAATTCTGCTAGGGGCAAGCATTAAGTAATAAATCTTAATGATTGTTCTCGAGTCATGAATGTTTATAAATATTTATCAATGTAAAGTTTATATCTATCAAAGTATATTGTATGGTAACGTTAAGGCGGCGACGGGCTTACCACCAGTTACGTTACCCTCAATAAGCTCCGTTAAATATGGGCAGAAAAGACTAAATTTTGTAGACCTCTGTCAAAATTGAGAACGCATTGAGAAATACGTGAATATAAAAATATATATTTAGTAAGAATTTCTTATCAAGCTGTATAAAAAAACCTTATCCTAATCTCTCTAATATCATAAACAGTTCGTTAATTCGAATGCTCACTGCAGTAAGTGGTCAACCAACCACGAAGTGCGGCGTATAGTGACGGACATCTGGCAATAAGCCAAGCCAGTCCGTAATAAGGCTTGCGCTGTTCACTTTGAAGTTTTTATATAATAGTATTAACATATTAGACAAAAATCTATGGCACTTAACGTTAGATTAAAAAAAGACTTAAAATTTTATTTATTTGACGTCCTCCGTTGACGTGTTGTGTGTCGTCATCTCTGAGGTCCCGAGTTCGATTCCCGGTCGGGACAATTCTACATCGCACAAAACCGCTTTATCTGCATTTTATCGTGTCCGGGTGTTTGTAGTGCCTTTATTGTGTCCGATTCAATACCTCGAGTGCTTTAGGTGCTTACTTTGGGATCAGAGCAGTGTATGTGATATTGTCCCTATGTATATATGTATTTATTTATTATTTATTTATTTTTTCCCGTGGGTATTATTAGAGACAACTAGGAAAAAATTCTTGACTGCTGACAGAAAATAGCATACCAATTTAAAGCAACACGTTGAGCTGTGTCTATGGTGAGAGATGCCTGGTACTGCAATCGCAAATACGCTTAGCAAACGTGGGGATTGTGTCAACAGCTCCGTAAGAGACAAGCCGGTGATTTGGTTTAAGATTTCTCTGGCAGTTGAGTAAAAATAATATGAAACTATTTTCTGGCAGCATATCAGTAGTTATATCGTTTTTAATGAGCCTTAAGAAAATAGCATGTAGCCGTAATTGGACAAAGTAATCTTACGACTTTACAAATATGAGGAAATTTATAATTAGTTAACTGAAATACATATATGTGGTAAATGGAGTTGGTATCATAATGAAATTTTAGTTTCTCCTGAAAAAATACCCTTTTAAATAAGTTTTTTTTTATTGTATGCTATTAGGGTGACCGTTTCGCATTTTATACCAACTTTAAGCATTTATTAAGCAATTTAAGCTACATAAAGAAAATAACATGGTAATGTTCCTAGCCTAAGTATAAATAAATATATAGCCGACACGCTGTGGTGCAATTATATAATAACTTAGTATAAGAATAAAACTGCGAATATTTTGTGATTATTAAATCAATACTGAAAGTCCCAACTTAAAGCAATATTGTATTAAAAACAAAAAGAATTCTCACATCACTTTAACTTTGCTATTTTTATACTTTCAAAACATCTAGAAATGATAATTCTATTTTGGGATTTAATTTTTGATTTTTATAAGTTTAATAAGTCACGATAGCCGAGTGGTTGGGTGGTCGGAATTTCGAGTCGAGAGACCCGAGTTCCGATCCCCAGGTGGCAGGCTCGTACCAATGGGTTTTTCATAAAACTCATGTACGAATTATATCGTTATATCGTTGGCTTGGACATAAAGACGGCGACGGGCTCACCACCTGTCACGTTATCCCGAAAATATCTTCGGTGGAAGGTGAGTCGAAGGGACTTACTTAATTGTCTAGACTAGACCTATGTCTACCCCTGTATTGGAAATTGCGTGAGATACTTTTTGATTTTTAAAGCATATTTATGCTGAACTTTTAAGTTATTAAATTAAAGAGATTTTTCTCTTTAATTTAATAACATGTTAGTATTTATTTTAAGTTACTATAACGTATTTCTAAAAACGTATTCTTGTATCTAGATGCCTTTTACGTTACGTATCGTTAAAAAGGCATCTAGGTCCAGGAGCATTTCATAAAATAAGATCAATTTTGAAATGACATTATTTTAAGATACAAATGAATTAAATCTACTTGTATAAATCTGCTCTAAGCCTATAGATAAAGTTAAGCAAGTCACGTTGAGCAATTTGGTAAAGCGCCGACTATGCATAAAAGGAAATAGGAGTACCTAGGTGCGTGTAAAACGATCGATAGAATAGACTTTTAGTAGTATTAACTTTTATTAGCTTTGATACCGATTCGTTTAATTCGGTAGTAGATGGTAATTTTAGAACATGGCATTTCGTATTGTACTTTGTTTCATGAGATCAGATTTTTAAAGATCAGATATGAAGGAAATTGCAAAAATAAATATGTTTAATATTATTATAAAACTGTTTTTAGAAAAATATTTTTATGTATGTGTATGAAAGACGCGATGTGTATTATTAGCTTGGATGGTAAGACAGTACTAGGCTCATCGCCGTTGTCCCAAATAAGATCGTGAAAATAAAATATACATGCATGCCGAAGATTTCCACTGCCGGGTACGGTCCTGGAGCAGCGTAATGGATCCTTCTGAATATAGAAGCCTTCTGAAATGTTTTATAATTATTTTTTCTTTATCTTTCAACATAATAGCCACGATAGCCGAGTGGTTAGGTTATCGGTTATTCAAGTCAAACAATCCGGTTCCCATGGTGGAACGCTCGTACCAATGGGTTTAATCAATAAACTTATGTACGACTTATATCGTTGGCTTGGATATAAAGATGGCGACAGGCTCACCAACTGTCACGTTATCCCAAATATATCTTCAATGGAAGTTGGGTCGAAAGAACTTATTTGCCTAGATCTCTGTCTACCCTACTTACCCCTGATCTAAGAGGTGGGGGTTGTGGGGTTATAAAATTTAATTTTAAATATGTGCTACAATTATAAATTATCTATTGTGAACTAAAAACGTCTGTCACAGCAGCATGTAAAGAACTTTGTGAATTAGAGAATACATATTTTATCTCTTTTCGTTGCGATTAGGTATTCATACGACGGGGTTTGGACCGCCCGTTTTTCCGACCCTGTTTTTCTCAACAAATGGATTCTGATTTTCTCCTCTATGTAAACAAAAAACTTACTCTGCTCAAGAGTAATATGAATCTATAATATATTTTTTTCTTTTCCATTTTACCTTGCCCGAGGGCGTTATCTGAAACCTTTTGTAAATCTTAAACGGTTCTTCTTTTTAGACCTATATTCATATCATTAAGGTGAATGAAATACATTTTTTTTTCTCAAAACTTTATTTCTTTATAATGTTTATAATACATGTAATTTATATTTTGCTCGGCGCACCGTCAAATATCATGATACATACAACAAATTTAAATACTATTGTTACTTGTATACAATAATAAACTTTCGACATAATAATAACTGGTTATATTAATCATGTTTCGCTATTTGATACCCTATCACTTAACGGAAATAGTTCTTTTTTGATCGTATCATATGTTACACCGAGATTAATGATTTACTGAAAATATTATTGGACAACATATAGATGACTATTTACATTCGAATCTAATTGCTATATTAAAAATAAACTAATGATCAGATTTATTGACAGTTTCTGTCCTTAAAAGCACTTTTATACCTCAACTTACGCAACATGAGATCATTCATAACATCATATACAGGGACGGGGAACGCGACTAGTTTTTAATATTCCCAAAATAAATTTTATTTGACAAGAGTCAATATTTTATAAACAATAATTGAAATCGTTTAACTATGACAGGGGTATGTAAACCAAGATCACATATTTATATCTAATATTGGAAAGTTTACGCTGGAAGGGACTAATTTTTATATGAAGGGACTATTATTAGTACGAAATATAAATTATAAAATTTGCTTCCTAGTTTTTATATTTTTCTTAATACTAATTTCCTTACAGTATATATATTTAGTTATGTGAAAGTTTTACTACACAGGTTGAATTAGTTTTGATCGCAAATTGTTACATATCTCATTATTCTAATAAATCTGCTGTTACATAAAGCTACTGTTTGCATTATATATTACATAATCTAATAATATGCAAACATTGTTTTCGAATGATTTAAATTTTGTTAAAATTTTGACGGATATTCGATACTGATTTCAATTTGCTGACAAAATGTTTAAATGGTTCACGTGTATGTGTTTAATTGATTTAAATTTAAACCTTAAAGCCTGTGCAGTATCTTTCAATGACAATATTTACAAAAACTTAAAAATAACTCATGAAGTATTTTGCAAATTACGTACAATTTACACTTCTTATTATAGAGTTAAGCTAGATATAGTGATTCGTATATCTTTGCTCTTCAATATTTTTTATGTACAATCATTGTATTTTCTAAATATTTGTGTTAATATAGTATTGTCTGCTGTTTATCATTCCTGTGTCATTATCTTTATTTCTCTCAATGGAAATTTTAAATTTGATCGTTTCATTTACTATGATATTGTTTTCAGCTTCGTAAGTTAATTCGATTATAATTTAAACTCACTCCTGACTTATATTATTATACCTTTCATTCATACTAAGATTTAATATATCATTTTTTCAGCAAAAGATATAACGTGTTTCATTAACTCCGCCGCGGTGTTTGCAACGAAATAAATTTGTAGATTTAACATTAAAATTTATAGTAAAATAATTAATACAGACACCTGAATATCTTAACTAACAATATTTACAATTCTATATGAATAAGCACATGATCTATTTGCTTAGGGTTTAATTTTTAATTTTACATAACACAACCCAACCCTATTAAGTAGCGAATAAATTTCCAGCTCCATATAGTAGCAGTTGCAGTCAAAGATGTTTGTTTTCAATTAATATTCGTTTCGACCACAAATGCCATTATAAATAGCAAAATAAAGTCTATTTACATTGCGATGGTCACAGATATCTGTCAAGAAAGTGTTATAATAAGACTCACAGCAAGTACAAAACAGTGCGCCAGTGACGTTGGAGAGAACGCTTGTCCACCTCGTTGCATAGCCGCTGGATACTCACCTGACAATGGAAAAATCGAATTTGCTTCTTTGGCAAAAATTAATTCTGTTCTCAAATACATCAATGATTTAAAATTATAAGACGTGATTAAAATTTAAGAAGCAGAAAAAAATTATGTCAATCTCAGTTATTGTTCCACTTAAATAGATTTTAATGTAAAATGGTCGTAAAGAAACAGAGTTTAATTCCTTTAACAGAAAAATTACACATTCGAATCGTATTTTAAAATATAAAACTTTAGGATTATAAATTGCGTCGCGTCAGTTACGGCTTAATCAAAACGTTGTATCCCATTAAGGGCGATCGTTTCATTTATTTGAATTATTACAGTCGTTATTTTAATGGTTATAGCTTGAATCTAGAAATGTTATTGCTGTAAGCAGTATTTTTTGGTTTAGATCATTTAATGAATAAACAAAATTAAAGTGAGGCACAAAAGGAATATTGTGATTAGTTTAATCATTATCTTCATCAGGCGATATGAAAACAAGTGGATGAAAAGCTGAAAATTTTGTATATTTAAATAATGTACCTTTCATTAAAACAGTAAAAACAAGATTTATACTGAAAATAGTAGTATCTGTGTTCATTACAAAACGCGCATTTATAAAAAGATAATATAAATCTATCGTTTTTAAAATTTGTACTCACCATTTAATACATGCACCATAACGCTTTTGGATTGCGCGTTACTTGGGTTACATTGATACGTTCCGGAGTCTGATGGCCTAGCTTGTTGTATTAGTAAGAACGATGTTGTAGTCTCGCCTTTTTCAGTGACAACCGAAACGCCGCCTCGTGGTGAATCGTAGCTAATTATCTGTTGTAAAATATTTATAGGTTACTTTTAAACAGAATAATCGTGGTACTAAATATATATGTTAATAATTCAACGAGTTTTACCGCATCATTGTGATTCCAGAATATATAGGCCGGTGGTTCCGGTGAGTAAAGGACTACACATGTTAAATTTATGGTACTCCCTCTATCTATGTATAAGTCTGGACCACCAATTATCTCCGTTGTTGGCTCTGAAAATAATGTTGTTTTTAACGCATAGAATGCTTTGACATTTTTGTATATCTCAGATGTTAACCCTGTTTACCTGTACAAGGTCTGAAAATACAAAAATATCAAAGGCTTCTTACTTTTAAGACAGATCGCTTCCGCAATTTACAACACTTACAGTCATGAAATGTCCATGAAGTAATAGACAAAAAAGGCTTCTACAATAAATTGTGTTTTAGATTATGGTATTTGTAGCAATACTAAAATAAGATACAGAAATACGTTAAGTACAAAATAATGGGAAAATATAGAGGTGTCATGTTTTTTAGATGTTTTATTAACAGTACCGAGTTATTACTAAAAAAACAGTTTCAAGAAAATTAAATAAGAATTATCTGTAAAATTTAAAGGTGAAGTTTGTTTAAGTTCAAGATATAACAAAATATTTACAGAAGAAAAAAAATGTAATTTTACTTGTTTATTTATCACATTTTTCATAACCCAAAAACATATATTTCAATATTTTAATTCGAAATAGGAATAAAAAAACGCCTTTTATCTATACTAGCATTCTCTTTTGTTATCACAAACTATTATTAATAATAATTATTAATTAAACTATTATTAGTATGCAATTAAGTCAAGTAATATTAGCAATATACGATTTGACTTTAAATAATAAATACTTAATTTATATTAAAGGCATTGTGTCAGCAACAATGATCATTGCTATGATTATTGCTTTATTTTGTTTTGGTCCCCAGATTAGCGGGCGGGTTGTAATTAAACTAAAGTTTAATTAAGCTATTCAAATGTAAACTCATGGCCCAAAGTCAATAAATTTTAGTTTAAAAGTAAAAATAATTAAATTGTCATTTAAACCTTATAAATGTGAAAATAAATGTGATTTGAAATAAAAAGTGAAATAAAAAGTGAAAACTTAAAAGAGAGAACCTCTTCCTCTTCTGAAGATTTCACTTCTACCGTGAGTTAATAATTTTAATACTCATACATTATATTAAAATAATTGATATGTTTTCTTAATTAATGCTAATCATATATATGTAATATATCTGATTACCATTAATTAAATATAATACCAGAAGCTTTAATATTATAGTATATTAAAGTCTGTTCTAATTTTACAATATTAATGTTATTCAAATTGTTTTTGTGAAAAATGTTTTTTTTATTACAGAATGAAAGGAATAAAATATTTGTGATAACTTTTAATAATTGTAAGAATAAATTATCTAGTTGGTGCAACCCTGCTTGGGGATACGTAATCCGTTTGAAATAAACATTTGTATGATGAAATGTTCAACCCTAGATATTGATGCTTATCTTATGTATTTATAGTCTTTTATCTATGTAAGTAAATATCTTAATACCACCCATTTCCAAGACACATGAAATCCTATTTTGGGGCTGGATACTGTACTATCTTCACGCCATACCCAATGCAGGTGTAGGCAGAGGTCTAAACAATTAAGTCATTGCGCCTCACCTTCCACCAAAGATATTTTGAGACAACGTGACAGGTGGTGAGCCCGTCACCGTCTTTATGTCCAAGCTAATGACATAATTCATACATAAGTATTTGAAAAACCCATTGGTTCGTGCCTGCCACCTAGGGATCGAACTCGGGTCTATCGACTCAAAATTCCGACCACCCAACCACTCGGCAATCGTGGCTGGATGACGTGTGTAAATCTAATATTTATGTTATTAAATAATATATTCTTATAGCACTCACCAACAACGTTCAAATGTATAAAGTGACTCATGTGGGGGGTCGTTGATATCTGACACTCGTAAATACCAGAGTCTCGATGTTGAGGATATTTTATCTAAAACAATTATATACAATAACTTCTTTATGTTAAATCTCAACGTCGTTTACTGGCTGGTTGAAACTTTAATTTTATAGTCTGCTGCACAATTTCTTCAAGTTTAACTTTTAGCTTTTTGCACACTCAACGATTTATGCTAAAACATAATCCAATAAATAACTTTCTTTAAAGATATTATCATATAAATGTTTCTGTGCTGTTTCCATCTTTCAAGATTTTAAACAAAACGTACCATAAAAGTATCTTTTTATACCGTCTTCTTCTTTACTCGGGTCTCCATCGTCGCGACGTAATAACCGCAGTTTTACGCTCAGTCGTTTCCAGTTAGCAGTTATGGACGCAGTTAAATCTTTTAAAGCTCGCTTATTGAGATTACAAAATATGTTCATTGTAATAACGAAATATTCTTTTTTACTTTATTTTTACGGAATTTTTGACCAATTTTTTAATAATGTTTGAAACGAAATAATGGGCGTAGGTGAGCCCGTTATAATGATTATTAGAATTTTGGTTGGTTTATCTGTCTGTCAGAAACCGAACTAATCAATGAATTGTAATGTGGTAATTTACTTACGATGTTTTAGTGTACTCTTTATAAAATAATAATAAAAAATATCTTCACGCAATTCCCAATTCAGGGGTAGACAGAGTTTTAGTCTAGACAATGAAGTCCCGTCGACCCACCTTCTATCGAAGATATTTTCGCGACAACGTGACAGGTGGTGACCCCGTCGCCGTCTTAGTGTACTCTTTAAAAAATATTAATCTTCACATTTAAATAAAAGATACAACTTCAGCTCTCTTTAATATGAGTTTCCATACAGTTGAAAGTTAAAATAGAAATGTGACCTTTGCAAGTTCGATCATGAACTTATGTTCTGTCGGTCTCGTGAAAAAAGTGGCAAGTTATATCTATTTAAATTTATAAAATTTTATTCACTACTCTCTTCTTACACATACATACACATATACCTTATAAAAGACTTAAAGTATGCCCAATACTAAGCATTTACGAAAAATAGACATAATATGAAGACTTAAAATTTATTTTCTTATAAATAGCGACACTATCGATAGTGTATTCTGCTGTAATGGTTTTAAATGTTTCACTTATACACACACGGTGGTGATTGGGCCATCAAATTCTAAGGTGGATTAAGTTTAGGTTATTCTAGGTTTTATGTTAGTGATCCTTTAGATATGTGTTATTCATGTTTTAAATATAACTCTAATTATAAAGTAAAACAAAAACAAAATTTTAAATTATTTTAAAATAAGTTATCCAAAATAAATTATGCTTGTTATATTGTAATATTGTAGGAACTATATCGAAATATAATTAATACATATATACATACATAGGGACAACGTCACATACATTGCTATGGTAAGCAGCTAAAGTTCATGTACTATGGAATCAAAAACAACGAAGGCACCACGGACACTCAGACCCGAGAAACTGTAGAAAAAGTAGTTTTTCTACATTGAGCCATCCGGGAAGCGAACCGGGGACCACATAGATTAAACCTTAAAAACCGGTGTGTTCGCCACTCGTTCATGGAGATCAAACTGTAAAATCTATTATTAACAGATATAATCAACTCATATAGATTTACCTGCGTATATTTATATATTTACCTGTAGTGTCCAATCTTCGGAGTGTGGTAAATGAATCGCACGGAACCGCTGATCGCTTGTATATGTATATCTTCCCACAGTCAACAAATGAATATCTCTGTGTCGCACCCAAGACACTTGCATATTCAGCTAGGAACATGAAAACATGAATTATTTTTTTTTAAATAATATCCAGAAAAATGCTGCACGTTTTCGAGTTCAATGTGACTAAGTATGTATAGAAAGAAGAGGAGGAAGAGAGGAGAGGAGAGGTGTTTGGTACTAATCACGGCAATCTATCCGCATAGGGAGTAAGGTCACTCCTCGTTACGAAAAAGGCCAATGCCCTGTAAAGATCTGACTGTTGAGTAAGTAAGTAATCATAGAAGCATACACTAACACACCTACGGCTCTAAAATTGATAGTCAAACAAAATTTATATTATGCGAAAAAAAATCTGCACGCCATTCCCAATACTGGCGTTGCCAGCGGTCAAGACCATTAAGTGCTTTCGACATCGACATTTTTTGGGACAATGTAACAGGCCAGGTGGCGACAGGATCAGCAACCCTGTCACCATCGTGCCATGTCAGTATGTCCAAGCCAACGATATAAATCGTACATATTTTTTTTTTTTTTGAAAGCACCATTGGATCTCTTGACTCGAAATTATATCACCCAAACACTAGGCTATCGTGCCTTTTTATTAGGAATTTATAAATAAAAATATTTTAGAATGATTTATTGTTAAAAAAAAATATCTTCACGCACTTCCCAATACAGGGATAGACAGAGGTCGAGTCTAGACAATTAAGTCCCTTCGACCCACCTTCCACCGAAGATAATTTCGGGATAACGTGACAGGTGGTGAGCCCGTCGCCGTCTTTATGTCCAAGCCAACAATATTCGTACATAAGTTTTTGAAAAACCCATTGGTACGAGCCTACCAACTGGGGATCGAACTTGGGTCTATTGACTCGAAATTCCGACAACCCAACCACGCGGTTAAAGTAATAAAAAATGTTTTATGATGAAAAATAAGTAGGTAAGTAAAAAAAGTCGCTGCAATAAAAGTAACTTGTAATTTCCATATATTTCAGAGTCCATCATTTAAAGAAAATGAATGAACTTTAAATCTCTAGGATTAAGTAACCGCACATTATTCTAGACTTTCAAACTCGTAAACGCTTCGTGACAAGTTTCAAGATGTCATTAGTGAGACCTATTGTAGTAATAATTGGAGCCTGGCAGGGTAAAGGCTATTTAGTAATTACACATTACTTTAGCTCCTTCAGGGTTGGCACGGTTGAATAAATAAACATATAATTAGATTTTGACCGGATAAAATAATATTTTGTGTGATTAGAATGGTAAATAAAAAAAGAAAACATTTATTTTCCATAACAACCTATCAGAATTTTTCTGAAATCTGAAAAAAAATTCTGAAATTCTGCCTGAAAAATAAATATTCTACATATTACGTTTTAACCATGAGACAGCTATACATTTTACTATCATCTCTTAAGGTGCGTAAAAAGATACCGTTTATACCTATAGCTAAAAAAATACAAAAAAGAAAAGTGTGTAGACTTTAGTTAAGGAAGAGCGTTGTTTTAAACTTACCCCACGCGTAAATAAAGTCCGTAAAGACAATTTATAGATAAAAGTGTCTGTAAATTAATTTTACGTGGTTTCTTTTGAGAAGCTCAAAACGAAAAGGTATTAGTTTCAATAAAAAATAATAATAAAGTAGAAAAATTTAAGTTTACTAAGTTTTCAGTAATTTTTGTAGTTATTTATATTTTTTTTACATAATTAAATGCAATAAAAAACTTTATATTGCCCAATGTGTTAATGAAGACAAAATATTGTAGGAATATAACGTATATTTTTTATATATAATTTTTTCAGTCTAAGTTTATTCCCGTTAAAAGTGTATGTAAGTGTACACGTTTTGGTGGGGTAATGGCCTTATTTGTACAGTTAAATTTGAACTGAATCGTTGGTCTAGTTGGACGAGCGACATGCGGATGTCTTCTTATTCTATTAGTAAACTGAATCAAGGATAAAATAATGGGACTGGGGGATGGTAATTTGACTATGTAGTCAAATCGAAATTCCAATGCCAAGCGTCAAAACATCGTTTTACTATCATGTGAAAGTTACACTGTCTTTCACATGAAACTGAAACTGACATTCAAAATTATAAAATTGCTATCACAATCATATCTCGGCAAATATAATAATGAAAATAAGTACAGCTAAATTCAAGCGCACACGTTCCCGCTAACGAGTTTCCTTTTATTCCAAAGCCAACGTCTAATTTACATAGCGGTGTACCACAAATTCCACGTTTTAAAATGAAATGTAACAATAGCACAATACAACTTAAGAGACCCCCATTGTAAATACAACTATAAGTAAAAGTCTCATTAAGCTGCGCTGCCATATCTTCCTCGTACATAAACTAAATGGCGAGAAAATGGCTTAGATTTGCCCGGTCGTATCATTTTGGTACTAAAATATATATTCGAAGTTTCAAGAATATATTCATTATAAGGAAAGTAACGTTAGGTTTAAATATCATGTAATTCTTTTATATCTTCACGAAATTTCCCATAATAAGGTAGGCGGAGCTTCAGGCAATGAAGTCCTTTTAACCCACTTTCCACCGAAGCTAATTTGAGGCATCGTGACAGGTGGTGAAACTATCGCCGACTTAATGTCGAAACTAACGGTAAAATATACTTACTATATAGATATATTTATATAGACAAATATTAAAAAATTTGCTCGTATATGAATATTAAAATAAAAAAAAATATTTTCACGCCATTCCCAATACAGTGGTGGGCAGAGGTCTAGTCTAGATAAATAAGTCCCTTCGAAACACCTTCCACCGAAGACATTTTGGTTCATGTTCCATGGAGTATTGAGCAGACATTTTAGGTGACTACACATTAGTCCCTTAAAGCCGCTTTTCATCTGAACTTGTTAGGGATTAAGCGACTGGTGGCAAGTATGTCATCTTAGAGTTAAGACAACGATATGATAATATTTAACCGTTATTTTGCTTGTTTATAATTTTGCGATAGCGTAATGGTTTAGAGTATGGATTTCAAAACACAACGTCGAAGGTTCTGGCTCGCCATTCAACTAGTGTCGTCTACCACTCCAGATACAAGCAAAAAATAGTAAATTTAATTCTTACCGATTTATTTCCTAAGTTTTTTACGCGGCAATTGAGGTAAGCGGTTTTGCCGAGTAGCGCTGTGACGTTCCTAGATGCCGCCAGATCGAAGTAGGGCCCGGTGCGTGGGGTGGGTCGTGGCGCGTCAGCCACCGCCACTACGGAGCGTATGGCGTTATCTCCGGAACCGGGCGGGCCGGTCGCCGAGGCATTTGCGGAAATGCCCTTGCCTAGTTCACGTTGCGCTGATGATACTGCGAAAAAAATAAACCATTGGCACAAAATTACATTTCGGAAACAATAACAGTTAAAAAATTTTTTTTGATTCCATAACACAAATGCTTTAATTTTAATTGCAATATAATCATCAAAAAATACAAAACAGTAAACAGTTGTGTCTGAACATCTTATTTCACATAATTTTATTATTTAACCAAATAATTTTTTAGGCCTTTTAGAAGCGTATGCTGATATGGCATTAAGTGGCTCTTGTCACTGTCGAAATGACATGTCATTATAGGATTCGATCGAAACGCGGCTTTTATATCGTTTGAGGTAAGCTTTCATCTCATATTTATGGCAATTTGACAGTAATTACTGTCAATGTTTAGTAAGCACATTTCAACGAGATTCGAAATCTACGCTAATGTCATAAAAAGGTATTTGTAAGTTTGTACATTAGCCCTCTCTCTTTTTAAGGTGGCAAGTACTTTCTTTGCTATAAGTCGTCTAGGTCTGTATCACAATCTTAGTCATTTTTGACGCCAAATAATTGCAATGTAACAACTATTGTGTTCCGGTTTAAAGGGTATAGAGAGGTGTAAAACCCTATACGTAACCGAAAATCTCTGTAGACGAGTGGCGCGCTAGTTTTCATGACATGCCAGCTCTGAAAACCAAAAAAGGCTTCGATTCCGGGACGATTCCATGTAGGGAATTCTTTTTCTTCATTCTCTCAGGGCTGGGTGTTTGTGGTACCTTCATTGTTTCTGATTCCATAACAAAAGTGCTTTAGTTTCTTGCTTTGGGATCAGAACAATGCATGTGATGTCATCCCTATCTATGCATATGAATCTATGTATCTATTAAACGTGCTCTTGAAATGGTTTGCACATGTTATGAGATGCAGAAACCACTTACCATCAGATGTACTGTTAAAAATTTTAACTGATTGCCCATTTCTGAAAATACAGCTATGGTTACTTGTTATATAATTAACAATAGCCGAGTGGTTGGGTAATCGAAATTCGAGTCAACAGACAGAAATGAGTTCTTTTTCAAAACCCCACACCCTGATTTATATTACTGGCTTGTACATAAAGAATGCGACAGGCTCACCACCTGTCATGTTCCAAAATATACTCCAGTTAAATGTGGGACGAGAGGACGGAATTGTCTAGTCCTATTGTTCAGTCTGTATTGGAAAATGCATGTCGAAAAAAATTCAAGTAACAGGAAGTTATTTAATTTCTGAATATAAGGTATAAATCTTATAGAGTACGCACAAAACGCGCGTGCTCTGACTTATAATATTTGTGTACAAAAATTGCTTACTACCAATGTTAATTATATAAACACGATATGACACGCAATAATTCGGTTGAAAAATATTCATACGCGAACTACAGGCTTATTTTTGGGAACATTTATCATATTTGTATTAATAATGACTAACATACACTCACTTACATTACTTTCTTAACGAGTTGTAATTGTGCATTATCGGATATTAGCCTCTCTTACGAGGTTTTGCCATAATCGCCACTCTTGGCAAGCGGATTGCCAATCACAGCACCACATATCTCACACTTTAGTGAGCGTCAAAATCTGGCAAATGCACCGCTAGCAATATACGCATGAGCATATTAGGCGCCGCGCTCTTGCACCCGGTGCGAGGCCTTTCCCGCTCAGAAACAACAAAGGTACCACAAACACCCTGACCCGAGATAATGTATAATAAGTTTCTACATTTATCCATCCGGGAATCGAACACGGGACCTTAGAGAGGCAATAACTGAAAACCGGTCTATAGACCTCTCCTCTGCGGAGGTCGACAAATATTTTGCATCAAAAAGCGCCTTAAATACTATCTAAAGCAAACTTATTTGAATATTAATTTTACATTATTATTATTATTTTTCACAACAACTTAAAAGCTGTTAAATGTAAATATTAAAATGTGGTCTTTTGTCGACCTAAATAGATAAGTACCTTCACTTTGTAATAATGGCGATATCGGATGATAAGTATTCTGAAGAGACTTTAATGTTCCAGCGGTGATTCTCTTTGTTATTTTGATTTCCTTTCAAGCAAAATAAACTTTGAATTTGTCTAAAATTTAAGTTCGAATCACTCCATTGGCCAGGTTGTTGTAAAGTAAGCGGCCCTCAGGGCCAGCGAGCGTCAAATCGTGCTACTCTGACTTTGCGACTAATTTCATTTAAATTTTCAAAGCTTTTAGAGTATAAAACATATCAAAGGTTATATTTTATAAAGTTTATTATTATTTATTTACGTTATTTTAGTTCCTCCGTAGACGAGTGGTAAACATAAAGGTTTTCATGGTCTCGCCAATTCAGAGATCCCGGGTTCGATTCCGGGACAGGTGAATATTAAAAGTCACTTTTTTGATCTGATACCAATGTATCAGAGCAATATATGTGATATTTTAGTAAGTAACTTATTTTTTCAAGCAATACTCAAAGAGTCACGAGAGCCGAGTGGTTGGGTGATCGGAATTCGAGTCGGATCCGAGATCGGAATTTATACCCTAGTTCGATCCCCATGTGGCAGGCTCATCCAATGGATTTTTCAAAAATGTAGGCACGAATTATGTCTTTGGCTTGGACGTAAAGTCCGCGACGGACTCACCAGCTTGTCCCAAAAAATGTCTTCGGTGAAAGATGGGTCGAAAGGAATACAGACTTCGGCCTACCCCTGTATTGAGAATGGCGAGAATAAATTTTTAGCGAGCAATATTAAGTGTTTGCGATGAGGGAAATATTGAATGGGCTGGGCTATGTGATCGGCAGTACGCTTTTTCAGGCTGATTAGCTGTACCGATCCTTATTTATAATACGCTCGGCCAGGGAGTGGAATGCTCTTCCTGCGTCAAGGCAGAAGTGTACTACAACATGTGGCTACAATAGCATATATTTGGTTGTAACTGATAACTTTTAAAATAATGTGCTAGAGAAAACACAAAAAATTATCAAAAATGTTGGACAGTAAATAGAAAAATTATTTTACAATAACATTTCCAAAGAAAAGAATGAATATGACGGTTATGTTTACACCCATTTTTATATGAAATCATTTAACCACACCGATGATTTATAGAAATGGCACGAAATAAAACGAAACCTACGACGGATCGTTGTAATAAAACTGACCATTACTGAAGTAAACAATATTGGAGAAAGAGTCGTAGCCATAAATCTCAACCGAAATGTCTCGGCAGCGAAAGGAGCCAGGTAGCGGTTGTAGAAAGGAAGACACGAGTCTATATCGCAAATAAAGAAACATTTTATTTTATTATACATTAAACAGAATGCATTTTATTTGTTGCTTTATATTTTGTATGTATAATTCTCGTTCATGTGTATGTGACTTAACTCTTGTGTGTGCGTTCAAACAGATCCGAGAATGGTTTAGATTAAACCTCACAGATGGCGCCACAAACAGGTTCTAGGGTAGGACTACGTGTGCTGGACCCGCTAGGTATGTATATTTTTTTAATCGCTTCAACATAAAAGCAAATCTCAGTATGGCTTTTATGTTAAAATATATACAAAAATATACAAATTATACATTGTCACAAACTGTGTCATTGTCTTGCCGAGCGATGCGTTTATGAAAAAAATTACGAAGCTTTTCCATGTAAACTAAGCTGTATGTATGTAGCTGTAAATAGCTTTTTACTTTTAGTAAATGTATGAAGATGACTCAATAGTGTAGTTGGTAATTACCATGACTTTGAAGTTGAGGGTTGCGGGTTTTAATCCCGCTAGAAGCAAATATCTGTGTGACGAATCATGTATATATGATTATCTGTTTATAGTAACGTATGGTTTAGTACATTTATATCTATGTTATATCTCTGTACGACGGCTTGGACGCTAATATGGCGAAGGGCCATATTAGCGTCCAAGCCGTCGTTCAGTTAGTTTTAAATACAATTATAAAATTGTTATGGAATCAGACACAAGGCGTTCAATAAACATCCAGACGAGATATAATGTAGAAAAAGTGGTTTTCTATATTGACGCCTTCGGGGAACGAACCTGAGACCTCTAATATCATGATAACCGGTGTGTGCGTGGACCACTCGTATACTCGTCCACGGAGGTCTTCTGCTGCAAGTGCACACGATCGTTTGTAGTCACTCACCACAACATGAACCAACTGGTCTTGTGTCCGCAACTCGAATAAAAAAGTGTGGAAATTGTCTACGAGAAAAATATCTTAAAGCATCGAAAGTATCTGCGCCACGTTATATAAAGCACGCTCTCAATGTTTGGATAAAGGCTAATCTAACTTCTTCAATTTAATATAACTTTCCTTGTTTCGTATTCGCATGGACATATTTTAGGAAGTCATGAATAATAATTTTACAGAACTGGCTGTGGCGTCGTCATTATATTCAGAAACAAAACCACATTATTGTCATCTTCTGCTTTTTCTGGTAATTGTATACTCTACATTTACGTGTTATTATTTTTAAGTCTGTTATTTATGTCTTTGTATTTATTTAGTTGTCATGTCTTAAGAATATGCCATCCCTTTATTCTCGTGTGTGTCGTAAAGGGCGACTAAGAGAAAAATTTTGACAATGTCAAAATATTAAATTGTTTAGAAATGTTACTAGTGACCCATTCTGGCTTTGCATAACTAGCAGAGTATATACACTTCATATTTTATACCTTAGTATCATAGTGCCGAAACCTAATACGTACGACTGAGACTATTGGGAGACGTCGAAGATGTCGAAAAAAAACCCAGGTTCTATCCTTGAGCTGACACCACTAAAATGAATGAAAAAAACATTTTCAAGTGCTGGGTTAACTACAAGCTCGACACTTACGGAAAACGTCGTAAGGATACCTACACGTCTGAGAAATAGAAAAAAAAAACAGTTCGAGGACGTGTCTTTACACGTCAATACGCACTGGAACAGCGTGTCCACCACGCTGTTCCAGTGCGTATTGACGTGTAAAGACACTTCCTCGAAATGTTTTCTTGCTCTACTCTCACTCAAACATTTGACTCAAGTCTTTACCCATCGGGGGGTATTTACAGGCTGCTACTTTACATTATATTATTCTGATTGTAAATACATAGTATCATTATAATTTAACTTTATTGTAGTATTTTCTAGGCTGTCCCTAAATAGCATCTTACAATTCATGCGAAAAAAATAACAACAACACTACACGGAGATAACTGTATTTATTCGTAATTTATTTTAATGAAATTATTCACTACATATTTTCTCTATTTTCGTTTTAACATTTCGAGGCAATAGATTTGTCTACAATTTCGATATAAGGTTAATTGGGTTAGCGAACGTAGCAAACTGTTCGTGACCTACTTGGTGATCGTGTCGCTAATAAGAAACTTGGCCCGTGATATTATGTGAGTTTACATAGTTACATAGTTGGTTTGCGACTGAACGCCGTTACACCAAATAATATGGTGCTTTGCTTTCTTTGAATTTAACTTGTATTATTTCGCGATACAATTTCCTCCCCAAGTTTTCCTCGCCGGATGTTACATTAGAAGTTTCTGAAAACTTAACAAATAATCTTTTGCATGTATTGTTGTGACTGTTATAAGCGCATATGTTCCATTTAAATAAAACTAAATCTGTATTTTTATTCCTCGAGAAATGATTTCTATAATTCTCTCTCTCTCTCTCTCTCTCTCTCTCTCTCTCTTTATGAAAAATATCTTACTTAGGGATGGTTTTACAAAATTGCTACACAAAAAAAATACAAGATTAAAAAAAACACTCAAATAAATAGTTAGTTGCATTTAATTATTAAATTGTGAGTAGAGGCGCGACCGCGAAATAGTTCACTCTCCATGATAAAGAACCTACGTAATTTCCGACACTAGACGGTGCCTATACAAATTGGGCCTGAGTTTAGTCGTTTTAAATATTTAATTAATAATATAATCTCTATCACAAGCATTTTTGAATTATGAACATGTTCAGTTCCAGTGAACTCACACTATTAGTATGAAGAATCAAAAAACCAGTGGACCTTTATTTGTATAAATAAAATAAATATCTAAACACTATTCCAAAAAAGGGTAGACGTGACAGGTGGTGAGCCCGTCGCCATCTTTATGTCTTTAATATAGTTAGTTTATTTATATTTAAACCTTACTATGTCATAAGTAATTTGTCCACGTTTTCACGTTTAACGTTAAAATATTATTAAATAAATAACAAATAAATAAATAAATATCTTCAGGCAATTCATAATACAGGGATAGAGAGAGCTCTAGTCTAGACAATTATGTCCCTTCGACCCACATTCCACCGGTTTCTATTTACCGGATATTTTCGAGATAACGTGACAGGTGGTTAGCCCGTCGCCGTATTTATGTCCAAGTCAATGAAATAATTCGTACATAAGTTTTTGAGAAACCTATTGGTACGATCCTGCCACCTGGGGATCGGATCTCCACTTATTCGGATCTCCACACCAATAATTAAATGCAACCACTCGGCTATCGTGACTTTATATAAAATATTATTATAAATAAATATTACAATGCTAAATACACACATAGGAACAGCATCAAATACATTGATCTGATCCCAAAGTAAGTAGCGTAAACCCAACAAACACGCAGAACCTATGAAATGTAGAAACAGTGAATTCAACATTGACCCGCCCGGGAATAGAACCTGGATCTAAGAGCTGGCGAAACTAAGAGTACCGGTGTGTAGGGTACTCGTCCACGGAGGTCAACATATCAAAAACATGGAACGAATGGTTCACGGAGGTCTTAGAAGAGCTAAATTTAAAATGCAATATTTTCTCACATTGTAAAGTTTAGTCACATATGAAGTAATTTGAAGTCGCTGTTGAGGTTCGTGTTGGAACCTTCATTGTTTCCGATTACTTAATACATGGGCTTTAGTTACTTTGAGATCAGAGCAATATGTGTATGTTGTCAGAGTAATGTATGAAAATGAAGTATGCAGGTATATCGTATAAACTCAGAGGCTGAATCGCACTAACGGAATATCTGTAACCTTCGTCTAATACTATACGTGTAAAGCACTTAGCTAATGTATTACGGCATCATTAAATGTGATTTTGATTTTTATACTACTGCGTGGTTTGCTGGTCAAAATTACAGCCAGCGTGTTACACTTTCGAGTTGGTGGATGGATAATCGCTCAATTGCGTGAGCTACTATGGATTGCTATTTGGTGTGGCCTTTGCCGTAATAATGTATATTGGGTGGCCTAAGCTGAATTCGATTTCTGTAGTAGTAGTTGTAAGAAAGATTATTTTCTTCGATTAGGTAACAAAAACTTAGTTAATAAAGAATTGCTTTGTTTAATTGTGCAAAGTTTGTCTGAGTTCATTTGAAAATATTTGAAGCTAATGAGATTATAATCATCATAAAATTCTGTAAAACTATACTACAGGACTAACGGGGTTTATGATAATCGTCACGCTGTAAGGGTATTGACTATCGCAATACCTAACATCTTGCACCTTATTTCACCCGTCCCCCGTACCTGTCGCCGATTTGAAACTTTGTTGACGGTTTATATATGGTTATCTTTCATCCGCCAGTATGGTATTATTAAAGTTTGCCCTGAGTCGCATCTTACGACACCCACGGGTAGAGAGGTGGTGATATATTCTAACGCCGCAACCACACGGCAGCTAATGTAAACAAAATAATTTGAAGTTTAAAGGATATTATATCTACAACTCGCCGTAGCTGGTAATACGGAGGCTGGTTCTATTCTCGCTCAAAAGTTATATTTAGTAATTAAAAATGGAAATGAATTCGTTTTCGGTATACCGAGTGGTTGCGCCGTAAGAACATACCACCCCTTTTCTCACAGTGGTTATTGTATGACGCAACAGAGAAAAAACCAACAACTGTAAAAATCTTTGGCTACCAACTAATGGCGTTACTACAATTTTGAAAACTACTCAGTAGACCGGCGTCCGGTAGTAGCGTTGAAGGTGCCAGGTTTTAAGTACTGCAAACACCATTTTTATTAGCAAGGATGGCGATTATGAAAAACCCTCCTTTACGGAAAAGGTGAACGATTTTTAAGGCGTTATCTACGTATGTGTATGTGTTAATTAAATCAAATCAAGTAATTTATTCATACATATAAGTAACATACATTCACTTTTGTCCATTGTAATATATAATTTACCACCGATTCGCAATAAGGTATCCTCTTTCTCCGCAGGTACCTGCGGAGAAAGAGGATATGCTCTTTCTTGTGTGGCGACATCTATCTAAAATACTAATTTATTTTAATTTTCCTGTAGACCTGTAGTTCTTATACTTTAAATTGTAAATAGCTCTTATGACCCTTATCAAAATAAATATGATTCCATATCGTATTTATATTATGCCACGAGAAACATTGCTTTATGATTGTTTTTGTATTAATGGAGCATTCTAAATCTAAACCTTATACTTATTATGTCTGCAAATAAATGATTAAAAGGAGCTTGAGAACGAAGCTAAGGTGAAAAAAATAACAAATGAATACCCAAGAAATAAAAACAAAACGTATTAACAAATAAAATAACAAAACAGAAGAAAAATTAGAAGTAGTTTATTATATCAATGTAGTACTTATTGTTAATAGGATAGTCATTTCAAAAGTTATGTTACGTAAGCATGAACCCAATCACAAATTTCAACTGGCTTTACCGTGCTTTTGCTGAGTAATTAATTCTAAAGTCATTAGAGTTTTAGCGCAACCGCAAAATTATTCTTATTATTGCGTAATTTGAAAAGTTTTTAATCATGGTGGTACGTGTTGAAATAATTGTTGTTTAGAACTTTTAGCAGTATGCGTATAAAATTTGTGAAAATGCTTCAATTAAATGATTTAGCGAAATATATATATATATATATATATATATATATATATATATATATATATATATATATATATATATATATATATATATATATATATATATATATATATATATATATATATATATATATATATATATATATATATATATATATATATATATATATATATATATATATATATATATATATATATATATATATATATATGTGTGTATATATATATAGCTTTGGTGAAAGGTGAGTCGAAAAATATTTAATTGTCTAGAACTCAATTTACCTCTTTCTGGGAAAAGCTAGAAGATATAAATTAAATCTCATTACTTTAATAATTAAAATGATTTAAAATAATTCTTGTAAAAATATAAATCTATACAGTGACATATCAGCAAATACTCTATAGGATAGACCAAAATACTTTTTTTTTTATAAATTTATTTATATGAGAGTTAGATTAGAATGTGTTTAGATTCCAGTGTTTTATGTTAAAATTTTATCAAGATAGTTGTAATCTCAGACAAAATCTGTGTATATACTCAATAATACTTCAACACCACTCATCAAAATATATTACATCGTCATCTATGACCAAACGAAGCTAAGTCACCCAAGAACAAATTTCATAAACATTTGAAAAATCTCACACGCAGTACTAAATATCCGAAAGTTGAATTCTTCTTTAGTAGCGATAATATAATTAACATTATAAGTATGTCTTGTAGAAAAATTATTATGTATACATTCTTCTTCTTCTTCTTTCACATCACTGTTGAACATAGGCCTCCCCTAAAACTTTCCACAGTGAACGGTCCCCAGCATTATTTGGTCGTCCAACACTGCGTTTGTATGTTTACACTGCGTTGGGTCGTCCAACACTGCGTTTGTATGTATACATAAATATGCATAAATATATAATATACATCGAATATAAAAATTCATGTTCATCATAAAGTGGTGAATATGTTTCCATTGCATATTTACAACCCTTACCATCGTAGGCAGGTTCACTACCAACTAGTCAATGAGGCTGTCTAAAAAGTGGTCAAAGCGAAAAATAGAAATATTTCATGTATTAAATAGAAAACACACGATACGTCTTTGTAAAGTGTGCGCTCAGGCGTTCCAAAGATGCAATAAAAACTTTCTACAACTCAGTTTAATTCTTTAGACAACGGTTAAGAACTGATCCCAGCGCTTACTGGGCTCGTGTCGCACGTGCCCGGCTTTATATGAAGGCATACCTGCCCGGGGATCGGTAAGCTCAGTTAGATCGAGGTAATACGAGTTGAGAGAATTTTATCGTAGGAAGCTTTTACCTGTGTAAAAATTGAAATAAAAACAATCGTCGTCTACCATTTTTATGAACTTTATATAATGTTAGCAGTATAATACATGTGTAACAGTTTGTTTTTATATGCCGTGGTTATCGACCTAAAAATACATCATTCTCCTTTCTTTCCGAGGCTATCGTAGAAGGTGCCTAAGTAAACAGCCTTCAAAATGTCCTTGGCTACCGATACATGGTGGGATAATCATCTTGAAAAGTAACAGACCAAAAATCCGGAAACCTGTGACGGGCAGCTGCGTCTTTGGTGCAAGGTAATACGATCTCGATCGAATAAGTATGTTGCGTCATGTTATAAGTCATGATAGCCGAGTGGTTGGGTGGTCGGTATTCGAGTGAAGAGACCCAAGTTCGATCTCCAGGTGCCAGGCTCGTACCAATGGGTTCTTAAGTACCATAACCTCACAGAATACCAGCGTGAAGTAGAAGTCTAACAAACTTCTGCGTTTCGTCTGGTGAGTGCTGGTATCCGGAGGCACACCCCCTCCCCCAATTCTGGGGGGGCCTCTCAGGCCGGCAACGCATCTGCTATGCCTCTGGTATTGCGGGTGTTCATGGGCGGTGGTAATCACTTACCATCACTTGAGCCGCCTGCTCGTTTGCCTCCCTTTTCTATAAAAAAAAAAGTTGCTTCCGCATCTAAGCTCACTAAGTTACGTTATTTATTTTAATATTATATCTTAATTTTTTAAACGTTAAATATCATCAGAATATTATTATTTGTTTGTTTTTTTATGTTCATATAATTTCTCATACTAAGAAACTAAGAGGTACTACCACTTCTGCTACTGGGTATCATATTATTTTAAAAACCATTATACGATACTTTTGAGTAAAGTTACAATTTGATTAATTTGAATTGTTAAAAAGGGGTTACATGAAAAGTGTTTTATGCCCTTGATCATTAAAAAGCGATTATAACGAATATATGAATAATTATATTACTAACATTGAACATTAGGATACGCCTCGTCAATAGATGGCGCTGTTATCAATTTGTAAAAAGCAATACAACAGCAAACTTTTTCGCAACTACAAAAATTTGGATAAAGATAGTATAATTATTGTCCAAATCGTTGTAGTTGTTTCCGAGATCAAAAAATCATAAATTTTTATTTCAGAAATAAAGCAGCCGCAATTTAAAAACTAAAAGTAGTCGATGGATTGCTTTGCCCAAGAGGTAAATTTATATTAAATATATATTTTTAAATACATTATAAAAGATTTGTATTTTTATACAACCAATGAAAACGTTATTGTTTCCTGTCTAATGGTATTCTTTCCGCTATCATACTATCTTACAAAACACTATCTCCAAAAATTACTTTTTTTACATTTTGTGTGTGTGCGTTAAGTGTACAGTTTGTTCATAGAGGTTTCTGAAAAAAAGTGACACTGCAATATCTTTATTTTTTATTCATAGCAGGCTGATTCAAAGCTAAACTGAGTTTAAATAGTTATTTGGCTAATATAGGTAATTAGGTAACGTAACTATATTAACCCATTGGTACGAGCTAGCCACCAGGGGATCGAACTTGGTTCCCCTGAATCGAAATTCACCCTACCACTCGACTATCGAAACTTTTTCTGCGCTATATTTATTAAATGAAAAAATTGGAGAGTATTTATGTAAAATCTGTTCTTAGTCAGCGTTTTCATCGATATGAGTATCTATGCTAAATTAAATTCAATCGTATGTAAAGTTTTAGATATCTCCAGCTGAGTGTTATTTCGCTTATTTGTATAAGATATATGTACATAATATTCGAGTGGTCGGTTTATCTAAATTCGATTACAGGGGCGGGGCATTTATCCCCTTACGGAAGGCTTGTGAAATTGAGTTTTTCGAAATTAGTGTGACTTCTTCTTCTATTCTATTCCTAGAACAGCGATATGATTGGCTACAGAAGAATTCATAGTCTTTGGCAAGGGAATATCGTGAGCCCGGCGCCACAATGAAGGAAAGCGAGATGAATCTATGGAGAAGTATGAGCGATATATGGAGAAGTATGAATTGGATATGATTGAAAAGATAATCTTCTTAATCTCATCCTAAGAGACTGTAGAGAAATGAAAGCAATCGATGCTAGAACGTTGTAAATCCATTAAGCTGGCAACGGTGTGATATTTGGTTTGTTGATCCATAGCAGTATGAGAGGAAAAATGGCGATTTAGGTCATCCAAACTAACTGTACCGTCGCACTAATACGGCAGCAAAAATAATACTAGCACATAAGAACACTTTTTGTGTTTTACGTTTGCTAATAGTAAATTATTATTATTATTTATTTGCTTTTTATTTACAGATATATCAACTGTTTAACATTTATCATCTATAAAGATGTGCCAGTTTTATTCAGTATTTTTCCATTACGGCATTATCGTAATGAAATGGAATGGTATATTCTCCAAACGGAAAATTTATTTTTACTTTTTATAAATTGAATAGAAAACATTACAGTGCTTTCTAAAAGTTGAGAAAATCAATTACTATTTGTATTCACCAGTATAAAACTATGCCTGACTTCGTTAAATAAGTTACTAAAGCTCCAAAACTTTGTGGCAGAAACCCGAAAATTTGGTCTCATCCTAAAATAATTCTATTTGCTAACATTTTACAAGCCCCTGAATACAAAAAGGTATGAATCACTTTAATCTTAAATCAATCACTAATTTAACTCGTACTCGATGTTAGACTTAATGAAAAACCCACATTTAAAGGAAAAATTATTTTATAAGTTTACTTACTATTACTTATATTTTATAAGTTTTGTACTGTTATTCAGGATGTACTAGTTTCTATGCTTTTTCATATTGTGTGACATTTAACGTGTGGTAACGGTGTAAACATATTGCAAATCCCTTTCATCTCGTGGGTGTCATAAGAGGCGACTAAGGGAAACTGCCTTGAATATCGTTATGGCAACCGATAGATACAAACCAAAATAATCAGACCGAAGATGGGCAGCAGCATATAAAGTGCGAGTGGTCTGGTATTACGATCGCCAATCCGTTTATCAAGCGTGGCGATTATGGCAAATTCTCCCTATGGGAGAGGCCTATGTCCTGCAGCACTTTAACTGGCCGATATGTATGTATGTATGTATGTACTCTGAACTTAAAAAACCTAACATAGAATATTAGGAAAAGGCTTACAAAAGGTTTGGTTACTTTATTTTGTATAATTATTTATTTTACGCGGCAGAGCACGGCCTTCCAGAATAGGTAGTCTGTTGGTAGGGTAATTGAAGGTTTCCACATCTATCCCTTTTTCTTTTTCACCTTTCTCTTAGGAAATTATTTTCTAAAAGGTAGGCAACCCTCCTGATGTCTGGTGTTGAGGGTATCCCGACACTACACAGTTTTAATACGCAAAACTAGGCACTATAAAAAATTATAGTTGGCGATTTTGGCGTGGAGCACCGGAATCTAAGGGGCTTAGATTATGCGAAAAGGGAGTCAGATACCGCCAAAAAATTTAAGTCTATATTCTGCAATCTTGCAGCTGAAGTAATTTTGATGGGCTATAATAATACTGATAATATTAAAAAATGCAATCTATCTCCAGTAATAAATAAGTATCTTTACGCCATTCCCAATACAGGGGTAGTTAGAGGTCTACTAAACTAAGTCCTTTCAACCCACCTTCCACCGATATTTTTGGGATAACGTGACAGGTGAGCCCGTCGCCGTCTTTAGGTCAAACCTAGCGATATAAATCGTACAAGATTTTTGAAAAGACCTATTGGTACGAGCCTTGGGATCGAACTCGGGTCTCTTGACTCGAATTCCGATCACCCTAACATTCAGCTATTGTGACTTTAAACTATCTAATAATAATTATAAATTAAATATTATTATGATATGAATTATAACAAACAAGGGCATCATTTTATTTAATATGCCTGTCTTATAAAAACTGGAAACATGCTTGATTAACAACTCACCGTGTTTTGGACACGTTACACATATAGCCACAGCCAGAAAAAAGCCAAACACTTCACCGCCAAATATTGTGCCGGCCATTTTTCCGCGTAATCCTCAACCGACGCTTGTATTTACGACCATTGTCATTTTCTTTGCTAAATTGATTTTCTAAAAACCACTCTGATTCAATGTTGATCTTTGTTTAGTGATCATCCATACTACCAACATTATGGATGTTGTAGAATTACAGCAATTCCGTTTGTTTGGCTATTGCTTCTTTACACCTGCAACAAAATTTTGCAATTTAACATACAGTTTGTTAATTTATTACTTAAAATATAATATTTACATCGATGCTTATTAAAATTAATTACATTAAATTCAGCTAGCTGTAAGTTTTCCAAAAATTGTAAAATAAAATATCTAAATTAATACATTCGTTCATAACGGCCTGTAATAGTTCACTACTGGACACAGGTCTCTACTGTAGAAAGTTTTACCATAATCGTCAGGTTCGACAAAATGTTTGGCAAACGAAGTACCAGACAACTTGCTAGATGCTGCTGCACGTCATCAGGCATGTAGTGTTCGCACGTTCGTAGACGAACACCTGACCTGACAGGTACCTACCCTCTACCTGCAGCAGTTCAACCGTAAGAACTTTAACAATTATTTAAAACAAAATTAAATACATAAGAATCCTGACATGTATTATTTTATTCTTAAATGCACTAGATATTATCTGTTTAACATGTCACTGGATATGACCTGAAAAGAACGACACGTAATGTACAAAGGCGTCCGAGGCAGATATTGTATTGTGTATCGGAGCTTTATATTCACCACGGGTGTTACTCGTGTTTACCGGCTTCTATACACAATTCTCTGTCATTTCACCTAATTAATAGCGCTTCTTGAACACTGTTATTCTGTGTCGTTTCTAAAGTGAAATGTAGTGCAAATATCCATTTTACTCTGCTTAGTATTGTGTTGCATTCATTTTTATTTATTAAAATTATATATAGATATCTTAATGCAATGGCATTAATTAATAATAATTGTCTAGACCTTTTTCTACCCTTGTATTGGGAATGCCCAATACAAGGGTAGACAAAGATCTAGACAATTAATTCTTTTTGCCCCACCTACCACCGAAGATATTTTCGGGACAACGTGACAGGTGGTGAGCCCGTCGCTGCCTTTA
Source organism: Sericinus montela (assembly GCA_029286605.1). Taxonomy (NCBI): domain Eukaryota; kingdom Metazoa; phylum Arthropoda; class Insecta; order Lepidoptera; family Papilionidae; genus Sericinus; species Sericinus montela. The sequence goes on from JAGSMR010000057.1 coordinate 4,038,500, forward strand.
TGCCCAAGCCAACGATATAATTCCTACATAAGTTTTTGAAAAACTCATTGTCATGAGCCTGCCACCTGGGGATCGTACTCGGGTCTCTTGACTCGAAATTCCGACCACCTAACCACTCGGCTTATCTTGACTTATTTTATTTAACGACATATAGATATATAGCAATTTTTGTTATGTATGACATGCTTTTATGTCTGGTTACCACAAGACGGTGTGACGACAGCAAAATGTTGAGGCGAGTCTATGGATGCTGGTGGCTGAGGACCGTTCTTTGTGGACCGTTCATTCTGAAGAAGACCTATGTTCAGTAGCGGACTTTTGATAGGCTGTAAAGAAGAAGAATATAAAGAAGAATAATACTGTTTATGTATTAGAGAAATGTTTTAAATCTGTTATGTATTTGAATAATAAAACTATTATTTTCTATGTAAAATATTATATTTGTTAACTATTAAGTCTAGTCTAGTTTTTAAATATTTCTTTTTTTTTTCTGATCTCACCGATATCTACTTATCGATATTTTTTTCCTTTATAGTGTAAATGACGAATGTAATTTGAAATATGCAAACCATTGAAATATGTCTCTTCTTTATTTTCGTCTATATCTGTGTTGTACCAATACCGGGGCGTCTAGAGCTTGGAAAAATTCCGCAATTTAATATTTTTTTACCACTTTTCACCAAAGTCATTTTTATCGGAAGCCAGATTTTCATAATCGCCACGCTTGTCAAACGGATTGGCGATCGCTGTACAAGATATTATGAAAGGTGGTCAGCCCATCGTCGCCTTAGTGTCCAAAAGCCAACGGTACATCAATAATAAGTAGAAATTTAATATAAAAAAGAATTATGTTGATTAAAGCAGGTTTTAAAAACTTTCTTTGTTTTTTTCTTTTGCATTAACGTCCAGGTCAAATTGAAAACAAAAAAAGAAGATTTTACAGTCTCTGACTCGTTTCGAATCTCAAAGTCGTTTTTATTCCCTTTTCAATATATTTTCATTACTTCATTTAGATTAAACAAATTGAAAAAACGTTAGTAAATTTTAAAGAGCTCAATCCGATTAAAGACTTCTTAAGAAAGCAAAGTAAAACAGTTTTTATATTTCAACGACGTGACTGTCCGCTAGTGAAATAAATGCGAAAAAAAGTCTTGTAATTTTACCCGTATTCCTAATGAACCCTTCAGTTCTAGTGATAATTAATACACATAAATAACGGCCTGTAAAGAACAATTTGCCATTATCGCCACGCTTGGCAAGAAGATTGGCAATCGCAGTACCAGACATCTTGCTTCTTAGACGTCACCTGTCTGCTCACTCTGCCAGTTTGCTGAATTTTGGTTCGTTATTTTTCAAGATGGTTAATCCGCCGTCTGTCGGTAACAAATTGACTTTTTAGAGGCTTTTCACTTAGTCGCTTTTATGATACGAACAGGAAGAAAGGTCAACCACACGGAAAATTATTTCACCACTATTCACTGCAGGAGATAGGCCTCACCCATAGGGAGGATTTAGCATAATCGCCACGTCTGGCAAGTGGATTGGCGATCGCACTACCAGACCACTCGTACATCTGACCCTGCAACCATCTTCAGTGTGATTATTTTGGTCCGATATTTTTACTTCTCTAAAAATATACCGCCATCTACCGATTTTCAAGGCTCGTTCCCTTAGTCGCCTTTTACGACACCCACGGGAAGAAAGGGTGTGGAAATATTCTTAAGCCATTAATACACGGTTACTGAAATTATATACCTATTTCATAGAAATTTTTGCTCCCAGCGGGATTAGAATACATTAACTTAGAAGGCAAGGTCACAAACAACTAGGCTATCGGGTCGTCAAAAAGAAATACATAATTGAGGAAATCCGTCGTAAGAACTGAGTCGTTGTATCCTTTATTCATGGATATATAAACACGCAGTAAAACCATACCCGTATGATACGTAAAATTTTTTAATGATTCGCTGTTAACGTATTTCTACAAATAAATATAACATACAAACTCTGTGGTCATGTGGTGCATCGGTTTTCAAGGCATCGCCCGCTCTGAGTTCCAAAGTTCGATTTCCCGGACCTTGGAGGTCAATTTATAAAATCAATTTTTCTACAGTGTCTCGGATGTGGGTGTCTGGTACCTTCGTTGTTTTTGATTACGCAAGTTTAACTTACTTTAAGGTCAGAGCAATTAATGTGATACTATCCCTATCTTATTTTCATTTTGTATATTTTAAAATAGTCATATGTGTCAAATTTTGTGTGTGTCTTTCTTTTTTTTAAGTTTTAGTAGTTATAACTACTACCAGCCCAAGATGGACCATACGCTGCGCTGAAAAACAGTGTTGCGGGGATACCAGTAACGTATGCTGAGCGTCGACCTTTTTGTTGTTTTCATTTAATTTTTAAATATCATGTATTTATATTTTATTCATTGTTATGGTGCAACAAATAAAGTTTCTTTCTTTCTTCTTTGTTTCCTTCTTCCTATCTAAAAAGAAGTCACGATTGCCGAGTGGTTGGGTGATCGAAAATCGAGTCATGAGACCCGAGTTCGACCCCCGAGACTTGTACCAATGGGTTTCTTCAAAAACTTCTGGACGATTTATATCATTGGCTTTGACATAAAGTCGGCGAAGGGCTCACCACCTGTAACATTGTCCCAAATATGTCTTCGGTGGTAGATGGGTCGAAAACTCTTCGACCCATCTACCACCTCTTCCAGTTTCTTGACCTCTGTCTACCCATGTATTGAGAATGGCGAGAAGATATTTATTTATTTATTATTTATCCATATCGATCTATGCATGTTTAGCATGGACCGATATATTCACAGGTACTTTAAACTTTAAACGGCGAATATCATTTTTGAAACTTTCTACGAAATTGAACAATACATATTAAAACAGCACTTCAAAGATTTTTCAATATCTCCAGAGCAATTCTCGCTTTGACACTTTATATGTCGAATGTTAGGTAACATTCAGAGAGGAAATATGTCACGTGTAGTGTATATAGTACAGTCTTGCACGAAAGCGACGAGCCAATTCTTATCCGCGAATCAGGGTGCGAACTCACGTGGAATATCAAATAAAGTCAGAGATCTGAAAATTCTGCCGAGTCGGTGGAAGGTGTTACGAAATAGAGTTAGGAAATAGGGTTCGTGGACTTTTATTCAAATAGCAATAAATGGTTGCCGTAAATTCAGAATCGAATGTTAGTAATGGTAAAGTTATGTTTCTAACAATTTATTTTTAATAATGCATATTCCCACTATAGGGACAGACGGAGATCTAGACAACTTTGTCTTTTCGGCCCACTTTACATCTTCCCCAGCTTCGGTGAAATATATGGGGCATCGTGGTAGTCGGGGAGCCTATCGCCGTCTAGTATCTAAGCTAACGGTATAATATACTCAGATCCAGATGTGTAAATCTTCGTGAATTTATATTATTCCTACAAAAATACACTTTTTGCAGAAATGCTCTTACCAATAAAAACAAATGCGTAATAATTATTTTCACAAGGAAATATTATTTCTATTCCATTAAAATCTGTCGAAAAGAAAGTATACTATCCATATACGATCGACAACATTACGATAGGTGTTGAAAATTGCCGATTCAGCATTCTTTCACTGGGTAATACTCCTCATTATCATACTGACATATTTTTATTGGGTATTGACATAAAGTCGGCGAAGGGCTCACCACCTGTAACATTGTCCCAAATATGTCTTCAGTGGTAGATGGGTCGAAAACTCTTCGACCCATCTACCACCTCTTCAATTTCTTGACCTCTGTCTACCCATGTATTGAGAATGGCGAGAAGATATTTATTATTTATTATTTATCCATATCGATCTATGCATGTTTAGCATGGACCGATATATTCACAGGTACTTTAAACTTTAAGCGGCGAATATCATTTTGAAACTTTCAACGAAATTGAACAATACATATTAAAACAGCACTTCAAAGATTTTCAATATCTCCAGAGCAATTCTCGCTTTGACACTTTATATGTCGAATGTTAGGTAACATTCAGAGGAAATATGTCACGTGTAGTGTATATAGTACAGTCTTGCACGAAAGCGACGAGCCAATTCTTATCCGCGAATCAGGGTGCGAACTCACGTGGAATATCAAATAAAGTCAGAGATCTGAAAATTCTGCCGAGTCGGTGGAAGGTGTTACGAAATAGAGTTAGGAAATAGGGTTCGTGGACTTTTATTCAAATAGCAATAAATGGTTGCCGTAAATTCAGAATCGAATGTTAGTAATGGTAAAGTTATGTTTCTAACAATTTATTTTTAATAATGCATATTCCCACTATAGGGACAGACGGAGATCTAGACAACTTTGTCTTTTCGGCCCACTTTACATCTTCCCAGCTTCGGTGAAATATATGGGGCATCGTGGTAGTCGGGGAGCCTATCGCCGTCTAGTATCTAAGCTAACGGTATAATATACTCAGATCCAGATGTGTAAATCTTCGTGAATTTATATTATTCCTACAAAAATACACTTTTGCAGAAATGCTCTTACCAATAAAAACAAATGCGTAATAATTATTTTCACAAGGAAATATTATTTCTATTCCATTAAAATCTGTCGAAAAGTATACTATCCATATACGATCGACAACATTACGATAGGTGTTGAAAATTGCCGATTCAGCATTCTTTCACTGGGTAATACTCCTCATTATCATACTGACATATTTTTATTGGGTATACCTGACTTCATCGTAAAGGGTAACGTTTCTGTTAAATATAAAAAAGGTGTTTCTTCTGTAGCTTCTTCCGCAGTTTAATCTTTTTTACCATCACCAATAGCAGCACTCTGTTTTAAATAAAGAACAATGAATGGTGTAGCCGTTAGTGTTACCTATTCCAAAAAGAGCAAAGATTTTATGTATTCCGTAGGCTTTTACGAATAAACCAACATCTGTTAGTGCTATTTTCGAGTGTTTCTTCATGAATGTTTAAATATTCCAGAGCTGCAAGTATGACTATAATATAATATGAAATAAGAAATGCAAGAACTTAACATAAAGTCTCATTAATATCAGGGGCTAAGGTGCAATATATATGGTAACAGGATTAAAAATTTGCTTGCCAAATTACGATTGCGGTTATGTCAAACTCAGGGTGAGTTGATGGGAGAGGCCTAAATTCTAACGGAGACGTTAAATAACTAATTGAAATTTGATTAGGCATCACATCAGCATGTCTACTGTGTATAGTATTTACTGGGTGATAGGCTCACCATACGTCACGGTGTCCCATAAAGGCTTCGGTGAAAGGTGAATAAAAGTGTTTAGAATATGCGTGAGGATATAAAAAATACTATTCAATGTAAAGTATCACCACTAATCACTTCAAATGACTAAGTGGCAAAATTCTGTTACAGAATTTGTTTATCTTGTTATTATTAATATTAATCCCAAACGAATATATTATTTGAAAGATTACAAACACCTTAGTGTGTGTGTGTGTGTGTGTGTGAACGGAATGAATATAGCACTGCCTGAAACCTTGCCGAATTATCTTTAGGTGCTTAGCATTACGTTTCAACCTTGTAAGGTTTCTTGTGGCGGTTCTCTATTTCCAGTATTTGTGAGGGTTAACATATATTAGTGTAAAATTAATATAGAGCATTTCATAAATACATACTTAAAGTAATTTCCAAATTTCACGACAAGACAATATATTTTTTAAAGTATTAATAAGTGTAAGAATATTTTTTTACACAGTTCACACACACAGTTACTTTTTACAGTTTTGTGTCAATAAACCTCAGTCAACTAAGAAAAATATGAAAATGCAGTATGTATATTATACACCTCTGTTTCCTCGTCAGTACTTTATGTAAATTCAGTATCTTTGTTTTTAAGAACGTCTTCACACCATTCTCTTTACTAGGGTAGACAGACAACATGCAATTAAATCCTTTCAACCCACTTATTACCGAAAACATTTATGGGGATAACGTGACAGATGGTGAGCCTGTCGCTGTCTTTATGTCCGTGCCAACGATATAAACCGTACATAATTACAGAAAAGCCCGATTGGTACGAGCCTTGGGGATCGAACTCGGGTTTCTTGACTCAATTCTGATCACCTAACCACTCGGCTATTGTGACTATCTATAAAGAGTTGTGTGTGTGTGTGTGTGTGTGTGTGTGTGTGTGTGTGTGTGTGTGTGTGTGTGTGTGTGTGTGTGTGTGTGTGTGTGTGTGTGTGTGTGTGTGTGTGTGTGTGTGTGTGTGTGTGTGTGTGTGTGTGTGTGTGTGTGTGTGTGTGTGTGTGTGTGTGTGTGTGTGTGTGTGTGTGTGTGTGTGTGTGTGTGTGTGTGTGTGTGTGTGTGTGTGTGTGTGTGTGTGTGTGTGTGTGTGTGTGTGTGTGTGTGTGTGTGTGTGTGTGTGTGTGTGTGTGTGTGTGTGTGTGTGTGTGTGTGTGTGTGTGTGTGTGTGTGTGTGTGTGTGTGTGTGTGTGTGTGTGTGTGTGTGTGTGTGTGTGTGTGTGTGTGTGTGTGTGTGTGTGTGTGTGTGTGTGTGTGTGTGTGTGTGTGTGTGTGTGTGTGTGTGTGTGTGTGTGTGTGTGTGTGTGTGTGAACTTAAGCCATTAATACACGGTTACTGAAATTATATACCTATTTCATAGAAATTTTGCTCCCAGCAGGATTAGAATACATTAACTTAGAAGGCAAGGTCACAAACAACTAGGCTATCGGGTCGTCAAAAGAAATACATAATTGAGGAAATCCGTCGTAAGAACTGGTCGTTGTATCCTTTATTCATGGATATATAAACACGCAGTAAAACCATACCCGTATGATACGTAAAATTTTTAATGATTCGCTGTTAACGTATTTCTACAAATAAATATAACATACAAACTCTGTGGTCATGTGGTGCATCGGTTTTCAAGGCATCGCCCGCTCTGAGTTCAAAGTTCGATTTCCCGGACCTTGGAGGTCAATTTATAAAATCAATTTTTCTACAGTGTCTCGGATGTGGGTGTCTGGTACCTTCTGTTTTTGGATTAACGTGACAGGTGAGCCTATCGCCGTCTTTATGTACAAGCCAACGATATAAACCGTACATAATTACAGAAAAGCCCGATTGGTACGAGCCTTGGGATCGAACTCGGGTTTCTTGACTCAATTCTGATCACCTAACCACTCGGCTATTGTGACTATCTATAAAGAGTTTCAGAAATTATCTATAAATCTGGGCTGAAAACACCACACCCTTTTTTGAAATTGTTCACTGGTGTCATGGGCTGCAGTAGCCACTTGCCATCAGATGGACTGTTAGCTCGTTCATAATACTTCTATAAAAGTAGTTACACGTTAAAAAGACATTGCTCCGATCTCAAACTAAGTATCTAAATAACTTGCGTCGTGGAGTCATAAACAACGAAAGTACTTTCAATACCAGAACCCATAAAATGAACATATGGTTTTCTACATTGGTATGTTTCTACATATGGTCCTGGAATTGAACGGAACCTCAGAGCTGGCGACATCATGTAAACCGGCGTATATCACACTTGTCGTTTATACTTGTGTTCTTTACATATTTAAAAAAGTCACGGTAGCCATGTGGTTGGGCGGTAGGAATTTCGAGTCAAGAGACGAGTTCGTCCCCAGGTGGCGAGCTCGTACCAATGGGTTCTTCAAAATTTGTACACGAATTATATCGTTGGCTTGGGTATAAAGACGGCGACGGGCTCACCATCTGTTACGTTGTCGAAAATATGTCTTCGGTGAAAGGTGGGTCGAAGGGACTTAATTGTCTAGACTCGACCTCTGTCTACCCATGTATTGAGAATGGCGAGAAGATATTTATTATTTTATTTGTTATGGTGCAACAAATAAAGTTTCTTTCTTTCTTCTTTGTTTCCTTCTTCCTATCTAAAAGAAGTCACGATTGCCGAGTGGTTGGGTGATCGAAAATCGAGTCATGAGACCCGAGTTCGACCCCGAGACTTGTACCAATGGGTTTCTTCAAAAACTTCTGGACGATTTATATCATTGGCTTTGACATAAAGTCGGCGAAGGGCTCACCACCTGTAACATTGTCCCAAATATGTCTTCGGTGAAAGGTGGGTCGAAGGGACTTAATTGTCTAGACTCGACCTCTGTCTACCCATGTATTGAGAATGGCGAGAAGATATTTATTATTTTATTTGTTATGGTGCAACAAATAAAGTTTCTTTCTTTCTTCTTTGTTTCCTTCTTCCTATCTAAAAGAAGTCACGATTGCCGAGTGGTTGGGTGATCGAAAATCGAGTCATGAGACCCGAGTTCGACCCCGAGACTTGTACCAATGGGTTTCTTCAAAAACTTCTGGACGATTTATATCATTGGCTTTGACATAAAGTCGGCGAAGGGCTCACCACCTGTAACATTGTCCCAAATATGTCTTCGGTGAAAGGTGGGTCGAAGGGACTTAATTGTCTAGACCAGACCTCTGTCTACCCATGTATTGAGAATGGCGAGAAGATATTTATTATTTTATTTGTTATGGTGCAACAAATAAAGTTTCTTTCTTTCTTCTTTGTTTCCTTCTTCCTATCTAAAAGAAGTCACGATTGCCGAGTGGTTGGGTGATCGAAAATCGAGTCATGAGACCCGAGTTCGACCCCGAGACTTGTACCAATGGGTTTCTTCAAAAACTTCTGGACGATTTATATCATTGGCTTTGACATAAAGTCGGCGAAGGGCTCACCACCTGTAACATTGTCCCAAATATGTCTTCGGTGAAAGGTGGGTCGAAGGGACTTAATTGTCTATACCAGACCTCTGTCTACCCATGTATTGAGAATGGCGAGAAGATATTTATTATTTTATTTGTTATGGTGCAACAAATAAAGTTTCTTTCTTTCTTCTTTGTTTCCTTCTTCCTATCTAAAAGAAGTCACGATTGCCGAGTGGTTGGGTGATCGAAAATCGAGTCATGAGACCCGAGTTCGACCCCGAGACTTGTACCAATGGGTTTCTTCAAAAACTTCTGGACGATTTATATCATTGGCTTTGACATAAAGTCGGCGAAGGGCTCACCACCTGTAACATTGTCCCAAATATGTCTTCGGTGAAAGGTGGGTCGAAGGGACTTAATTGTCTATACCAGACCTCTGTCTACCCATGTATTGAGAATGGCGAGAAGATATTTATTATTTTATTTGTTATGGTGCAACAAATAAAGTTTCTTTCTTTCTTCTTTGTTTCCTTCTTCCTATCTAAAAAGAAGTCACGATTGCCGAGTGGTTGGGTGATCGAAAATCGAGTCATGAGACCCGAGTTCGACCCCCGAGACTTGTACCAATGGGTTTCTTCAAAAACTTCTGGACGATTTATATCATTGGCTTTGACATAAAGTCGGCGAAGGGCTCACCACCTGTAACATTGTCCCAAATATGTCTTCGGTGGTAGATGGGTCGAAAACTCTTCGACCCATCTACCACCTCTTCCAGTTTCTTGACCTCTGTCTACCCATGTATTGAGAATGGCGAGAAGATATTTATTTATTTATTTTACATATTTAAAACAAAGAATATTTTTTCCAGTCCAGGATTCTACTGAGGCAGTACCATACTCTATTTCTGGCGTCAGTAGCAGTGTAACTGCTGTCGTTTTCCGGTTGGAAAAGTACAAATAGCCTGCGTAATTAAGGATACTAAAGCATTCCATTTAAGTCATAAAAACAACTTCATGCCTTTCTCAATACAGGGGTTGGCAGAGGTCTAAACAATTAAGTCCTTTCGACCCACCTTCAACAGAAGATGTTTTTGGATTAACGTGACAGGTGAGCCTATCGCCGTCTAGTATCTAAGCTAACGGTATAATATACTCAGATCCAGATGTGTAAATCTTCGTGAATTTATATTATTCCTACAAAAATACACTTTTTGCAGAAATGCTCTTACCAATAAAAACAAATGCGTAATAATTATTTTCACAAGGAAATATTATTTCTATTCCATTAAAATCTGTCGAAAAGAAAGTATACTATCCATATACGATCGACAACATTACGATAGGTGTTGAAAATTGCCGATTCAGCATTCTTTCACTGGGTAATACTCCTCATTATCATACTGACATATTTTTATTGGGTATACCTGACTTCATCGTAAAGGGTAACGTTTCTGTTAAATATAAAAAAGGTGTTTCTTCTGTAGCTTCTTCCGCAGTTTAATCTTTTTTACCATCACCAATAGCAGCACTCTGTTTTAAATAAAGAACAATGAATGGTGTAGCCGTTAGTGTTACCTATTCCAAAAAGAGCAAAGATTTTATGTATTCCGTAGGCTTTTACGAATAAACCAACATCTGTTAGTGCTATTTTCAGTGTTTCTTCATGAATGTTTAAATATTCCAGAGCTGCAAGTATGACTATAATATAATATGAAATAAGAAATGCAAGAACTTAACATAAAGTCTCATTAATATCAGGGCTAAGGTGCAATATATATATATATATATATATATATATATATATATATATATATATATATATATATATATATATATATATATATATATATATATATATATATATATATATATATATATATATATATATATATATATATATATATATATATATATATATATATATATATATATATATATATATATATATATATATATATATATATATATATATATATATATATATATATATATATATATATATATATATATATATATATATATATATATATGGTAACAGGATTAAAAATTTGCTTGCCAAATTACGATTGCGGTTATGTCAAACTCAGGGTGAGTTGATGGGAGAGGCCTAAATTCTAACGGAGACGTTAAATAACTAATTGAAATTTGATTAGGCATCACATCAGCATGTCTACTGTGTATAGTATTTACTGGGTGATAGGCTCACCATACGTCACGGTGTCCCATAAAGGCTTCGGTGAAAGGTGAATAAAAGTGTTTAGAATATGCGTGAGGATATAAAAAATACTATTCAATGTAAAGTATCACCACTAATCACTTCAAATGACTAAGTGACAAAATTCTGTTACAGAATTTGTTTATCTTGTTATTATTAATATTAATCCCAAACAAATATATTATTTGAAAGATTACAAACACCTTAGTGTGTGTGTGTGTGTGTGAACGGAATGAATATAGCACTGCCTGAAACCTTGCCGAATTATCTTTAGGTGCTTAGCATTACGTTTCAACCTTGTAAGGTTTCTTGTGGCGGTTCTCTATTTCCAGTATTTGTGAGGGTTAACATATATTAGTGTAAAACTAATATAGAGCATTTCATAAATACATACTTAAAGTAATTTCCAAATTTCACGACAAGACAATATATTTTTTAAAGTATTAATAAGTGTAAGAATATTTTTTCCAGTCCAGGATTCTACTGAGGCAGTACCATACTCTATTTCTGGCGTCAGTAGCAGTGTAACTGCTGTCGTTTTCCGGTTGGAAAAGTACAAATAGCCTGCGTAATTAAGGATACTAAAGCATTCCATTTAAGTCATAAAAAAACAACTTCATGCCTTTCTCAATACAGGGGTTGGCAGAGGTCTAAACAATTAAGTCCTTTCGACCCACCTTCAACAGAAGATGTTTTTTGGATTAACGTGACAGGTGAGCCTATCGCCGTCTTTATGTACAAGCTAACGATATAAACCGTACATAATTACAGAAAAGCCCGATTGGTACGAGCCTTGGGGATCGAACTCGGGTTTCTTGACTCGAATTCTGATCACCTAACCACTCGGCTATTGTGACTATCTATAAAGAGTTTCAGAAATTATCTATAAATCTGGGCTGAAAACACCACACCCTTTTTTTGAAATTGTTCACTGGTGTCATGGGCTGCAGTAGCCACTTGCCATCAGATGGACTGTTAGCTCATTCATAATACTTCTATAAAAGAAGTAGTCACACGTTAAAAAAGACATTGCTCCGATCTCAAACTAAGTATCTAAATAACTTGCGTCGTGGAGTCATAAACAATGAAAGTACTTCCAATACCCAGAACCCATAAAATGAACATATGGTTTTCTACATTGGTATGTTTCTACATATGGTCCTGGAATTGAACCCGGAACCTCAGAGCTGGCGACATCATGTAAACCGGCGTGTATCACACTTGTCCTTTATACTTGTGTTCTTTACATATTTAAAACAAAGAATATTTTTTCCAGTCCAGGATTCTACTGAGGCAGTACCATACTCTATTTCTGGCGTCAGTAGCAGTGTAACTGCTGTCGTTTTCCGGTTGGAAAAGTACAAATAGCCTGCGTAATTAAGGATACTAAAGCATTCCATTTAAGTCATAAAAAACAACTTCATGCCTTTCTCAATACAGGGGTTGGCAGAGGTCTAAACAATTAAGTCCTTTCGACCCACCTTCAACAGAAGATGTTTTTTGGATTAACGTGACAGGTGAGCCTATCGCCGTCTTTATGTACAAGCCAACGATATAAACCGTACATAATTACAGAAAAGCCCGATTGGTACGAGCCTTGGGGATCGAACTCGGGTTTCTTGACTCGAATTCTGATCACCTAACCACTCGGCTATTGTGACTATCTATAAAGAGTTTCAGAAATTATCTATAAATCTGGGCTGAAAACACCACACCCTTTTTTTGAAATTGTTCACTGGTGTCATGGGCTGCAGTAGCCACTTGCCATCAGATGGACTGTTAGCTCGTTCATAATACTTCTATAAAAGAAGTAGTTACACGTTAAAAAAGACATTGCTCCGATCTCAAACTAAGTATCTAAATAACTTGCGTCGTGGAGTCATAAACAACGAAAGTACTTTCAATACCCAGAACCCATAAAATGAACATATGGTTTTCTACATTGGTATGTTTCTACATATGGTCCTGGAATTGAACCCGGAACCTCAGAGCTGGCGACATCATGTAAACCGGCGTATATCATACTTGTCGTTTATACTTGTGTTCTTTACATATTTAAAACAAAGAATATTTTTTCCAGTCCAGGATTCTACTGAGGCAGTACCATACTCTATTTCTGGCGTCAGTAGCAGTGTAACTGCTGTCGTTTTCCGGTTGGAAAAGTACAAATAGCCTGCGTAATTAAGGATACTAAAGCATTCCATTTAAGTCATAAAAAAACAACTTCATGCCTTTCTCAATACAGGGGTTGGCAGAGGTCTAAACAATTAAGTCCTTTCGACCCACCTTCAACAGAAGATGTTTTTTGGATTAACGTGACAGGTGAGCCTATCGCCGTCTTTATGTACAAGCCAACGATATAAACCGTACATAATTACAGAAAAGCCCGATTGGTACGAGCCTTGGGGATCGAACTCGGGTTTCTTGACTCGAATTCTGATCACCTAACCACTCGGCTATTGTGACTATCTATAAAGAGTTTCAGAAATTATCTATAAATCTGGGCTGAAAACACCACACCCTTTTTTTGAAATTGTTCACTGGTGTCATGGGCTGCAGTAGCCACTTGCCATCAGATGGACTGTTAGCTCATTCATAATACTTCTATAAAAGAAGTAGTTACACGTTAAAAAAGACATTGCTCCGATCTCAAACTAAGTATCTAAATAACTTGCGTCGTGGAGTCATAAACAACGAAAGTACTTTCAATACCCAGAACCCATAAAATGAACATATGGTTTTCTACATTGGTATGTTTCTACATATGGTCCTGGAATTGAACCCGGAACCTCAGAGCTGGCGACATCATGTAAACCGGCGTATATCATACTTGTCGTTTATACTTGTGTTCTTTACATATTTAAAAAAAGTCACGGTAGCCATGTGGTTGGGCGGTAGGAATTTCGAGTCAAGAGACCCGAGTTCGTCCCCAGGTGGCAGGCTCGTACCAATGGGTTCTTCAAAAATTTGTACACGAATTATATCGTTGGCTTGGGTATAAAGACGGCGACGGGCTCACCATCTGTTACGTTGTCCCGAAAATATCTTCGGTGGAAGGTGGATCGAATTGACTTAATTGTCTATACCAGACCTCTGTCTACCCGTGTATGAGAAATTTCGTGAAATTATTTATTTATTTTACATATTTAAAACAAAGAATATTTTTTTACACAGTTCACACACACAGTTACTTTTTACAGTTTTGTGTCAATAAACCTCCAGTCCAACTAAGAAAAATATGAAAATGCAGTATGTATATTATACACCTCTGTTTCCTCGTCAGTACTTTATGTAAATTCAGTATCTTTGTTTTTAAGAACGTCTTCACACCATTCTCTTTACTAGGGTAGACAGACAACATGCAATTAAATCCTTTCAACCCACTTATTACCGAAAACATTTATGGGGATAACGTGACAGATGGTGAGCCTGTCGCTGTCTTTATGTCCGTGCCAACGATATAAATCGCAAGTAAGTTTTGAAGATATTCATCGGTACGAGTCTACCACCTGGGGATCGAACTTGGGTCTCTCTACTCTTATTCCGATCGCCCAACTACTCGGCTATCGTGACTATTGATTTGGGATTTAAAGGAAAGCAATAAACAGGTTCAGAGATTCAGGAGCTCGGTTTTATTACAGGAGAGTACTTAAGAAAAACTGAGTAAATCCTCTGTAACTACTTTAACGTCTATAACTCTACACATGTTTTAATTTTTATTGCCTTGAAATAAATATACCAGCCTTTTAATTTTTATGTGTTATAATAATTTCGATAGTTCGTACTTACCAATTATGTTGTGGTATTAAAGCAGTCCAAAACTTCGCGATTTGTTTTGATTTAGTATCGTCTAGTTAACACTGAAATCGGTCCCCGAACAGCAACTTATAACAAAACTAACCTAAATTTAGGGCTATTAATATAAATTACATAGATTTACAAGGTCTTTTGGGTGCTAAATTGCTATTATTTCTCTCTGCACAGTGTTGAAAAGGCTTTGTTGTAATGATTACTTTGGACTTTAGTGTATTTCGGCATCAATTTTAATATATATTAATTGTCCATTCCTGATGTATGAAATAAAATACAAGTAACTTAAGTACTATAGGTTCAAGCCGCATTATGACATACCAGGTCATTCGTGACAACCCATTCAACTTACTTAAGGATAAATCAAACTGGATATTATGTTGATGTCCTGAAGGAAAATATATTTTATTAAGGTATACATATTTTAAAGAATGTGTTAGAATTCAGAACTTACAAATAATTTACGTATAATTTTTATATTTATGTATACATTTAAATAATTTTGTATACAATTAATAGTTCAATTAGGCTTAAATATAGTAGCATAGCTATAATAATAATTCACAGAGCTATTATTATAGCTATGGTCTATGCTCTCTATACTATATAATGCTCGGAAATATTCAGGATAAAATTCCAAAAAATGGGGTTCTCACAGTTTTGAGAAAAAACATAAATATAATAAAATTAGGTCAGACAAAGATCATGTAGTTATCTGAAATGTCTCAATATTTTATCCTAAGAGTCATCGTTTTTAAGACAAGTTATAATAGAAAGTTGATATAGTTGTAATCACAAGGATCTTGAAATAGGCCACTGAACCTACTAAAAACGCACTACATACACTACCCTACTTGTGACATGAAAATTATAACTTGTTCAACTTTTAGAGTATTATTGATATGTATTAATACAAAGTAATAGCTTTGTAATCCTAGTATTGATTGCTTACATTTTAATGCGAATGGGCTCTAAGCCAACGATAGGGTGATTTAGATTCATCCCGAATGGGGACCTCTGGAACATGTAACCCAGCCGTTACACGAATCGTACCTATTTTTAGAATAGGAGAGCGTTACGGTTGAATAAAACAAAAAAAATGGTAGAATGCTGAAAATATATTTCCGATTGTAAAGTTGAACCGTACTGTAGTTAAAATAAATTTCTAACGTATCTCCTATTTTTATTTTTAAAATAGAATATAATTCGTTCATTTTCATTAATTTCTTCGCAGATTAAATAAAAATGAGGTGTACGAAGAAGGCGTAACTTTCGCATACTTTTAAAAGTTTAATTCCTTCGGTGGAGCAAAGTTTATTTATAAACTTTATTTCAAGTTATGTATTATTAAGTTTCGATTTAGTTGAGTTAATATTTCATTTAGATTGTACTAAAATGAAAACTACTTGTACTACTAAAATTTGGTTTAAAATTTTGGAACAAAAGAATTTCTAAAATTTTTATTTACTAAATCACGATATCACCAGTGGTCTATCGTGACAAGCCTAGAGGGTTGGGTGATCGGAATTCGAGTCACGCGACCCGAGTTCGATCCTTAAGGCTCGTATCAATAGGTTTTTACAAAAATGTATGTAAATTTATGGATTGAACAAAAAGACGGCGACGGGCTCACCACCAGCCATGTTTTTCCAAAAAAATGTCTTCGGTGGAAGGTGGGTCGAAAAGACTTAATTATAGATACCCCTACTACTACTATCGAAACGTCTACCCCCTGTATTGGGAATGGCGTGCAGAACTGCTTTAAATTGGTTTTCTGGCAAGATTAATATAAAATTGTATGAGTATATATCAACTAAGTTCAAATAAGTTCTGGCGAAATGTCGACCCACTCTCTAAACTAACTATTGGAATATACGTGAAGATGAAAAAAAAATATTTACCAGGAAATATCTAACGAAAATAACGTAACGAAACACTTAATTTGATTTTTATTATTTTTTGCTTCACCTTCCAACATTTACCCCTGTCATACACTCACGTTCGCCATCAAAGCTATAAGCTATCAAATTTTCTCCTGCGAACGTCTTTACGTGCTCCTTCAAGTAAAGGCAATTTCCTAAAGCTAAATTTCATGAGCAATATACTTCACAAATAATACTGTTTCTTTTTGCGGCAAATATTTTAACTCATTTGTCGCTTCATCATATTCTCGAGTAATCAATAAGAAAGTAATGAATTGGAAAATTTATTTTAGGGCAACTGGTTTGACCTTTAAAGGTTTTTCGTAAATAAACCGGCTTAGTATTTAACGTTTTGTTGAACTTTCATTCACCTTTGGATTTATCTCTCTTTCTTGTAAAAATATTAACGTAACAATTGCTTAGTGTTGGTTATTTTCATCTGTATTTAATGATGTAAGCTTCTTGATAAAAAGTTTTATCTGATGATTCTTAAAAACGTGTTTCCATTTTTGTTGTTTTTTTTTCATCTTATCACATTTGCCCTATACTTTCGAAATTTCAATACTCGAAATAAGTTATACACTTACTTCGAATATTGGAATTTCGAGATTGAGATTCATTAAGAAATACATTTAATGGAGTAGAAAATGTAGCCCTGTTTCGACCCACTCTTCACTGGAGCTATTTGGGATTACGAACCAGGTCGTTATCCTATCACTGACTTAATGTCTAAGCCTACTATTTACATTCATACATATATTATACATATACATATATTTATATATTATATATTATATACATATACATATATTTATATATTATAGCGATGATAATACTCACCACCTATCACTTTTGTCCCAAATAAGCTGCAGTGAAAAGGGGGTCGAAAGCACTTCATTATCTAGACGTCTGCCTGCCACAGAACAGGAAATTGCGCGCAAATAAAAAAATATTTATATAAACAGACAAACATTCATATTCATCACACAAATTACCCTTAACAGTATTCGAACCCACAGACTCACTACTAACTGGCCGATCGGGTTATAAAATAACCGAACATATTGGTCAAACAAATATGATTTTTATATTCGAGATAAAAAATCTAAAACGTGCAAAATGTAAGCGCAACGCGTTAGTGTGTTTCCGCCATAAAAATATACGATGCTGATTTGCCTTTAGCCAGTAGCAAGCTTTCGTAAATGGCACTTAAACAAATGTGTCATTTTACGCGCTTCTATCGCTATTGCTAATGCTACTAAGAGCTTTTATGTTTTGTTGCATATTTTATGCGGTGTTTAACAATATTTTATGCCGGTTTTACTCGATTCTCAGAACCTTAACCGTATGCCGTTTTAACTTAAGTTTTTACGAGTATAAAAGCAATCACTGAAATAAATGGAATATTTATTTCAATGATTGCCTATTGAAGAATGTTAGATTTTATTAATAATAAAACAAAGTTCTAACATTCACCTTCACGTCACAGAATACACTGTATATGTTTTTAATTTATAATTATATAATAAAATAAAAAATATATATATGAATAAATGTGAGCAACATCACGAATGTGCGAGAAATGAAAGATTTATGTTTTATTAACTATGAGTTTGGTTTTGTCTATTCTTTAAATATTATACAATATTATATGTCACAATATTTTATGTTATATGTTATTATTCAATATTATATCTTAGCCAAATAAACCTGAGAATGTAAATAAAATTGAATTGTCTATTTGTAATTCCAAATTAAGAACTTTTTACTATTACATAAGAATATGCGGTACTTATATAATAGGTATTTTTTTAATTTTTGTCTATCTCTCTATTTGTCTGTCTGTCTGTTTATTTCGGCTAATCTCTGAAATGCTTGACCGATTTTAACGGGACATTTACTGATGTTACAAGTAACTTAGGCTACTTCTGTTTTAGAAAAACAAAATAATTGAAATGAAATAGACTTATTTTTTAAGAAATTGAAGCTCTTCTACCTACCTCCTACCATATCTTAAGTCCTATGAAGACGAGTTTTGTTGTAAGTCTTTTTTACTAAAATTCTGTTTCTAAGAAAAACTATTCTTTACTAAGATTTGCTATTTGAGCTTATATATATAGGATAAGAAGAAAGATAGGTTATAAAGAAGAATGAGCGAATAATTTATGCATGAACTAGGTATTTTATAGTAATAATAATAATATTTTATAACATTTCTGGCAACTAATTTGTTGCAAAAATTTTTATATATGCTTTTATATTATTTTATTTACGGCAACATTAAAAATAACGTGCAATTACGTAGGTCTATGCCAAATATGTTATTATCGTAGTAGAATCAGACTTTTCCAGTTCACTCGAGAACAGAACACAACAACTACTTACAGCATCAAGGACACTGAATGCAAATCTCTAGTGTCTCCTGATACTCGTAAGGCATGAGTTAGCTTTAGTAATATGTATATTGCACAAATCATATACCAAAATTAAATATGGACTTTTTCGACGTGTAGAGATACTGCTAGCTTTGTAAGTACACATCTATCCTTCCTAAGCATTTATTCCATTTCTATTTATGGGTCTTTTATCTATTATTTTACTTCTGTATTTTCGTGTATAAATTTATGGCTTGTAGTTTGTGGTATATATATATATATATATATATATATATATATATATATATATATATATATATATATATATATATATATATATATATATATATATATATATATATATATATATATATATATATATATATATATATATATATATATATATATATATATATATATATATATATATATATATATATATATATATATGTCTGTTTATAAATTTTCGTATATAATGCATAAACCTTACTCTCTTCTCACTGGTCACTGTAGCCTCTTCAACGTAGTCTGGAGGATATCGCTTTTAAGCGGAATGACCGCCAAAAGTACCTCAATTTAATATCTATAACTATATCATAATTTCGTTTAAGTCACGATGGCTGAGTGGTTAAGTGATCGGAGTTCGAGTTATGAAAGCCGATTTCGAACTCCAAAGCTATACCAAAAAGTTAGCTTCACCAATAGCGAATACCAAAGAGTATTTTCAAAAATTTGTAACGATTTATGTCATTGGCTATATAGCAATAAGTATCGGAATGAGTTAAAATTAATAAAAATAAATTGTGTTAAAACATTAACTATTATTAAATATTTCTAAATATCTGCGTATAGTCGCCCACAATCACCTGCCGCCCTAGGCGACCACTAGTCGGGAACAGACTCCTTTTTAAAAGGCTTCTGTATTATGTTCGTGTATTCACGTAACGGCTGGCATTTCTTCCCTCTCTCACTATTCCGCAACGCAAGGTATACGATTGGGAGACGTAAGATATGCTATTCTTTATATATTCACCGTCATAACGACTTGTTGTTATAGAATTGGACTGATTCCACTTTCACGCCTCAACTCAACTGTCAAACTGTCGAGTTGACAAAATTTGATGGAATTTAGTAGATAGATGAATGAGTCACTAGATTAACACACAAGGCTTCTTAGTGTGAGATAAATTTAATATCTAATTTGTAATAATTTATAATGAATTTAATTAATAATGAACTTAATAAAATTTTGTTTAATTTTGAAGGTTATTAAATTAAAGAAAAAAATAACCTCCTAATGACGATCATATAGCCTAGTTCGTAGTAACCTTGCTTACGAAGCTAAAGGTTGCTGGTTTGAATCACTCTAGGGGCAAACATTTGTGTGATGAAAACGAATATTTTGTTGAGTCATAGATGTTTATATGTTTACATAAATATTTATCTATATATCTTAGTCAGTATTTATATTTGGACACTAAGAGGGCCGATGATTGGTCACGACCGGTAACTTTATTCGAAAAAAATTATATTGCCTAGACCTCTACCTACCCCAGTATTAGGAAATACCTGAAGACATTAAAAAACATATCTGAATGAAATATCAAACATGGTCAATAACAATATCACAGTTTTTAAATTTATCTGCTTTATTGGACAAATAAATTTATTACATAAATAAAACCTCTATTGCCAGAATTTGATCAATGTTTTCGCAAGGTTGGTGCAATGAACCATTAAGGCGTTGCGTGTCACCCTCAATATTGTCTCCCCTTAAATAATAAACCGGCGACGTTTGCTGTAATGTAGAATTTAGTCAATCTACACGGTTAACTCGTAACGCTTTGTACTGATATGCTAATTTTAGACTTTATGCTAATTTTCTACAAATTACTGACTCGTTACTTAAGCTGATGATAATGAAATTTCAAATCATTGGCAGCACGGAATCGCTGGTAGAGTTTCCGTTACTGACAGTGAGCATTCTTAGATGTTTACTGGCTAAACTAAAAATGATCTAAAGAAATTAAAAATGCTTTATTATAATAAAAAAAACATAATGAGCAAATTAAAGAGATTTTTTTTATTTCAGTAAAGTTCAGCATAACTTATGTTATTTAAAATCAATAAAAAATTAAACAATATAATGAGCAATTTTAGGTGCTGAATTTATTACTAGTTCAGCGATGAAGGAAAATATCATATGGAAGTGCTTGTTAATAATAGAAATAAAAAAGTAAAGAAGTAACCCAACATATACTTACTTCGAGTACGTTTAAAGTCAGCCAACAGCAACTCATCAGAGTAGCCAACTATTTTCACCTAAAATCTCTCTCTATCATTTGAAAGAATTTTACCTATCAATGGACATGCAAGTAGTGAAGCTTTTTCTATTTTTTTAAATACTAACACTGGCCGATACATTAATGACAATACAAAAAGTACTGAATATTAAAAAAAATTAAGGCCGAGAGGTATTCATTACGCTACAAATATTATTTTACGAAGTCCTTTTTCCTATCTTATTATAGCGTTGTTTTATTTACGCAACTAAACAAAAATATTGTTTGCTTGTTATCTTATAAAAGTGCGGGTCACAAAAGAATATTTATTACACGAGAGATTGCTAAAGTTAGTCTAACAGAAATTAATGTCGGAAAGGAAGATAATGATGCGAACAGATTGGGAACGGTTCGATAAAAAAGTATTGTTTACCCAGTAAACCGAAAAGGTTTTGGAGTGTAAAGTTTTCTTAGCTTTATTTATTTAAAATGTTTGGCATGAAAATAATATTTATTCCATCAATGAAAGTAAGAAGTGATTTAAAAACTACATTTAATATATTTATCGCTATTTAACTCCTGTGTCCTCCTGGTGTATCTGTGATACGTCCTCCCTCCTCCTACAATCGCTTAAAGTCGTTTATAATGTAATTAAGACTCATCTAAAAGCCTTTTAAACTACAAAAATGCATTTTTAAAGTAAAATGCATTTTTGTAGTTTAAAAGGCTCCTGGTAATAAAAATTCAATTAATAAGAAAATTCCTAGTAGAGAAACCCGAATAACATAAATTACATAAAAGAAAAAATACAAAATTACACCTTCAGCAGTAGCAGTGTAAAAGGTAACATCAGCCAACACATTACCTACCGACGAATGCGACAGAAGTAGGATAACATCTTGATGAATAAATTACTCCACGGAAGTCGGAAAGCGCAATGTTGCCATGGGGTAGCTTTGTCACGAAATGAAGCAGTTGCATTTGAAATTTTATTGAAGTAGTATACTTGCATAATCCTGTAGTTTACATAATAAGCCTTTGATTTGAATTTATACAAATTACACGTTTTTATTTTCTGATTTTAATTTAATTATAACTTTTTTTGAAAACGATTTAACCTACCTATTGTCACGATTGTCAAGTGGTTCGGTGATCGAAATTCGAGTCAAAAGACCCGTGTTCTATCGCCTCAGGCTCGTTACTAATGGGTTTTAAACTTATTGATGATTTACATCATTGGATTAGACATAATGACGGCGGCAATTTCACCATCTGTCACGATGTCCTAATGTCTAAAATGTCTTCAGTAAATCAGGTGGGTCTAGAGAACGAATTATTGTCGAAACTATTTTTGTTTTTACTTTTACAGTCTACTCTATTCAGTGAGGCGAGTGTGAATAGAAGTGTAGGAAGGGGAAGACCTAGGCGGACGTTTCGAGACCAAATCAGGAATATCCTCAAAAAAGGCTAGATCAAGAATACCCTAAGTCGAAGAGAATGTATGAAGGGAATAATGAAAGTGAACGAAGCGAAACAAGTATGTAAGAATCGTAGCAAGTGGAAAGAAGTGGTCTCTGCCTTCCCCTACGGGAAAGAGGCGTGAATATATGTATGTATGTCTATTCAGTGCAGGACATGAAGTTCTCCCTAAGGCTTAGCAAATGGGTAGGTAGATCGAAGTAATATACTCCTCTACCTTCGACGCGGCAGAAAATGACTGATCTGATTAATTTAGGTGTGTTTTTTTAACCATTTTCATTTTCAAGACTTCTCTCCTAATCATCTAACGACAAGAAGAAGGGGAGTGGTATATTCTTACACCGCAATCACACGGCGTTTATTCACTACACTTAAATTTACTAAACAATATAAAGCACGAATATGAAAAGAATTTAATGGCCATTATCGAATGAAATAAAATATAACGTATACTTTTTAGTCATTGCTACAACAAAGTATAAAAAATAATTTAAAGGATAATTTTTGTAATCGTGATTTATTTAAGCGAATTAACGTTTTCTCGATACTCTTTAAAACTGCCTTATGTAGAAAATACAAAATGTTATCCACAAAATGGTTATTAATTAGTAAATAGATTGTCAAAAAGGTTCCACATTTAAAAAATGTCTATAAATCTAAAGTCACAAAAGCAACACATAGTTTTCTAACTAAGTCTTTTAAAGTAAGGAGTCTTTTAAACGTTAACATTAAGAACTGTCGCAGCAATTGAGGTAGGAAGTCATAAACAAGCCTTTATTTGATATGTCCTGAAACTCGGGCATTGTGTGAAAGTAATGATACCCAGGGGCCATGTAGCAAACTAAGCGAATTTTATTTCGCGAACAATAGCCACCTGTGCGGCAAATAAAACAGGCTTTGATGGAAGCAATAGACAGAATATCAATTTTGTACCTTGACTTGTATATCGCTGTTGTATATAATTATAGCCAAAATGACCAACAATTATAGCTTTCAAATCAATTTATTTTTTAGGAAGTTTTCCCTTAATGATGGAAAAATCGCATTATTTGTTAAAGCATTTAATTATTTATAAAGAGAAAAGATGGTGTTCATCTCTTCGGACCATGCAACATGTATCATTTACAGAGTCGAGTGATATAATTTTAAAATGAAATCTTTAAAGTGTATACTTAACGTTTGTTATAAGTCTTAAATTGCCCAAGAACTCTGCATATTAACTCTGAATATTGTCTGCTTCTATTTGCTAAAATTTTCATAAACAAATTGATTGATTTAAGTCATATATTTATTATGTATTAATTACGAAAATAAAATATTATTTTTTAAAATCAATAAATGTGTTAAATAATATTATTATTAATCAAGTTTTTAAAACAGTAATACTAAACCTCACTCATTTTATAAAGCTAAATTTTAAATAAGAATGTAAACTTAAAACTTTTTTACTTTTTCCAACAACATAATATAATGTATTTTAAAAGCTGTTAATTAGAAAATAATCTGTTTACCAAGACCTTAACAAAGCTTGATAATAAGCAATGGTACGAAGTGTCCTTTTCTTCTGCTTCAATTCGTTCCATTTTTCAATTTACTTCTTTATTACTATTGTTGGGTCGTATCGATCGTAAGGCAGTTTGTCCTCGACCACCAGCCAATTTCGCATTTGTTTTGTATCCTATATTTTTTTACTTTTTTTCGTTTCGGTTTTTACCAATAAATCTTTAGTGCCAGTAGTATAATAGAACGCTTGACGCTGTATGTCACCATTTTATACGCCACCTGATTTTTTTCTCAGGATACTTTTTTAACACAGTTTTATTAGCTTGATATGTATGTATCTATGTAACGGACGAACGTGATATCCACCCACTTTAAAACCTCGGATTGAGTTGAAACTTCGCACTCTCATCAAGGACAGATAAGAGTACAGTAATTTAATAATTTTTTGTCGTCATATTATAATAATGGAAAATTATAATACGCTTTTGTAGCTTACTAAACTAAAAAGTAAAAAATAAATAAAACTATTAAAAAACTAAACAAAACGCTTTTGAAACTACTACTAACTTAAACCTAGGAAATTATTGTCTATATAGTTACAACTTACAAAAAGGTGGTGACTTCAATTCCAATTATTTTAAATAAGTTATTTTTAGATAACATGTTTAAAAAAATTAAAAAGTAAAGTCATTGCAAAATATCTTAGAAAACACCCAAAGTCATTGCAAAATATCTTAGGTTTATTAAATACAAAATATTTTTTTATTTTTCTTTGACGATCATATAAAATAAAAGTGACATAATAAATCTTTTTTTTGGATATCTCTCCTTTAGGAATGTAAAGAACAGAAACTTATTTAATGTACTAAAATAAACTGTTAGAAACTAGGTAAATGTTGTCTCGCAATAAGTAGGTCCGTTTTGTAAGCTTTGTAACTATAAGAGTATAAATATTTCTCAAAAATGACGTCGTTTATTATATTTAGAATTGCTAAGAACTCTACAAAAGTCCATATTTTGATAAAGTAAGTAATTTCTTATATAAAAATTTACATAAGATGTTTTTGTCGGGAAAAAAACTACCAACAATAACAATATTAAAATGATAACCTTAATAACACAAAGCCGGCTAAAGGCCACATCAAAAATATAATTATTTAAAGCATTATAACTGAACTATACCATACCATTCTATACCATACTATAATTTATTATGCTATACTATAACTGAACAAAAAAACCTTTTTTTATTAATATCAAAATAGTAGTACATAATAAAATAATATAACTTAAAATATTTCGTACTTGACTGTATAACTTAGAGCGATAAGGGATATTATAATATTAATCCAGTCCGCCTAACTACCCATTCCGCCTCTACTTTGTCGTAATTGGCGTATAGCCCAATGGAGTTCGGGTTTTAAGATGCAAACATCAGCGTCATACGGCTTCATTGTGTATGCCCGCTGAGTAAGTACGTAACAATGGAGAACCATGATAGCCAAGTGATTATGTTATCGGAATTTGTATCCGGAGACTCAATTTTGAAACCTCGCAGGAAATTTCATACCATTGATTTTATGAATTTTTTTCTAAATCTAAGCATCACTTACTTAAACATTAAGATGGCGATAGGTTCACCACCTGTCACGTTGTCCCAATAATAAAATCTCTAGAAATGTGGGTCGAAAGGACTAGAAAGAAGGGGGAATCAACTAATTGCTTCGAGAAAAAAATTAACTTCACACTATTCCTAATACAGGGGTAGACAGAGGTCTAGACTAGACAATTAAGTCCCTTCGAGCTACATTCTACCGAAGAAATTTCTGGGGACAACGTGACAGGTTGTGAACTCGTCGCCGTCTTTATGTCCAAGCCAATGATATAAATCGTACATAAGTTTTTTCAAAAAACCCGTTGGTACGAGCCGGCAATCTGGGAAACAAACTCGGGTCCCTTGACTGGAATTCCGACCACCCAACCACTCGGCTATCATGTGTGGTATCAACTCATTTGATCGTGTCGTATCGTGTGTCGTCGTATCAGCATAAGAATGTATCAGCCAGAAGACACTTTGTTAAAGAAGTTAATTGTTTCGAGACTTTCAGTTTTGGAGATTATTTAAAGAAGGTCCTTTCTTGGCGGTAAACACTTAAAGAAGGTTCCAGGTGAGGAAGCCCGTTTAAAAAAAATGTTTAAGCCAAAATACTTTGTACAAAAATTTGCTTTTCCAACTCCAAAGTGAAAACTTTGTGCAAAATTCCATCACTCTTGTATGAGTAGCAAACCTCATGTGCGTCACTGCAGCTTAAAAATTTTCAAAGTTTTTCATAAAACGTTAAACAGAAACTGCGTTTAAAATGTTTATATTTGTTTTTGTTTCTTTTAAAAACTTTATTTAGAGATACAAAATTAGGTTAATATTTACAATATTTTTATATTTCTCTACGGGGTAGTCTTCATTTTTTTCTATTTTTTAATGTATGAATGACCAAAGAATTGGAAAATATAAAAATTATTTGATTAAATTAAGACATTTTATTAATGCATTCAAAGTAATACAATAGTTTTAACAATAAGTAAGTCTTGTAAAGTTAATAAAGTGAACCAAATGTTTACACTGCATCATCATATAGTTTCCTTACTCCTGAAAAAAAAACTCTTTAACTATCAGCTTCAGCAACTAGTTGCGGTAAAAGTTTCTCAACGAGCTTCCATGTATAAAAAGCAACTGCATTAGACTTCGAATTGGTTTATTTTGTAGCCGAGAATTTAGTTAAATAAAAAGTAAATTGGTTTGTTTTTAAATGGGGGCAATTATACCAATAAAATATTTTAAATAACATACGCAATACTATTATTAAAAAAAGCCTTCCTGCCGACTAACTATAACTTTTAACAGTGGTAGAGCCACGCATCAGCTTTTGTTGTTGCATGAATGCTGGCCCATTCGACCGCGGAAGTACCACGACCTCACAGAATACCGGCGTGAAGTAGAAGTCTAACAAACTTCCACGTTTCGTCTGGTGAGTTCAGGTAGCCGGAGGCCCACACACACCCCTCCCCCAAATTCTTGCGATCTAAGGCCGGCAACGCATCTGCTATGCCTCTGATATTGCGGGTGTTCATGGGCGGCGGTAATCACTTACCATCACGTGAGCTACCTGCTCGTTTGCCTCCCTTTTCTATAAAAAAATATTAGTTATTCTGTAGGCGGCTGGTTGTAATAACGAATGTACGAGAATATATAAAAAATAAACATCTATTACTTGGCGGAAGTAAGCCCTAAATACTTTCTACTAAGTATGCTTCCCCTTTCATTTGTTTTCAACTTCAGGATTTTACACGAACAGTATTTTTTACGAAGAGGTTTTCTTTTATGGGTCGAAAGGACTTCTTTGTAAACCTCAGTCTACCCCAGTATAAGAAGAAGCGTGAAGAGAGAGAAAAAAAATACGATTTTTTCTTTATGACTTTTATCAATTACGGTGAAATTACTGCATTGAATTTTCAGACAGGTTCATAAAGAAAATGTTTCAATCAATGGCCATATTTATGCTTTAAGAGAACATTGTTTCAAAATGTCCAATGTGGAAGACTAAAAAGAACCCGTTGCTATTTCTGAACAAAATCAATACCGCTCTGCATCCCGATCCAGCGGATTCCGGCATAAATTATTCTAGCATTGATTAAAATCTAAAAACAATGGAATCCGATTTAATGCAGAACAATTTTTGATATTAAAATAAGCATTATGTATCGAGCAGCACTTATTCAAGGTGAGAAAGTAACGACGTGAAAATACAGCCCTTAAGAAATGCAAGACATTTATGCGGTAACAATGTACAAAGTTTGTTTGTGCATAGAGGTAATTTGTATAACAAAACTACGGACATATTTTTTTATTTCCACAGACTAGCATACAAAACCGTGTATTCGTGTAAATATGAAAAAAATCTCTATGTGATTTTACTTAATAATACATGTATACATCTTGTTATTTTATACGAGCTAATCTTTTTAGTCAAAATAAAAAAATGTACATTGATATCTGGGAAACAATTTCTTAAGATCTTGGCCAATATATTGCATAAAGATGGCATTTAAAGTTTAACTTTATTAAACGAAAGCATTGTAATATTTCAAGTTTTGTAGTAATTAAACGATGTTCCACGGAAAAAAGGTATTAATTTGAAAACACAATATAACGATATATTTTGACGTGGCCTGTTAACCACCTACTAATTTTATTGTCAGTTATCTGTCTCTATCATCTTTTTACCAAATAATTTTAATATAATATGAGCGGTTTTAGAACAGATTTAGAAAGCATTCGTCATAATAGTGTCCTATTGGCTATTCCATTTTATTTAAAAAAATGTACAGAGTATTTTGTTCAACAGAACCGGGAAATTTCTCGAGAGACTGCGTTAGATCCGTGAAGCAGTGGGCTTAAGCTTTGATATTATTCACTCTAAATTGCGTCTTCGCTTTGAAAAATATGTCATTCCGGTAATACAAATTCCGTCTGGGGTATTCTCCAACACAAAAGTGTTTTTGACATAATTTTGTAGCAAAAATAAGCAGATGTTAAAATTTTTATGTCAAAATGATTACTGTGGATTATGGATTACATAACATAAAAAAGGCCTGTAAACTTCCACTTCAGGCCATAGCCGATTTCGGGGATTTACCATAACCGCCACGCTTGACAAGTAAATTGGCGATGGCAGTAACGCACAATTTGCACTGTTGAAAAAAAAACACTGCCGTCCATCGCAGTTCTGCTGAATTTAGTATCGTATACCCTACTCTCAGTAGACAATATCATTTTGAAAGCTCTTCTCGGAGTTTCTTCTCACGGCAGCCACAGAAAGAAATGGAGAGGAATATTCTGCGCTGATACCACACTGAAAATGTTAATTAATAACATGTTTGTTATTTATTGCAATAACTACCTTCGATATTCATGAAAAATCACGCATTTCGTTTCAATTGAAGTTATTGTTTTGGAACTGAAGGACGTGGACACAAATGTAATACAAAAATGTTTAGGAAATTTGTATAAAATACAGTTAAATTTTCTGCTACCGTAGTTAAGATTGGTGATATGTTTGATAAAGATGGGGATGTTTTTGTTTACTGTATAGCCTCGCTGTTAGTGACCTCGCCTTCAAAGCTTATAGTTGCGTGTTCGTATTCCGCTAGGGGTAAACATTTGTGTGATAAGTATGAATGTTTGTACTCAAGTCATGGATGTTTATATTTAAACACCAATATATATCTTTACCAAAATATATATAAGTACTACAGTACTGTACTGTATGTGTGAGTGTTAATGTATTGTACTGAATGTGAAAGGTGGATCGAAAGGACTTAATTGTCTAGATCTCTGTAAACCCTGTTCTCCCAATAAAGTTCAGGAAAAATGCGTGAAGAAAAAAACTCTTTTGCAGTTTTTTCAATATAAGCTCGAGGTTGTCATAATTTTCCCCTCGAGAAGAAACTCTTCTTAATAGAGTGAAAACAGTTTTTAATCACCAGTAAGACTCCATAGTTTTTCCTTGCACTCGTAATAAACTGTTTTAATTATTATAATGATTTACGTTAATATTTAAATACATGTACATGTAACAGAGATAAAACGGGTATATTTCTTACGCTACTTCCATACAGCGAAAAGGGATAACATGATATACATTGCTCTAATTTCAAATTAGCTAAAGCATTTTTGTTTTAGAAACAAAAGAATGAAGATACAACAAACACCCAAACCCGCGAAAATGTGGAAAAAGTGGTTTTCTACATTGACCCATCTGGTAATCGAACCCGGAACATCAGAGCTAGTGACATCTTGAAAAGCGCTATGAACAATACTCGACCGCGGAGGTCGTCTACATATATTTTCTTCGTGTAAATTAGGTTACGAGATACTAAAAAGGAATGAAAAGTTCAGAAAATTGCTATAAACAGCCTTATGGGAGTAAGTTTGAAGAGAGCCCTTGTAGCGCTTACGAAATTATGGTTCTGCGAAAACAAATTACAAAAAAGTATATATCGTTATTAAAATAATATTTGCTATTTACGTTATAAAATAAAACCCACTTTATGTTTTATATTTCTGGAATTTCATCACTTTGTCTTTTGTTTTTATTCAGACCAAAATAGCACGACGTAACAGTTTGATTACAAAATATGGTATTTTAAATTTTAAATACCATATTTTGAAATCAAACTGTTCTTTAACTATTATTTCCGTTAAAGGATAAGAAATACAATACATCTTTTATTACAAAGCCTGATATAGAATTAAAACATACTTTAAAATGAAAATGATAACCACTCTTAAAAATAAAGTTATAAGAAGTATGAAAACCGAGTGGTTGTATGACCGGAATTCAAGTCTGATCTACAGTTCAGAGACCTGAGTTCGATTCTAAGGCATCCTTAGCATCAAAATTGTAAAAAAAATGTGTAATCTGTATCTAGCTTCGACACTAAGTCGCCGAAAGGCTCATCACGTTGTCCCAAATTAGATCCGGAGAAAATTAGGTTGAAAGAACTAAATTATCTAGACACCTGCCTACCTCATTATTGAAAAAATATAGAAAAAAAAATCACTTGGTATAATCACTAGATACTTTTTAAGAAAATTGTACCTTTTAAGAGAATTTTATTATGTAACATAAAAATCATTTAAAATAAAAAACAACACATTCTGCGTATGGTAAGGGGTAAAAATAAAATTTCCTATTTTCCCGTGTGTGTCTACGGGAAACAGAATTCGGGATCTCAAAAATTCCCAACTAAAATTAAGGAGAGAGTCACGATAGCCGAGTGCTTGGGTGATCGGCATTCAAGTCATAGTTCGATACCCAATGGGTTTTTGCAAAACTCATGTACGATTTATACTGTTGGCTTAATAAAGACGGTGACGGGCTCACCTCCTGTCACGTTGTCCCAAAAAAATGTCTTCGGTGGACTATGGGTCAAATGAACTTAACTGTCTAGACCTCCGTGTCGGGAATAAATAAAGATATTTATTTTATTTTTATTTACAAAATTAAGCAGACTGCTGACATACCGATCACCAATCAGCTAGCCAAGCGTTTCAATTATGGTTAATTCTTCTTATGTGAGACATCTGTGTCCTGTGAATCAACATCGTTAATAGCTATTCGACTTCATAAAATATTTTCATCAGCATTCTTGGGTATTTTTATACGTTACACAAATATCGCCAATCTTGAGCCGAGTTTCCCTATCTAACGCTAAACCTCATTAGTGGTCACGGTGGGCCCGTTTCAAATTTGAGGAAATTTACCAAGAAAATAACAGTTTTTTTTCACCCTAAAAACTAAAATAAATGACCTAACCAGCCATGATAACACTGGCTCTCAAACCTGACCTCAGCAGTCGTTGCATTGCTTTTTGGTGGCAGAAATGCGTAAGAGTATAATGCCGATCGGATCTGAACCTGCATCGTCCTGAGAGGATTGGCGATCGCATTAGCCTATAACATGTATGCAACTTAAATTCCAAGCCTTTACACAAACATACTTTAAAAATTATGCCCTAAATATTTTGTCATAGTTTAAACATAAGAATAGAGGTGAAACACGACCAGAACATGGGTAAAGTAATAACATTGTATTATTCAAAATAGTAGCAAATAAGATAAAAATAAAAAGGAAGCTTTTCTGTATAGGAATGCTACGATAGGTCTTTAATCTTTAATTGAAATAAAGTTTAAATAATATTGCCAAATTACTTCAACAGTTCATCTATTAAGTTCACGCCAGTATTCTAAAAGGATCGGCAGAATTATTGCGGCTGCTTTTTATAAAACGAATAAGAGCAAGGAAGCGGTCAATTGAAAACCAATTCTCGCTTCTTTGAGCAATAATATTTTTAGGGTGACGAATCTTTTCACGTAGTTGTGTTCGCACAGATTTCCATGGAAATTGTAAAGCTTTTCCCTTATAAATAAAATAAATAAATAAATATCTTCACGCAATTCCCAATACAGGGGTAGACAGAGGTCAAGTCTAGACAATTAAGTCCCTTTGACCCACCTTCCACCGAAGATATTTTCGGGACAACGTGACCGGTGGTGAGCCCGTCGCCGCCTTTATGTCCAAGCCAACGATGAAATTCATACATAAGTTTTTGAAAAACTCATTGGTACTGCCACCTGGGGATCGAACTCGGGTCTCTCGACTCGAAATTCCGACCACCCAACAACTCGGCTATCGTGACTACATATAACATTATAAAGCTTTTCCCTTGGTTGCCAAAAATGACGACCACGAAAAAAGGGGTTGGCAAAATATTATTGCAACTAAAGTGGTCATTAACTTTCCGTCATTATATAAATTAATGGGTTATTTAGAGTCACGATAGCCATGTGGTTGGGTGGTCGGAATTACGAGTCAATCAAGAGCCCCGAGATAGATCTCCAAGTGGCAGGCTCGTACCAATGGCTTTTTCCAAAAAAAACTTATGTACGAATTATATCGTTGGCTTGGACATAAAGACGACGACGGGCTCACCACCTGTCACGTTGTCCCGAAAATATCTTCGGTGGAAGGTGGGTCAAAGGAACTTAATTGTCTAGACTAGACCTCTGTCTATTCCTGTATAGGGAATTGCGTGAAGATTTTTTTAATTGGTCATTTGAAGTTCTATTAACTGTTTTATTTTTTCGATAAAAAGTTGTTTTATTTTATAACATTATAAAACTTGAACTCGCTGAAAATAATTTCAGATTATCAATGAAAATGGTAAATATATTAAGAATTTAGAAAAATAAGGTATATTTTATCAATAGTTTTGATATAAATATCATTAATTTCAAAAATGTTTCAAATCTTAACTCTAGGGAAAAGCTCCTTCAAAACTTTAAAACCGACGGGTGTTGCGCGTTTTCAATTCGCCAACTTTATAAAAAATATCATCTAAAAAAGGAAATAACTGCATTGATATGGTAATTTTATTAAACAAACACCACGACTTACCGGAGGCAATTACAGTGATTGCACCACGGGAACTACTATGGCACGAGATCGCAACGAACTCACTTACTTGCACGCTACCACTAATCACAAGTCACATGCATGAGTCGATCACAGACAAGACGGTATTTTCGAACGCATGTGCGGTACGCTGCACTTTATCACGTCACATACACTATGGTAGGGCACAGTTTTTATGGGAATCTGTTTGAGCGACAACCGTCCACCGTTTCGATGCAGCTTCAACTGGCTGGGGCGACGCTACCGCGCGTGTCTCTAACCCCCTACCCCCAGCCCGCCCCGCTTACCTCGCGGTACGGGCAAATAGAAATAAAGTATGCGCTGTAAGGACAGAACGTAAAAGAAAACGTATCTGAATGCCTCCGGGGTGAGTTAGTTAGATAGCGATGTTCCTAAAGCTCACTGAAATTCTGTAATTAAATGACGTCCAGGAAGCTAAAAACGGATGAACCCACCATATTTAATAAATAAGATAATGTTTTCGTAAAGTTTTTGACAATTTCTGTTTTCCTTTGCTAAATGCCTTCGTTGAAATGTCGGTGGAAAGGACGTAATTGTATATACATCTATCTACTCCAGTAATTGGAATGGCGTGAAGATATCACTTCACCAATAGCAACATTTCTATAGATGGTACAGGCGATCGTATCTTTTGGTGAGGCATAATAAGAGCAAGGCCGCGAATTTGCTGAATACCATCGTTAAGTAGAGACATCTTGTGCTTTTGCAATAGTCCACTGTCTGAGGCGACCGAAAGTCTATTTTCTTCTCTTCGACGGCCTTTTCCAAAGAAATTCTTAGTGTTTGAAAACGCACATGGAGGTCCCCTGGCGCCGCGACTACACGTGAATGTCTACAATTACTCACTATAATGTAAACCGACTGCCCGCCGAATGATAGGGCATAACCTCTTCCTTCCATCAAAAATGAATTAAAGTTTAAAATTAACGTCTTCATACTTTTTTAAATCCTGGCAACGTAAAAACTCAATCAAATTAAAAGCAAAACTCTGTCATAACTGTTATTTTTATCACAATGAATAGCTAAAGCCAGCCACGCGTTGTTGACGGTTAGTTTGTTAATAACATTTATAAAATAGTAAAGAAAAGTATTACATTTGTTAGACAAAAATGGTTACTATGCGTTTAATTCCTCTTCTGTTATTCAAAAATCATATACGTGTCTTCACATACAATCCCTGCCGGGGTAGCCAGAGAGAATAGATCGCCAAGTGTCACGATTCTTACATACCTCTTTCGATTCTTTCAGATTAATTATCTTCTTCATACATGCACGCCTAGGTGTCCGAGTACTCTCGCCCCTGCCCAAAAATCATATATTTAAAAAATATGTTTCCCGTGCCCTAAAGATCTTCGGTATACAAAGTATTTACACACTCTTGGATTACTTATCAAAATTTTATGTCAAACCATCGACTACTTTTAGTTTGACGACCACCAACATACGGCAACTGTACTTTTATATGTATACGTAAAAATATATAAAATAAAAAAATATCTTCACGCAATTCCCAATACAGGGGTAGACAGAGGTCTAGTCTAGACAATTAAGTCCCTTCGACCCACCTTCCACCGAAGATATTTTCGGGACAACGTGACAGGTGGTGAGCCCGTCGCCGCCTTTATGTCCAAGCCAACGATATAATTCGTACATAACGTTTTGAAAAACCCATTGGTACGAGCCTGCCACCTGGGGATCGAACTCGGGTCTCTCGACTCGAAATTCCAACCACCCAATCTCTCGGCTATATATCATATTTATTATCATTATTGTTTTTAGTAGAAATAATTTTAAATAAAACAAAAAAAAATATTAAAACTATTTGTTGGAAAACATAATGATAACGATAAAATGACACTATACAGATAATATGTCTAGTAAAAGGAAACTTAAACTTAAAACATATTAATATAAATAATATGTAGCATAGTTTACAGTAGATTTTATAATTTTTTATACTTCAAAATTGCCGCCCAATTACTTTACTTAAGGGTGCAATTGGAGTGAGGCAGGCATTCAGTAAACCTTAAACAATGATGTCATCAGCATTATAAATACAATTGACAACTTTTAACAGCCATTTAATTGTTATATTTTAAATTATAATAGCTAGAATCATTGCCAATCAAGTTGACATTATCATTAGTACCAAATAATATGAAATAAAAAGAATATTCGTTAAAGTTACTTCCCTTGAAAGCAAGGCTTTTAGAACATGCAATACGGTAATTACTAATGTCTGTTTAATTAGCGCTTCACTAATTTCACTGTTTCGTTTCGTTTAGGCCATTAAGGACGCTTGACGTTGGCTCCGAAACGCCACATTGCGTAGGTCAATTCTATCAGGAGTTCATTTTAGCTTGACCTAAATGCATACAGAATAAAGATTAAAATAGCATAAACTGATTTAAAAAGCTCCTTTAAATACAATTAGATTTTTAATTAGGTAATAGGTTTACAGTTAACTTTGAATAATGAAAAGTGAAGGAGATTTTAGTAGTAAAGTTTAGAAAGTTTTTTATTAATTGAAAATAAATCAGGTTACAACTTCTTCATAATCGAAGATGATCGCAGTACCCACAGAAAGATTGTCGTCACCCAGCGGAACTAAGTAATGCGCTAAATGTTGCAAAGTAATGAAATCAATAATTTCTATTAAGCATTTTTATTGTTTTTTAAAGCACATAGACGATGCTGGGCGTTTTGTTATTAAATATATTCGTAAATAAAAAAATTAACTAACCATATCTCACTAAATCATCGAGCAGGTAGCAGCATTAACACATTGTGACATAGTGCTATATGACATAATACTACCGGGGTGAGTTAGTAAGATAGTAATGTTCCTAATGCTCACTGTAGGAAAACAAAAACAAAAAAATTGCCATATTTAACAAAAAAGATATTATTTTCGTTCGATTTTTGTCGTTTCCTGTTTTCATTTGCTAAATTTCTTCGGAGAAAGGTGGGTTGAAAAAAAAAGACTTAATTGTCTTTAGCACGTTTACTACACTAAAAAAAGTCACGATAGCCGAGTGGTTGGGTGGTCGGAATTTCGAGTCAATAGACCCGAGTTCGATCCCCAGTTGATAGGCTCGTACCAATGGGTTTTTCAAAAACTTATGTACGAATATCGTTGGCTTGGACATAAAGACGGCGACGGGCTCACCACCTGTCACGTTGTCCTGAAAATATCTTCGGTGGAAGGTGGGTAGAAGGGACTTAATTGTCTAGACTCTACCTCTGTCTACCCTTGTATTGGGAAGTGCGTGAAGATATTTTATTATTTTTTACGTTTACTACACATACTATGTCACATACATTGCAACATAGTTCCATAATTTATACCCCACTGCCTAAGTTTTGTAGATGTAGAGCAAATGCCATTAAACAGGAGAAAGTTTCCAGAAACCTATGCTCATTAGAGAGACATTTTCATTTTTAATTATGACTCTGATTAAATTGAAAACAAACCGACTAAACTGAATCCGCTCCAAGTAAGAATAAAAATGGAGGTTAAAGATAGTTACCAAAAAGTGCGATTGTAAAGTGCCTTACTAGATTCTCTCCCCTACCTTGTTTTTCCTAGTGAAATATCAGAATTCCAAAAATGTACAGCTGCTGCCGTAATGAGGCCGATAACTTGCATATTGATATTGTTTCCATGAAATAAGAATCCATACGACATAATGACGACATGACATCCAGCATTGCACTCATACAAGTCGGTAATAAGGGAAGGTAAACGTCCAAAAAAAATGAAGAACTCTATGGAAACCCTATAAATACAAAACTATAAATAGAAGTAGGATAATCCAGTAGCGGCAATGAAATCAGTAAAAGTGTCTTAATTGGCGATCCCATTGAAACTTTATCCATAAGTGTAATCCAATTAATAATGTGTTTCACACATAACACAGCCGAATAGGAATGTAAACCAGTATTGTATTGATTTTATGAAACTTCTACGTTTCTGGCTTGACTGCTTATCGCTATTTTGACCTTACCTAAACTTTGAGTACGTCCGTTCATTGTTTGACAAATATTTGTAATGCTGTTATGCTATACAGATATGTTGAGTTTAAGTTTAGGTCTATAAGGATTAACAACACTACAGTTTTAATATTAAGTTCTCGTTTTAGTATTTGAATGAAGTACTTAAATATCAAATTAGCCATTCAATCTATTCATTCCGCTCTGTCCCGGGAGACTCGTGTCCGTGTCCAAGGGTAATGTGATTTCATGGTTTCGTGGCGCCCTTCTTTCATTTTATTTCCCAAATGTGTTAATGAAAACCCTCAAACAAGGAACAAATTAAGGAGAGAGGTCAAGTTGTGTCGTAAAGGGCATTGCTATATATTTACATTCTATATAAATTTATTCATCATAAAATTATTAATTGAGGAATTTTTTTTCTGTGCTTATAAATATTTTGTATTTTGACGACGCTATGGCCAAGTTGGTAATTACTCTTGCCTTTGAAACTACAGTTGTGGATTCGAATCCCGCTAGGGGCAAATATTTGTATGATTAATATGAATGTCTGTACTTAAGTTACGGATGCTAACTTTCGCTCCACCGGGAAATTTGTTTCATAAAATTTTAAAAGTTAAAGCACAAACACTAAGCCAATAAAATGACACAACAAAATTAGAATAGAGCACAAAGGAAACGGTTAAAATCTTTTAAATTTTAAAACATGAAATGTCGAATTGTATCGTTTGTATACGGGAATTATATCGTCATTTTGTTCACTTATATATGATATATTTCTCGTTCTATTTACTTATTATTCAACGGGGACGAGTAAATTATTTGTTGTGCATGCAATAACTACGAATACACCATAAAACAATAAAATCCAGTGCGTAAATAGAAGTGGGTTTGTTTGAAAAGAAAGGGAAGCACACACTATAAGGGGACCTAATCCCTTGAGTACATTTATGCTTATAAAAAATGGAGGTTTTGATTACTCTTTGAAAAAGTAGAAGCATATAAAAGATAATTGCACTCCTCATAAATACACATTTACATACAGCAAAGATTACCGTATACTTGGGTGATCTGATAGATTTAATAGAAGAAATAATAATATTTATTGCAAATCAACAGTGAATATTGTATGGTGATATTGTACCAAAATTAATTTTATTATGTATGTTCTGTCTATCTGCTTGTTGAAAGGTGAACAATTGTTTTTTCGTAACATAGTATATATGCGATTTTCATATTTGACAAGATGGCGACAGGCACGTAGAGGCGAACAAAAATAAATAAAAAATCAAATACTCCAAGTCTCCAGTAACCAGTCCCGTTTTTACGAGACTAACGTATTTGATGTAGACATACATATGTTTAGGTAGATGTGCTGGACCGGTAAGATAAATTTGTAATCAATAAGACGGTAATAATAGTAATCAATAGGACGGTATAATAGGATAGACATCTAGACCTGTCTATCCCAGTATTGGAAATGGCGTAAAGATATATGTATATTATGATAAGTATAACACTAATAAATCATCATCG
The DNA here is from genome assembly GCA_029286605.1 of Sericinus montela. NCBI lineage: Eukaryota > Metazoa > Arthropoda > Insecta > Lepidoptera > Papilionidae > Sericinus > Sericinus montela. The sequence goes on from JAGSMR010000057.1 coordinate 4,077,376, forward strand.
TAAATTTAGTCATCATAAGTTAATAATAAATTTATTATTTATTACAAAATATTTGATAGTGACGGGATACATATTAACTCGGATATAGAGTTTGCTCTAAGGTTACAAACAGTTTGACTTTTTAATTAACTTTGTACTAAGGTGTATTCAACTAGCTGTCCTAAATAAACAAAATCAAACTTTTCGTTACCAAAGAAAACTATTTTCTCCTAAGCGTAATGAAAAATATTGCAGAAAACTTGGCATACATACGCGTTTCGTAAAATTGCTTTAGAGCGCCGTTATTTTATTATTAGATCCCCAGTATGTTTCTCAAATAAAATTATGAAACATTCTATTATTATGGACATTGTAGAAACAAGTCAATATTTAATAAAGGTTTTGGCTCAATTCAATACCTTTTTTTATTTATTATTTAAGTGTTCTTTTGCGAATTAATTTAGCGTAACAGTTTCAGGTATTTTTAACGCTGTTGTGAGTAGTTCAAGTGTTAGTATTATTATTAGTACAGTTAACACACATTTATCTTTAATTATAATAAAGTCATGTCAAAATCTTATTAAAGTTAAAGTATTAGATTTTTTATCGATGAAGAAAGGAGGAGGAATGGAAGAAATCATTATGGAGCAAAAATAACCATTTGTTATTTGTTATATATTATGGATATATTTAATTTGTATTTTTCATTCTTTATTATTATCTTTATTTGTTAGAGAGAACCTGATCATCGATTGACCTGAGCCGCTCTTCGATGATCTGGTTCTGTGGTGTATAGAGATGAGAATAGTATTCCATATGGGGCCGATTTTGTACCTTATAGAACTGAAACCAGTGGGCTGGCATGAAATACTGAGCACAGAAGTTTCGCTTATGCTGTAAGTAGAAAATTAATTCTGTGCTCTTTTTATTTGAACAATAAAACTTTTTTATACTCAATAAAATTTTTCATATGACAACAAAGCTATTGTGTAAGGAAATTTTTAATTCTTGGATAAACACTGAAAAATAAGTCTAGATAGCCGAGTGGTTGGTCGTGCAGAATTGGTGTCGAGAAACCCGAGTTCCATCCCCCGATGGCAGGGTCGAACCAGTGCGTTTTTTTAAGTTTTTTTCGATTTGTATAGTTGGCTAGAACATAAAAACGGCGACAGGCTCATCACCTGTTTCAATGAATGTCTTCGTTCAAAGGTCGAGTCTAAAGGACTGTATTGTCTAGAACTCTGCCTACCCGAGTATTAAGAATAGCATAAAGACAAAGACTTAAATAAGATATTACATGTTTATAAAGTACTATTTGATTAAATTGCCAATTATTAGAAAGCAAGAACATTTTTACTATTTAATAATTTTAAATCAAATCAAAGCGCATCTTCAGAAGTCAAGAGTGACTCTTTATCATATTGAAGATTGTAGCTAACAAAGAATCCTTAAAAAAGATGAGTGGAGTTATGAATTTTGTAAAAAAATTATGAATTAAGTTTTATGTTCTTAGAAATATTGTTTTTATATTTAAATACGGCAACGAAACTAATGTTTTCTTTCATTTTATTATCTTGCAGATGACGAAGTTTAAATAAATATGGAGTTCATAATAAATAGAAATTTTTTTTTGTTTAGTTGTAAGTGACTTCGTGAGTAATGGCATCATTTAAGACAGGGCTCTATCAAGCTAAAATGGATAATGCTTAGTTGGTCACGGTTCGGTTGAACGTCGCTTTTAAGCTATTGTTGAGCTATTATTTATTCAATCAATCCACGAAGGCTTAAAAGATTGATTGCTATAGTTGTTGCATGTTGCGGTAAACAATTAAAAAGTTTAGTTTAAGCTTAATATTAGAAGTAAGGAAACCTCTTTCCTTAAAAAGATAGAATAGGAAGAAAAGGTTTGGGATGTAAATGGAACTATGTCATTTCTTCGACTTAGAAAAAGAGCATTGTTTTGGAAGCCTATTTATGACATTAATAAGTAATATCTTCAACAAACATTTTTAAATTCAGGATTGGACTAAAATTGACATGGATGTTTGTATAGCAGGAGTAGACAGCTCTAGAACATTCGAACCACATTTCATCAAAGTTTATTCTGGGATTACGTAACGGGTGGTGAACCTATCGCCGTCTCAGTTATAAGTCTAAGCCAACATTAGATTATAATTATATAGATAATTCATATAAGTTGTACTTATAGAAGTTGGTAATTAGGTTTATAATTTTATTTAAAATTGCCGTTTATGAAAAAAGTCTATGAATCTGCAGGTGAAAAGCGTGTTTTGGTTTATTCGCGGAAATAACTGACTAAGTCTTGAGTGTTCTCATTTGACGGTAACAAAATGTTATCCTTTAGCCGAATGGTTGTGTAATCGAAATTCGAGTCAAGAGGTCCCAGTTCGATCCCCAGGTGGTAGGCTTATACCAATGTTTTTTTTAACTTTGTACGATACACGTACATCGTTGGCTTGGACATAATGATGGCGACAGGCCCTTCAGCTATCAAAAAAAAAGTCTATGGTAGAAGGTGGGTCGAAAAGACGTTAAACGCCTAAACATATATCTACACCTCTGTTGGAGATGGCGAGAAGATATATTTTTTTTTGTTTTTTCTTTTGCTATTGTTACGCCTAAACTGAAACATGTGTATCATGTTCCTCAATATCGAACCGGTTCACCCTATATGCTTCGAATCCTACAGATGTTATGGTGCTTAAGAATAGCGATTACCGATTTTATTAATTTCATTAATACAAAATCAAAATATTACAATTCTTAGAAACACATTTTTGCACCTTAAAAATAGCTATGGTACGGTGTCAATTGTTTTCGTAAATTTCTGATGGTTTCCGTTTAGAGTTGCGTATACACCGGATATCAAGTTAAACATGATTATCATGTTGTCGACCGCTGCAAGTTCCCGGGTTTGACTCCAGAACGCTAGATATAATCGAGAGATCAGAGTTCGATCGCCAAGTGCTAGGCTCGTACAAATAGCTTTATCACAACTAATGTACGATTTATATCAATGGCTAGGACATAAAAAATACGACATGCTCACCACCCGTCTTGTTTTCCCAAGCAATGTCTTCGGTGGAAGGTGGGTCGAAAGGACTTTATTGTCTTGTTCTTTGCCAAGCCCCGTATAGGAAAAATCATTAAGGCATTTTTTCATTACCTACTTAGAAAATAAAAACAAATTTTTGTAGATGTGATGTGTTATCATTGAAATATAGATTCTTTTTTTTCAATCATTTCCCAAGCAAAACTCTGGGGTCATGACAGCTAAAACTGCCACCGCTTTGTAGATAGTCTAAACTTTCAATAATTAAATGTTTCATGTCGAAAAACCTGTAAATCTGTACACTTAAAGACGCCATAGTATGGGTAGCCTGAATCATTAAAATTGTTATACCGCTATACATAGTGTAGTTGTACCTTTATAATGTTATATAACAGGTCGCAAACAACTGGCATGAGGTAATAATACCCAGCCTCCACTCCGCTCAAACGATACAAGCTAGCGGAAATTAACAGCTTTTAGCTCGCAGCCTAGCCGAGTGGAGCAGTAGCAAGCGCAGTAGCGGAACTGCAACTCGATTTATCTTTTACTGTGTTCCAACGTTGCAACTAAAAGGTATTGGTCAGTTAAATTTACAGATATGACGATTTTAGGTGAGAATATATGGTTAACAACTTTCAACAATATTATTTAAAATTTCTGTATTGTTGCATCATTAGAATATACTACCTCCTTTGTTCCAGTGGGTATCGTAAGAGCCGACTAAAATACCCATGTTTACCGATAAATGGCGGGATAACCGTTTCGAAAAATATCAGATGAAGTATCAGCTAACCCGCGAACGAAGATGAATGATGATGTCTGGAACTGCAGTTGCCAATGGTGGCGATTATGGAAAGTATATTATTATATTGCCATGTTGGAGAGGCCTACTTCCTACAGTGGACTAACAGGCCGTTGTGTATGTGTGTATATCAAATTAATACGGTTTTTTGTTGTTGTCAGTTGTTATTTAAGCTCCATCTAGCATGTCTTCTTTTCAGTAGAATTCCACGCTGCCTACACCTTGGTTTGGTGAATCTAGCTTAGGTCCGCAAACCAGGCAAGGCTGTAACATACTATGCTCACAGCAGCTTACCATACAACGTTAAAAAACAACAGCTTATAAGTCACGATAGCCGAATTGTTGGGTGGTCGGAAATGCGAGTCGTGCGACCCGAGTTCGACCCCCAGGTGGCAGTACCAATGATCTTTTCAAAAAACTTATGTACGAATTTCATCGTTGGCTTGGACATAAAATACGGCGACCGGCTCACCACCCGTCACGTTGTCCCGAAAATATCTTTGCTGGAAGGTGGGTCAAAGGGACTTAATTGTCTAGACTTGACCTCTGTCTACCCCTGTATTGGGAATTGCGTGAAGCTTTCAGGGGTAATAATTTTATAGAATAGGGAGGCAAACGAGCAGGTGGCTGACGTGATGGTAAGCTTCAGTGTTGTTCAAAGTCAAGCAACAAAAATTCTCTTAAGGCGATCCGAGATGAGATTTTCCTCCAAGTAACTTGGGTCCTCGGATTACATGGGCCCTCCCCATGACGGAAGTTTCTCTTTCATTTATAGGCAGTGCTTCGCATCAGCAGCCATCGTCGCAACCCTTATTTCTAACTTGCGAGCCTCTGTCCTCGCAAGTGTCCATAGATGAAGCTGTAAAGGCCTCCGGGCGAATAGCATCCCATGGATTGTTTTTAGTCGGTATACTTCTCCTTCTCGAGTCCGACACTGTTCGTATCGGTGCGGGAGGTCATCGATACGAACAGTGTCCAGGAAACGTTCGTATATAAATCATTTTCCTCCACGGATATCAAAAAAATATTATTGATGCAAAAATACATTATGATAATATAAACAAAAGAAAGCTCTTCTAATACTATAAATACATCCTAACGTATATTAATAACCAAATGAAGTGATAACATTATAATAACTATCCTTTATTACATAACGATTTATGATATTTAAAAAGTGTTTTTATTTAGACGTATGTGTCAAGTCAAGTGAAGTGTACAAAAAACAGATCGTACGGATAGTTATAGCTAAAAAAATATTAAGGTTAACATGTTCTCCAAGTAATAATGATGTTACAGGTCAGAATCTGACATTTAAATAAATTATAACTTAATTATATATTTAATTCCAAAAAACATTGTAAAAATATCTTGTAATAGCTAGAATAACAAAAATAGCTAAAATAGTATTTACCTAGTTGTATGTTAGAAAAACCAATTATTAAAAGTTACTAAAATTTTAGTTATCATTTTACGTAGTCTTACTTTGTGGGGGAAAAGGGTAGTGCTGTGTAGTGTTAACTCGTATGACACCAAAAACGAAGGTTTGTTAATTATTTCAATTCATGTTTTAGTTACTGTTTGTATTAATTTAATATTAATTATTGTATATTTACCCATTGTCAGATTGGGTTAGTTTATAGTCTACGTAAGTTTTACTTCTCTCGACTACATTTCCTCTAATCTTATTTGGAACAACTTGAGTGGTGTTGAGCCTATCGTTGTACCACCAACGATACAATTCGTATATAAATCATTTTCCTCCACGGATATCAAAAATATTATTGATGCAAAAATACATTATGATAATATAAACAAAAGAAAGCTCTTCTAATACTATAAATACATCCTAACGTATATTAATAACCAAATGAAGTGATAACATTATAATAACTATCCTTTATTACATAACGATTTATGATATTTAAAAAGTGTTTTTATTTAGACGTATGTGTCAAGTCAAGTCAAGTGAAGTGTACAAAAACAGATCGTACGGATAGTTATAGCTAAAAAAATATTAAGGTTAACATGTTCTCCAAGTAATAATGATGTTACAGGTCAGAATATATGGTTAACAACTTTCAACAATATTATTTAAAATTTCTGTATTGTTGCATCATTAGAATATACTACCTCCTTTGTTCCAGTGGGTATCGTAAGAGCCGACTAAAATACCCATGTTCACCGATAAATGGCGGGATAACCGTTTCGAAAAATATCAGATGAAGTATCAGCTAACCCGCGAACGAAGATGAATGATGATGTCTGGAACTGCAGTTGCCAATGGTGGCGATTATGGAAAGTATATTATTATATTGCCATGTTGGAGAGGCTTACTTCCTACAGTGGACTAACAAGCCGTTATGTATGTGTGTATATCAAATTAATACGGTTTTTTGTTGTTGTCAGTTGTTATTTAAGCTCCATCTAGCATGTCTTCTTTTCAGTAGAATTCCACGCTGCCTACACCTTGGTTTGGTGAATCTAGCTTAGGTCCGCAAACCAGGCAAGGCTGTAACATACTATGCTCACAGCAGCTTACCATACAACGATAAAAAACAACAGCTTATAAGTCACGATAGCCGAATTGTTGGGTGGTCGGAAATGCGAGTCGTGCGACCCGAGTTCGACCCCCAGGTGGCAGTACCAATGATCTTTTCAAAAAACTTATGTACGAATTTCATCGTTGGCTTGGACATAAAATACGGCGACCGGATCACCACCTGTCACGTTATTCCGAAAATATCTTTGGTGGAAGGTGGGTCAAAGGGACTTAATTGTTGAGATCTCTGTCTACCCTGTATTGGGAATAGCGTGAAGAAAGGCTTTTAATTGTATAATAGTTGGAGGTTCCTCTAAAATGAAACGTTGACTTTTTTAAATAATTACTCATAAATGAAATTTATGCTCCTATGTTTTATTTTAATTTTGATTTAGAGTTCACAGTTGCATCTCTATTGTTGTAATTCAAATATCCTAGGTATGTTCCTGGTAGGCAATACTGAATTTCGTCTATAATTTCCCAGTGCCATGTCGTACGTACGGAACTTAATTATCGCAAAGCAATTATAGAGAGGCGCTGAACATGTTAACACTTGATCGGGTACGAGGAAACAGTTGATGCAACAGCGTATGATATCTTTAAGTTGTAAGTTGTGTTTATAAAATATAAATGAAACATTTGATAATTGTATTAAAATGTATTTTTATTTATTTCCAAGAACGTAGTACATATACAGGTGTAAACGTTTATTAAGTCTTTATTTGCACAAAAAAGAAAACAAATAAGTAGATGTTACACAATTTATGTAAAAATATTTCAACTTCATTTAACATATAGTCTCATATCATTAAAACAACTGTACTGATTATGACGAAACTTGTCCTTAAGTTGAATTTAATATAAGCCGATAAAAAAGAATGGTTACAATTTGATTAACAATTCCTGATTATAAATTTTCAAACACAGATCGTACGGATAGTTATAGCTAAAAAAATATTAAGGTTAACATGTTCTCCAAGTAATAATGATGTTACAGGTCAGAATCTGACATTTAAATAAATTATATTATATCCTGCTAGCTATTTAGTAGTCACCAATTCACTTTTTAAACTGATAAGACACAGGGTTTTGTTTAGTTTTATTCAATTTCATCATTGACGATAGCCGAGTGGTTGGGTGATCGAAATTCGAGTCAAGAGGTCCCAGTTCGATCCCCAGGTGGCAGTACCAATGATCTTTTCAAAAACTTATGTACGAATTTCATCGTTGGCTTGGACATAAAATACGGCGACCGGCTCACCACCCGTCTTGTTTTCCCAAGCAATGTCTTCGGTGGAAGGTGGGTCAAAGGGACTTAATTGTCTAGACTTGACCTCTGTCTACCCCTGTATTGGGAATTGCGTGAAGCTTTCAGGGGTAATAATTTTATAGAATAGGGAGGCAAACGAGCAGGTGGCTGACGTGATGGTAAGCTTCAGTGTTGTTCAAATTCAAGCAACAAAAATTCTCTTAAGGCGATCCGAGATGAGATTTTCCTCCAAGTAACTTGGGTCCTCGGATTACATGGGCCCTCCCCATGACGGAAGTTTCTCTTTCGTTTATAGGCAGTGCTTCGCATCAGCAGCCATCGTCGCAACTCTGTCCTCGCAAGTGTCCATAGATGAAGCTGTAAAGGCCTCCGGGCGAATAGCATCCCATGGATTGTTTTTAGTCGGTATACTTCTCCTTCTCGAGTCCGACACTGTTCGTATCGGTGCGGGAGGTCATCGATACGAACAGTGTCCAGGAAACGTTCGTGTATAAATCATTTTCCTCCACGGATATCAAAAATATTAAATATTACGGATACGTCCAAATAATATTACATGCGTGGTTAAAGTATAGTGATAACCTTTTTTACACGCTTTATATTAGCTTCACTTGTATGGGCGCGATTTTGACCCATTTTAAACGGCCAGATTTCGTTAAAACTTTGTAGATTTATCGAGGACCGATGAAAATACACTAATTTGATAAAAAACTAAAAGTAAAATAAATAATAGTTTAAAAATATTAAGGTTAACATGTTCTCCAAGTAATAATGATGTTACAGATCAGAATCTGACATTTAAATAAATTATAACTTAATTATATATTTAATTCCAAAAACATTGTAAAAATATCTTGTAATAGCTAGAATAACAAAAATAGCTAAAATAGTATTTACCTAGTTGTAAGTTAGAAAAACCAATTATTAAAAGTTACTAAAATTTTAGTTATCATTTTACGTAGTCTTACTTTGTGGGGAAAAGGGTAGTGCTGTGTAGTGTTAACTCGTATGACACAAAAACGAAGGGTTTGTTAATTATTTCAATTCATGTTTTAGTTACTGTTTGTATTAATTTAATGTTAATTATTGTATATTTACCCATTGTCAGATTGGGTTAGTTTATGGTCTACGTAAGTTTTACTTCTCTCGACTACATTTCCTCTAATCTTATTTGGAACAACTTGAGTGGTGTTGAGCCTATCGTTGTACCACCAACGATACAATTCGTATATAAGTTGTAAAAAAACATATCGCTTTAAGCCCTTCTACTAGGAATCGAACTCGAGCCTCCTGATTCGAATTTCGATCACACAACTTGGCTATCGTGTTTTTTTTTTACCATCCGTTGTTTTTGCGTAACTGTCTTGAATACTTCACCTTTCTATATCGTAATATACCATCTCAAAATGAAAACTATATATATTTTCACGCAATTCCCAATACAGGGGTAGATAGAGGTCTAGTCTAGACAATTAAGTCCCTTCGACCCACCTTCCACCGAAGATATTTTCGGGACAACGTGACAGGTGTTGAGCCCGTCGCCGTCTTTATGTCCAAGCCAACGATATTCGTACATAAGTTTTGAAAAACCTATTGGTACGAGCTTACCAACTGGGGATCGAAATCGGGTCTATTGACTCGAAATTCCGACTACCAACCACTCGGCTATCGTGACTTTTTTTTCACTTTCAAAATAAAAAATATTTTATTAACATTATAATAACTATCCTTTATTACATAACGATTTATGATATTTAAAAGTGTTTTATTTAGACGTATGTGTCAAGTCAAGTGTACAAAAACAGATCGTACGGATAGTTATAGCTAAAAAATATTAAGGTTAACATGTTCTCCAAGTAATAATGATGTTACAGATCAGAATCTGACATTTAAATAAATTATAACTTAATTATATATTTAATTCCAAAAAACATTGTAAAAATATCTTGTAATAGCTAGAATAACAAAAATAGCTAAAATAGTATTTACCTAGTTGTAAGTTAGAAAAACCAATTATTAAAAGTTACTAAAATTTTAGTTATCATTTTACGTAGTCTTACTTTGTGGGGGAAAAGGGTAGTACTGTGTAGTGTTAACTCGTATGACACCAAAAACGAAGGGTTTGTTAATTATTTCAATTCATGTTTTAGTTACTGTTTGTATTAATTTAATGTTAATTATTGTATATTTACCCATTGTCAGATTGGGTTAGTTTATGGTCTACGTAAGTTTTACTTCTCTCGACTACATTTCCTCTAATCTTATTTGGAACAACTTGAGTGGTGTTGAGCCTATCGTTGTACCACCAACGATACAATTCGTATATAAGTTGTAAAAAACATATCGCTTTAAGCCCTTCTACTAGGAATCGAACTCGAGCCTCCTGATTCGAATTTCGATCACACAACTTGGCTATCGTGTTTTTTTTTTACCATCCGTTTCTTTTTGCGTAACTGTCTTGAATACTTCACCTTTCTATATCGTAATATACCATCTCAAAATGAAAACTATATATATTTTCACGCAATTCCCAATACAGGGGTAGATAGAGGTCTAGTCTAGACAATTAAGTCCCTTCGACCCACCTTCCACCGAACATATTTTCAGGACAACGTAACAGGTGGTGAGTCCGTCGCCGTCTTTATGTCCAAGCCAACGATATAATTCATTCATAAGATTTTGAAAAACCTATTGGTACTGCCACCTGCCACCTGGGGATCGAACTCGGGTCTCTCGACTCAAAATTCCGACCACCCAACCACTCGGCTATTGTGACTTAATATAAAAAACTAAAAGCCTTACTAAAAGCTTTCCTAAGGTAGTAAAATCCTTCAGCAGCTAAGTTCTTTCCTGTTCGTCAAAATGATTATGAAGTTGAAATGTGAATCTACAACTGTGTGATTAAAAGTTTATTGTGAAAAAATAAAAATTACTACCTTTGCTACCTTCATAAAGGTAATTGGAATGTTCAATCAAAAAATGTCTTCGATGGAAGGTTTGTCTAAAGGACTTAATTGTTGAGATCTCTGTCTACCCCTGTATTGGGAATAGCGTGAAGAAAGGCTTTTAATTGTATAATAGTTGGAGGTTCCTCTAAAATGAAACGTTGACTTTTTTTTAAATAATTACTCGCAAATGAAATTTATGTTCCTATGTTTTATTTTAATTTTGATTAATAGTTCACAGTTGCATCTCTATTGTTGTAATTCAAATATCCTAGGTATGTTCCTGGTAGGCAATACTGAATTTCGTCTATAATTTCCCAGTGCCATGTCGTACGTACGGAACTTAATTATCGCAAAGCAATTATAGAGAGGCGCTGAACATGTTAACACTTGATCGAGTACGAGGAAACAGTTGATACAACAGCGTATGATATCTTTAAGTTGTAAGTGTTTATAAAATATAAATGAAACATTTGATAATTGTATTAAAATGTATTTTTATTTATTTCCAAGAACGTAGTACATATACAGGTGTAAACGTTTATTAAGTCTTTATTTGCACAAAAAAGGAAACAAATAAGTAGATGTTACACAATTTATGTAAAAATATTTCAACTTCATTTAACATATAGTCTCATATCATTAAAACTACTGTACTTATTATGACGAAACTTGTCCTTAAGTGGAATTTAATATAAGCCGATAAAAAAGAATGGTTACAATCTGATTAACAATTCCTGATTATAAATTTTCAAACACATGCACATCGTACATAATTTGTATGTACATAATATGTTTAGGATTCCTAATATTTTATCAAAAATATAAATATTACACGGATACGTCCAAATAATATTACATGCATGGTTAAAGTATAGTGATAACCTTTTTTACACGCTTTATATTAGCTTCACTTGTATGGGCGCGATTTTGACCCATTTTAAACGGCCAGATTTCGTTAAAACTTTGTAGATTTATCGAGGACCGATGAAAATACACTAATTTGATAAAAAAACAAATAATAGTTTAAAAAATATTAAAAAAAAATATATCTTCACGCAATTCCCAATACAGGGGTAGGCAGAGGTCGAGTCTAGACAATTAAGTCCTTTCGACCCACCTTCCACCGAAGATATTTTCGGGATAACGTGACAGGTGTTGAGCCCGTCGCCGTCTTTATGTCCAAGCCAACGATATTCGTACATAAGTTTTTGAAAAACCTATTGGTACGAGCTTACCAACTGGGGATCGAAATCGGGTCTATTGACTCGAAATTCCGACTACCCAACCACTCGGCTATCGTGACTTTTTTTTCACGCTTTTTTCAAAATAAAAAATATTTTATTTTGAAAATAGCGTGAGGTGCATGGTGTCAATAGTTATAAATATTTTATTGACAGATATGAGTAGAGTGATTATCATTTTAATAATACCTTAAAAAGCACTTTTTAATTAATTTATATTTATAGAAATTTTTAACGCTATTTTTAATTTAATATTATTTAAATTTATTTTCTATTTTTTAGTTCGGTTTCTATAAGAAGCGTGTTTTTTAGTTTTTTTAAACTATTATTTATTTTAAAGTGGGTTTAAGTATAGTGATTAATGTTTGGCAAAGTAAAATTATATTATATCCTGCTAGCTATTTAGTAGTCACCAATTCACTTTTTAAACTGATAAGACACAGGGTTTTGTTTAGTTTTATTCAATTTCATCATTGACGATAGCCGAGTGGTTGGGTGATCGAAATTCGAGTCAAAAGACTCGAGTTCGATCCCCAGGTGATCGGCTCGTACCAATGAGTTTTTACAAAACTTATGTACCTGCCACGGTATCCCAAAAAGTGTCTTCGGTGAAAGGTGGTGGTGGGTTAAAGACAAAATTGTCTGCACCTCTTTCTAGCTACTAGCATTAGAAATAGTATGAAGATAAACACGGACACAATCTAGTTATAATAAACAGTGTCACGAACTCCAGCAATAATACTTGGTAGTTGTTGTTGATATAAAATATGTGATGAAGTATAAATCATACGTTACTTAAGTTTATTACGTATTCCGCTTCACAGCGTTGTTCACTACAGGAAATTTATACACGACAGAAGTGAAAGTGAATCTATGCTGAAATAAAGTACTGCATTATAAATTTTAGAAGCGTTATTTTATTTGCGATGATATTCACATAACCGAAGCTGACACAAACGTCCCAATAGCCGAGATGGTAATGACCCTCTAATCGATTCTTATGGTTGCGGTTTCGAATTCCTTAACTTTCTATAAAATATATATTTGTATGTAAGTATATGATGCCATTAGCTTGGACATTATTTTGGAAACAGGCTCCCCATTTGTCACTTCTTCCTTAATAAGCTTCGATGGAAAGTGGCTCGAAAAGAACTACATTGTCTACACGTCTGCTTGAGAAATAGAAAAAAGGAAAAAAGTACAGAAGTCCAGGCAATTAAGTTTCCGATCCACATTTTCCGAAGACATTTTTTTTGGGACAACGTGTCACAATAATCTAAATTAAATACTATCTTATGTATAGATAATACTCTTAAAACTCTGTATAGATAAAACATTCGTAGGTGTCAATTCAAATCCCATGCCTCATTTCTAATACATTTTAGGTAGAAAGCTTACAAAATTAACTAACCTTTTATTATTATTTGTCACGTTCTTCGGCTCAAAGTGCTATTTCCTTTACCTTCGAATATAATGTTGGAGAGAGAAAGCTAAACCAATTTTGTTCCATTTTCGTCATTATGTAATCGATATAGGCACCGATATAATCTGTGTCAGACTTGAAATGAAGGTTACTTAATATGATGTGAATAAAACAAAGTGATTTTGAAAAGTTAATCAAAGATAATAAAAACTTATAAAATATTTTATTAACTTGTTATATCATTAAATTTTCCCAAGTTTCAAGGTTAAGTAACTCTATATTTAATACATATTTAAATAAATTAAACAAATAACGATTTAAATAAACTAAATAAGTAATTAATAAAATATCTTTACGCAATTCCCAATAGACAGAGGTCTAGTCTAGACAATTAAGTCCCTTTGACCCACCTTCCACCGAAGATATTTTCGGGACAACGTGACAGGTGTTGAGCCCGACGCCGTCTTTATCTCTAAGCCAACGATATAATTCGTACATAAGTTTGTTGAAAAACTCATTGATACGAGCCTGCCACCTGGGGATCGTACTCGGGTTCTCGACTCGAAATTCCGACCACCCAACCACTCAGCTATCGTGACTTAACATATTTAAATTTATACAATACCCTGGAAACTACTCCGACGATTTGGACAGTATTCGTTATTAACATCATGTTTAACAAGTTAAGTTTGTCGAGTTTCACATTTGAGAAAAATCGTTTACGCAGAAAGAAAATAAAATTTATTAGAACTTTTCGAATTACCTATATTGACGCTAGAGAAAACTTGTTCGCCCAGGCTTACCAATTACTTATGGTGCCATACATAACGGTGTTGAAATACAATTATTAAAAATCTAACAAATTTTTCCCTTATTGCCTTGAAATTTCCCGATAAATTCAAGGCAATAAGGGAAAAATTTGTTAAAAAATAAAAAAAAAAAAACAAATAAATATATTATAAAATAAAGTCACGATAGCCGAGTGGTTGGGTGGTCGGGATTTCGAGTCAAGAGTTCCGATTTCGATCCCCAAGTGGCCGTATAAGTGGGTTTTTTGAAAAAAAACTTATGTAGGAATTATATCGTTGACTTGGACATAAAAGACGGTGACAGGTTCACCACCTGTCATGTTGTCCCGAAAATATCTTCGGTGGAAGGTGTGTCGAAGGGACTTAAATGTCTAGACTAGACCTCTGTCTACCCCAGTATTGGGAATTGCGTGAAGATGTTTATTTATTTATTTAAATTTTTCCCTTATAGCCTTGACATTTCCCGATAATTAAAATAAAAGATGATGGACATCAATTTCTGTAAGTAGCCCGGTACTGCTATCGCCAATCAAGACCTAGTAAATAAAAGAGAAGTGTGTTCTGAAGAAAATTGATTATAAAAATTGTAAGGCATCTGTTTTTTTTTACAAATGGTGCTATTACAGCCCATTGATTAAGTGCAGACGTAATATATGTCGAGAAATCTACGCCTATTGTATTGATAACCCAAAAGAACATCAGCAAAACTTCCTTAGTATATACATTATAGGTGATATAGAAATATATTCTCTACATATTTTATTCCTTAAAAGTAAGTACTTTTATAGTTTCACCAAAATCTCGAAAATAAATTATGAGTAATTTAATATTGTTCCGTAAAGAATTCGCCAAAGAGATAAAATTACTAAATATCCCTTTACAGTTAATTAAAAACCGACCAAAGATCGATGCTTTTACTTTAAAACATCAGACAGACTCTTTGAATACCTAAGCATGAACAAAGGGCTTTAATTAAATCTTTAACAACAAAGCTTATTTTACCTTCGAAATTAGCTTAAAAACCGTGTTTGAAGGTATAAAGGAAACTTAAAATACTACAATTAAAAATAAATTTCATTAAACAGCCTTTATTTGTAAGAAGATATAGAAATAACACTCCAATGAAGACAAACTTTTATTGGAGTGTTATTTCTGTATGGGTGATTTATAATTATTCTATATCTACTCAATTTGAATTATTATTATTAGACAAGACGAAGGGTTAAGAAGCAAGGGAAAAAAATAGTAGCAACTTATTTTACTGAACTGTATTGTAAATGTTCTTAAAATTTAACTGCTTTCCTCTTGTCGATGTAACAGCCTGAAATCTCTGCATTCAGCCTTCCATTTGACTTCTTGTTGCGAAACGTCCAAAACGTCCGTCTTTTTTATTTCTTGTATATAATCCTTTCACCACTTTCTCTGTAATAGTCGATAGATAGTCTTTATGGCATTAGTTAGTACGTCGTCTCTTATTTTCTATTGTTTAAACTATTCAATCTTAATTCACACTTGAATAGTTCAAAAAAATACCTTCACAGTACAATATTAGGTATAAAAAAGATAAATTATTAAAAAAAAATATATAAATTACTAATTTTGTTAGTTACAAAATTAATAATTTAGTCTGACTGCGTTAGTCAAAAGGCAAGTGCACGCCTACCAATACATAACGCAGTGTTGGTACCGACTTTGTTATATGGCAGCTAAACCTGGGTATGCCAAAAGAAGCATAAGTAGGTTGAATGCAATGGAGATGCGATCTCTTCGTAAAATGTGCGGCCTTACCATGACCGACCGAACTGCAGGCATTAGTCACGTGTATGAAAGAAGAATGTGAAATTAATAGTCTCCGTTTGAATGCTAATAAAACTAAGGTTCTGGTATTTGAAAGGGACGAAGAAAGAACGAAGTGCGAAATTTGGGTAAATCAGGAATGTCTAGAACAGGTGAATGAAATTGTATACTTGGGGAGTGCGTTTAGCCGGGATGGAAGATGTGATTTAGATGTGGACAGGCGTGTCGCTGCCGGGAACAAAGTCAATGGTGCCCTGACTGCGTTAGTCAAAAGGCAAGGCGTAGTGAAAAGTGCACGCCTACCAATACATAACGCAGTGTTGGTACCGACTTTGTTATATGGCAGCTAAGCCTGGGTATGCCAAAAGAAGCATAAAAGTAGGTTGAATGCAGTGGAGATGCGATCTCTTCGTAAAATGTGCGGCCTTGCCATGGCCGACCGAAAGCGAAAAAAGAGATTCGCAGTATGGCAGGTTTGAAAGATGACCTTGTCACAAAAATTTATAAGGGCGTGCCGCGATGGTTTGGGCACGTTGAGCGAATGAGTGAAGACCGAATGATGAAGAAAATATATAGCGTGAAAGTTAATATTAAAAGATGTCGAGGTAGACCGAGAGTAACTTTTGAAGACCATGTGAGCAAATTGCTCGAAGAGGGGAGGGTCAAGAGTAGTCGGAGACGTAGACGTGCATGTATAAAGAAGATGATGAATCTGTAAGAAGCGAAAGAGGTATGTAAGGATCGCGACACTTGGCGACCTATTCTCTGTGGCTACCCCGTCAGGAAATGTGCGTGAAGATTAGTAAGTAAGTAAGTATTAATTTTGTTAATTAATTTTTTGTTTAGATACTAAAGGTTTTTGCATTTTGCATTTTTAATATTCGTGAAAATTTTTATAAAATGGCGTTTTTCCTATTTTTACTATGGGAAAACGTAAGTACGTAGCGAGTACGAAGATACGTTTAGGGTACAAACGTTAGACGGCATTTACCTAGCAGGTATTAGGGTCAGTTTCAAAAGGGTATATTAGTATTACGTAATTCCTAACCGCTATGAACCTCTACATTTTTGAAATCAGTTTATATGAACACTAAGGTTTGTATCGCGTGAAGGTTTATTTTTTGTATCTATTGAGCAAGTGATTCACATAATTTATAATGACTGTGTAAATTACTACCTACATTGATTTATTGCCTGAACTGTATGTAACTTCAAAATAATTACAGCCGTGTAACCTCGACCTTTGGTTTAAATTACGCACAAAATGTCTGTCCAAAGTTCTAATGTACCTAAAAATTATAATGATTATAATAAATATAAAATAAATAATATCTTCACGCAATTACCAATACAGGGGTAGACAGAGGTCTAGTCTAGACAGTTTAGACCCACCTTCCTCCGAAGATATTTTCGAGAGAACGTGACAGGTGGTGAGCCCGTCGCCGCTATAATAAATATGGTGTAATTAAAAAAATCTGTTTACCTGTGTCTTTGAGTTTATCTTTATTCATAAGTATATATAAATTTTGTTATAAAATGTAAATAACATAACATAAAATAACAAAAGAGTTTCTTGTGATTCTCCTTGGAGAAGGTTTTATTGCGAATTTTATATTTTGTGTCGTTCATAAGATTTTCTTTATTATCTATGAATAAAAAAAATGTCTTCATGCCATTTCCAATACAGATAGACAGAGGTCTAATCAAGACAATTCAATTAAGTCCCTTCGACCCACCTTCCACCGAAGATATTTTGGGAAAATGTAGCAGGTGGTGAGCCCATCGCCGTCTTTATGTCCAAGATATGAATCTTTATGTCCGCATATAGGTTTGAAAAAAACCCATTAGTATGAGCCTGCCACCTGGAGAACGAACGCGGATCTCTAGACTTGAATTCCGATCACCTAATCACTCGGCTGTCTTGGCTCTCTGAATTAGTTTAGTTATTTAAGAAACTATTAGTCTCTATTTACATGAGCAACATTTTACATGTCCTCGCAATGTGTGTTATATGCTGCACTCATGGTATCTTAGAAAATCTTCAATTCTCATTATTTTACTCCATTCATGGATGTTTATATTTATATAATATAGATATACATATTCGTAGTATACGTCATGCCAGTGTTCAACGGAGAACACTTTATTATACATTAGATTAAGTATTTAATAGTATGTTCTTGGGGTTTTTGTGAATTTTCCGTAGTGGCTTATTTAATCTGGATACATGGATATTTAATGAGAAGTGTTTTTTTTTGTAATATTAAATGAAATTACAAAATACTCAAGACTTTTATTAGAATTTATAATTTTTTTCTGAAAAAAAAAATAATTTATTCTAAAATTATTCTACGATTATTTCAAATTAAAACCCAAATTGGTTTTTTACAAAGGCGACAAAGCATAAAAGATAATTGACATTATAATTTTTATCGTTTCACTTTGACTCACATCGCTTCGATGAATTATTTATTTATTTCTTGGACTTCTTTCATCAGATATTATTAATTTTTTTCGTTTTTAATATTCAGGGAATCAAGTATGTAGCACAGGAATTTCCTGGGTTAGTAGCTTCCGCATTCTTGCTCATTTATTGATAGCAATTGTAATTTTTAATTTTCCTTAGGCGCCTTTTAAGACACTCGTGGAAAGTAAAGTTGCCACTCATGGAAAGTCTGACGCTCTACACACATTAACGGTAATTAGCGGCATTGAACATAGTGCAAAAGATAAATGAAAAACATTTCTTATTCAGAAAATATTTACTTTTTTTATATTTACCTATAAGAAGAGAACTTATCGTTTGACAAGGTCTACATTGCACCCGTAGCTCCTACGATATTAGTGTAGATGATCATTTACCAGGTGTCTGTATGTATGTACTGTGTACATATATAAAAATGCATCCGCAATACATGCGCCTCTCCTGTAAGTGAGAGCCATAATCGCTACGATAGTTAGTGGATTGGTGGTCGCGGCATTAGTACACCGTTACCCGTCACCGGTCTACTCAATTCATGATGATAACGAGTATAAGATATAAATGAGGATAAGAGTATCCTGCTCTTGGTATCTCACCAATGGTTTTACAACGCTATTATTACCTTAGTCGTCTCTTATGATACCCTCAGGAAGAAAGATGAATTTTTTTATGCCGTAACCATACGGTAACTACTACTTCATGAATATTAAAAAAAATTTGGGTGATGAGTTCCACTACGTTCTATGGAAAGCTAATCATGAAAAATAAAATTTAATAAACTAAATAACTAATTAGATATACGTGTACAATATACCTAACACTGGTGATGTCAACGCTTATCTTAGATTTTTCGTGTAATCATTTGTAAAGAAAACATTGTCACTTAATTTTTTTGCATTCATTACAATAAAATTTAACAAATTTTTAATTTGTCGCCCGTTACGTGTCTCTGCATATTAAGCAGCAAAGCAATTAAAAGGGCTGTTTGTGAATTCCTTTTGTCTATTTGGCGAGATCTTCTAAAAGGAAAAAAACATTGATAAACACAATTTATTATTTTTCGAAAAGGAAAAACATTTTAATAATATTTAACTAAGGGATCGGTTGGCGCTGTATCTGAGTAGCTTCTGTGTCAACGATCTTTTAGGTGTAGTAGGCGAGGTCCGAGTATTTATAATAAACGTGAGTAATCCAAATTTAACCGTCGAACCGGCACAATTCATCTTTCATTCACCACTAGTTCAAACCTGTATGTCAGAATAAATAAAATAAATATATATACTCTAAGTTAGCGATAGATGATAATAAATCCAAATTAAAAAGCCATTGGCCCATTTCCATTGCCCCGATATTAGGAATAGCATGAAGATTTTTTTACCATTTAAGGTGGAGTAAGTGAAATTTTCCACTATCATCCATCAAAATATCTGGTCTTTCTAGACCGGATTTTGTTGGAATTTTCCAGGCCGATAAGAAATTCAGTAACCAATATTTAGTCCATTCAACTTCATTATCCATTCTATTGTTTGTATTTTATGTGGCCTACTCAGTCGCAGTGTCATAATTATAAATTCGTTACCTGTTTAAAATATTTAAGACGAAGTAACTTACAGAAGTTTTAGTTAAAAAAACTTGTTAGTAATGAAATACTGCTGAGTTCAGAGGTCAAAGCGCTGATGCACAAAATAGCGACCATGTTATTTACATATATAATGAAGGAAAGCTGCTCTTAATAACGAACTTTCGTAAAAGTGACGTTTTCATAATACATAATGAAAAACATTTCTAGACTGTTCGCTTTATACACTTTGTGGTATCAGCCTAAGAATATTCTACTGTCTTAATCTTAAAACCCACTAATTGGTTGAGTAGCTTATATAATTCTATTTATTTATTTATTTGTACAATGTGAGTATACAGGTTAATGCAATAACATTACGTAAGATCCGATCACATTAACCATTTCTGGCGTACATATTTTATAATAAGATAAGTTACGATAGCCGAGTGGTTGGGTGGTCGGACTTTCGAGTCAAGAGACCCGAGTTAGATCCTCAAGTGGCCGTTCCAATAAGGTTTTTCTAAAAACCTATGTACAAATTATATCGTTGGCTTGGACATAAAGACGGCGACAGTCTCACCACCTGTCACGTTGTCCCGAAAATATCTTCGGTGGAAGGTGGGTCGAAGGGACTTAAATGTCTAGGACTAGACCTCTGTCTACCGCTGTATTGGGAATTGCGTGAAGATACTTTTCTATATTTTATAATAAAATACTAATGTAATTAATTAATAATGATTTGTGTGAGTAGTCCAACGTTAATTTGCTCATTAATATGACATGTCATTTAAAGTTACACTAAGACTACTATATTTTTATTTTGTTAATGTCACTCATTGATACGTCATGATAATATATTCCAAAATTAAATTGTTATTATATTCAGTCAAGCAATCAAGAAAGTCAATCAATAAAATAAACATTGTACAATAATCTAGATTAAAATAAAGCCTACCAGTGTGGGCAGCTGCATGTAAGACAGGTTTGGTACTGAGGTTGTTAGTATGCTGGCGAAGTTACAGGTTAACGGCAAGTCCTCCTTACAGAAAAGGCATTAGGTCTGCAATCGAAATTTTATCATCATCATGTTACAGGTAACGTTCCTAAGCCACCTGCATTCATCGATCTCCAATAATATTTTAAAAGTTGTCGGTCTTTCCTAAAATTCTGCGTTTTACTTTTGTTGGCCTATTTCATTGTCAGCATACCGATCCTTACGACTGTGTATGTTACCCCAGTTCTACTGCGAATGTCATCTTTGAAATTCTATCACGCAGAGAAACACCGAACTTCCGGCCTGCTGAGCAACTTTGGGCTTCCTCATAGGGCTTGCAGTGAAAAATGGATCTGAATCACGGATCACGTAAACTCTGAAACTATTCAAAACTGTTTTGTATCGGAAATCAGTTTCATAATTTGTACTACATTAATTAATATATAAATTGACGACCTCCGTGGAGGGTCACACACCAGTTGTCATGGTTTCAATAGCTCCGAGGTCCTGGGGTCCATTTCCGGTCGGTTCAATATAGACACCACTTTCTCTACATTTTGTCGGGTCTTGGTATATATGGTATCTTCGTGGTTTCTGATTGCATAAGACATGTGCTTAAGCTGGTTAGTTTGGGATCAGAGTAAAACTTGAACAGAGTAAATATTGTGCCTTATCTATGTAAGTAATTTTTTTTGGAAATAAATAAAAAATATAATTGCTCTCTAAAGGAGTCTTATTATTTAGAATATATGTATGTTATGTATATTTCTTATACTTGAAATTTTAATTAGCACGAAATGAGAGTCTCTCACACTAGCATAATATGACTTCCATATTGATTACCAGTATCATGGGAATTAGGCTATTATGTGTCATTGCATATGACAGAAGTATATGTCAGTGTAAATTCATTAATCTCCCCGCAACCACGTAGCTGTAAAGAAAATAAAAGGCGATAAAACCTCTAAACAACAGTTTAATATCAAGCATGTGTTATTAGTCTTAATAATATTAATATTATGAACAGCGGTATAAATAAATACAGTAGTTTGTCCTTTTTGCATACCGCAAAATATTGAACCGCTCGAAGCAATTAGCGAGGAATGCTTGCGAAAATCTCACGTTCATTTTATGAATCCATGCAGAAGCCGCTATTTTAATTAATTGCTGGCTTTATTATATGAACACGCAAACGAAATGGAGTTATTAATAGTATTCAATATATTTTTATACATTTTGTATGTAAAAAATTGTCACATATATAACGTGGCAGCCTAATGGCTTTAATTTCATAGAGTTTACCTCTAAAATTGGAATAGCAGCGATAAATTTACCTCAAGCTATGTAAAGCTAACAAAGCTGACCAAGCAAGAAATGAAACGGTTAAGACATTTGTACAATAATAATTAATATATAAATTAAAAATTATTACGTAGATATGTAAAGGAACACAGAGTAGAGTGGAATTGGAGCAAAGTGGCATACCTTTAAAAAGAGAATTAAGACAAATAATATAGCAAGTAATATGTATTAAAAGGTGTTGAAATAAAATTTATTATTCGGCATATTTTCAAAAAGCCATGTTTATTATATTTTACAGTCATCAGAATAAATTTAGCTCGGACGTATAAAACTGTAAGTTATACGTTATAGAAATAAAATATAATGTAATTTTCAGAAATATGATTTACTTTTTATTTGTAATTCCATGTAAAATAATGTAAATAAATTTAGCATAAATTTTTCCCTTACATTAAAAATGTCACTAACATCTTTCTTATGAATAAATAAATTTTAACGTTCTTGCTGAAAATCAAGGACGGGCGACTCGGACGAAACATAAGCACAATACATACTTACGTAATATAATGTATGGTACTTATTCTTTATGGCGAAAAAGATAAAATCAGATATCTAAATAAAAATTTCGTAAAACCTGACTTATTTACTTAAATGAGCTAGGCTTAGACTCAGAACCTATGGCTTTGTTCTAAATAGGCTTTGATGAAAATTGGGCCAGAAGAATTTAATTGTCTAGTCTACCCTAGTATTACGAAAATATATGAAGGTGTGAAAAAAATGCGTACAATAGTCGAAGTATAGGGGATCTTTCTAGGGAGAACATGTAATTTAAAGTCTAATTTAAGTTATTTTTAATGCTTTGGAAAACATGTGTCCATTACAGTACCATATTACTATTCGACTATATCAACTGTGTCTACTCTGATTTAACCATACAAATAAAAATTAATTACTAAACGAAGCCCTTTTAGTATCTGTAACTCGGCTTTTATGAGCATATCTCGAATACTAAACGAGTTACAGACCTGAAATTTGGACTTCAAAACTACGAGTATCTTTGAACTGTGAAAACAATGGTCTTGTTGTTATATCATACTTTATACTAGTTGATGTTCGCAGTGGAAAACACGCAAAATCAATCTTTATCCTGAAATAAAAAGTATCATACTTCGTTCCCCTCAGTCGATAAGTCAAAACGTGTAAAAACATATTGTTTAACCGCTTATTCTAATTCCACTTTGAAAATGTGTCACACGGTGTTCTTGAGAAGCGGTTAATGTGTCACCATCGAGACAAAGTTTAAAAAAAAATATCATCAAAAAATACGGTTTATAAAAATTACTACCAGCCAATACTTTACTTACTACTATACTTTCGAAGCTATGTGTTTCGGGTTCGAATGTCGCTAGGGGCAAACATTTGTGTGATGAATATAAATGTTTGAACTCGAGTTATGGATGTTTATTTGTATATTTAAATAATATCTATGAAAATAGATTTATTGTACTGTTAGCTTAGACACTAAACGGCGACACCTGTCATGTTCTCCCAAATAAGCTTCGTTGAAAAGTGGGTCGGAATGGCGTCTCTGCATGGACCTCTGCACCGGTATGGAAAATTGCGTGAAGATAAAAAAAACATAACAAATAACTAAAATTTTAGCAACGGACGGAATTGAGCAACGGACAGTTGGAACAGTTCTAGCGTGACATAGAGATTGAAATTAGTAACATTATGTAGTCCGTCTGTCCCATACGATTTCACTCGAACGATAATATTTTCACGTTTGGATGACAAACAGTCATCACTTTATGACACTGGTCGCTTTGAGTCAGAATTAAGTGGAAACGTGACCGCATAACCAGTCTCTGAAGATAATGACGTCATTAAGAGAACGAGGCGGTAAGTAATGAATGCTTTTGTCCCTTATAGGTCGCTGTCGCCTGTAAATTTACCTGAAAACGATTTTTTATTCGCGTTTTCGATGTAAAAAATATTTAGAATGATTTTGCGTTATTTAGGCTCAAATAATTTTCTCAAGCTTTTTCTACTATATGTGATTTTGGAGATTTTATATTAGTGTAAAACATAATGTATAACATAGTCTAGTTAGAACTTAGGACTACTGTTGAATGTTGGAAACCAACCACAATATTACATTGCAATATTCAGAATAATTGCTTCTTATTCCACCCATAAGAATAGAGAAGGTGATAAGATATTAACACCAACAAACACACGTCGGTGCATACATTTCAATAGTTGAATTTCCGCTAGGGTCATCCCAAAATAAACTTCACTGGAAAGTGGATCTACAGGTCATTACCTAAACTTCTGTCTACCACATATAGGGAAGGTGCGTGAAGTAAAAGGAAAAATATTTTTATAAAGTTGCTATTTTATAACCACATAGCATCTCTGCAGTCGCTCAAAGTGGAATCTACACGTTTCGTAATGCCTTGTTTTGAGGCACAGCACGTGTCGCGTTATCGGTGGTGGTATATGTCACCTGGTTTCGAGTGTAGTGGTGTCGATGCATCCAGTAGAATTAGTGTGTATGTGTGTGTGTGTATAGGGAGGGTAGTGTAGTGTAGTCTTCAAATCCCACGTGTCAATTGAAATTTTAAACATTTTTTCTTTAATTTACTAACTAAAAGTTCTATAAATAAATATAAATATCTTCACGCAATTCCCAATACAGGGGTAGACAGAGGTCAAGTCTAGACAATTAAGTCCCTTTGACCCACCTTCCACCGAAGATATTTTCGGGACAACGTGACAGGTGGTGAGCCCGTCGCCGTAACTAAAAGTTCTGCATAACTTATATGCTTAAAAATTAATAAAAAATATTACTAGAATATATTTAGGCAGGACTTACTGTTACCAATCGACATTTCATCAAAAACACTCTACTTATTATCTGCCTGTTGCACTCAAGGGTCATATAGCTGAACATAAAAATTCTAATAGCTATTTTTTAAATAATTTCATACAAACATGAAAACATAAAATATAAAAAAAGATTACTTTGTTTAACTCTTTACAATAAAGGTTTGGAAGTTTTAAATATAAGAAGATGGAACATTAATAAAAATTAAAGCACGTTTTTAAATCTAGACATACTATAACTGCCGTAAAATGCTGAAGACTAATTCAGTGTAATATAGCAACCATAAATTTACCACATGAAAATATCCGCATTGTCCTGGATCATTTATTATATACCTCTCGGCACTGTCACTGTGTCACTGTCAGAATTAAGGAGACGCGTGACCTCACGACGATTTATTTCATCATTTAGAGGAACAAGGAAAAATAAAATGTATTTTGCTTCAACCGGAATGGTTCGTTTTCGAGTGTTTTAACTGATTTCGAAAAGAGAAAAACAAAGTACATTATGGTCACAGATAATTAATTCAATTATAAAATAATTCGCGGTGATGATGATGATGATAAGGTGACGGGATTTATTAGTCCGTTTAGAGTTTAATGAACAAAAAAATAAGTAAATAAAAAAACAAGTCCAGAAAAAAAAGTGTATTTCTTTATCAGGAATAGTTCCTCTAAAAGTCGTTTAAGTGATTTTGGTAATAAAAATAAAGTACATTATTTTACAAATAGTTTATGAATTTTCAAACCGATTCGAATGGAATCATTTTCCCGAAAATTTCAATATTTGATACTTATACGGATTAAGGAGACTATCGTCTAAGAAGTAATAAGACTAAGTTACGTTAAGCAAAATGTATTAAAGTTAAAAATCTTACGATCATATCAAATGACGAAACAGTTGCAGTTACAAAGCTAAAAATTTTGCTTTTTTTTTTCAATGCAGATTGAGTTTTCAGCAAAGTCACGATAGCGGAGTGGTAGGGTGGTCGGAATTTCGAGTCGAGAGACCCGAGTTCGATCCCCAGGTGGCAGGCTCGTACCAATGGGTTTTTTAAAAATTTATGTACGAATCATATCATTGGCTTGGACATAAAGACGGCGACGGGCTCACCACCTGTCACGTTGTCCCGAAAATATATTCGGTGGAAGGTGGGCCAGAGGGACTTAATTGTCAAGACTAGACCTCTGTCTATCCATGTACTGGGAATTGCGTAAAGATATTTACTTATTTTATTTATTTCTAGATTGAGCTTTAAGGAACTTTGCTTAATATATATTTGAAAGTGTGTGATAGTTGTGAAAAGCACTGATGTGTTATCGTCTATATTGACATTATCAAGTACCCTAACATCTTAGCTTTAGCATTTAATACATTACGTCGAATCAAATCACTCAAGTCCGTAATTATACTGAAACTCCGTAAATGTTGAACTGGATAAAGCCATAATTTATTGCTCTGCCAATTAAGGGTAAAAATAAATAAATCCATAGGAAAAACGTCACATTAATCGTTCTGATCTCAATTAAAGTATCTTACGTACTTGTGTTATGGAATCAGAAACAACGAAGGTAACCTAGACCCGAGAAAATGTAGAAAAAATGTTTTCTACATTCTTCGATTTCGACCGTGAAACGAGCCCTGGACCTTAAATCTTGCGATACAATAAAAACCAGTGTGTACGCGACTTGTCCACGGAAGTCGTCAAAAATGGTTCCAATTTTTATAAACTGTGTGTCTTATGAAATCTTCAACATAAGACACAACTTTTCCGCAAAGAAAAGGGTGGATTATAAAATATTTAATATTTTCAAAAGTTACCTAACTTTATGAAATAAATGCCTATATACAGAATATTTAATGGCACGTAATATAATACATATTAAACCTTTTCTTTGTTTTTAAAAAATGAGAACGTAAAATTGTAGACGTTTTTTAATTTTTACCAAAAAAATCAAATCAAATGTTTCTCGTTTCATTTTAGTTCAGCTATAAAATCAGTTAAATGCCTTAAAAATAATTTTAGCAGCAGTAGTTTAGGGCACGGACTGCGAAACATGACGTCGCAGGTTCAGACCCGCCATTCGACTATTGTCGTAAACCAATGCCAGACAAGCATTACAGCTTAGTTGGAGTGGTTAACAGGAATACTAGTAATGTTATATGGCATTGCTGGCATGCTTTTTTTCAATCATCATAATAATGTTTTATATTGAGGTACATTATCACCCCAAAACAAAGAAAATTGATATAAATCTCTTCTCTAAAATATTCTATAGAGAGATTAAAGCTGGGATTGCATGGTGCTCATGTTAAGGTGTCATGTAGATAGAAGTCTATGGCCTTCTTAGTGTCTAAGGCAACGGTACAATATACATAAATACATACATTATATATTACATAGTTAAATATTCATATAAACATATATACGACTCAAGTAAAAACTTTCACATTCATCACACAAATTTTTGTCCCTAGCGGGATTCGAATCCATAACACTTATATTTAAAGACAGAGCCACTAAGAACTAGTCTAATATTCAAGTCTTTTCCATTATTTATCTATACGTATACCTACGAGAAGAAAGGGAGATCTTGCATTCTTACAGCGATCCCACACGTCGTAATGACGAAATCTAAAAGAAAATAACATTCAGTTATCACGATATCATATTTCGTGATTTTGTCTTCATATTTATCAATAAACCTCTTCAAAACTGCGATAGTCAAACCGGCATTCGCCAGTTGTTATATGCACAAAAATTTTTGAATTTTTGGAAAATATCTTTGTAGTTATCTAGTAGTTTCTTTGAAGATTACTCCGAAAAAAAAATTTTCTCAGTTCTTCTTTGGTTTGGAATTTGAAAACATTATTTATTTTTATATCTACACTAATAGATATTCTGAATAATACGTAACTTAATGCTATTATATCACAATTAACAGATTGTCAGTCAGTCCTGACCCTCGTCATGGTCGTCTGTTGCTGGATTAATTGCTGGTTAAATTTTTCCCCGGGGCTCACATCGGTTTTTGTTTTTCTTTCGCTTGGTGCTTAATTATTCGTTTTTTTTAAACTCGCCGTATTGGTAGTATCTCTTTATGATATAAATTACACATTTAAGGGGAGCGAGAGCATGGCATATATCATCACTTTTCTCCCAGTGGCTGTAGTAAGAGGCGACTAAAAGAAAAATCTTGGAAATGTCTTTAAGAGATACTAATGATGGAGAAACCGACTCAATAAATACCGGATCGAAATTCAGAGGATTGATAACGGGTACTAGCGTCCGTCCTAAATCTTATGTCTTCCAGAAATCTTATGTATCATTATACAGGCATTAGGGGAGTTAAGAATTATATATATAAAATCCAGAAATCCTATGAATTCTTATAGAGGGTTCGGGGGAATCAAAAATCATCCTTACGTAATTAATGAATGGCCCCTTATCATTTATTATACACATAACATGATATAATAACGATTTAATATTTTGTATAATGTTATAACTGAAATAACATTCAGTCCCCTCTGCAACATGAAGAAAGTGGGTCACAAAAGATAGCTTTATCTGACGCGAACTTGCGAATGTTCCTAGCTGTCAAGTCTCATATATTTTCCCCTACATTGCGTGTTCTTACATAGTTTAGTGAAATTGTGTTGTTTTCATGATAGAAGAAAAGAAAATGCATTCATCTAATAATTTGTTTGTTTGTTATGTTTTGGTTTTACTATTATAAATATTGAAATATTCGTAAAAAATAATACACTATTTTGTAAAGCTTGAAGATAAGATCAATATATAAAATGAAAAGTCAAAACTCACTATATATTATATTTTTATATAATACATAGTAAGAATATTTTTATATTACTGCTCACTGAAGTATGCTACATAAATAAGAATTTTATAACAGTGGTAGAACAACGCATCAGTTTTTGTTGATGCATGAATGGGTCGGCTCGACCGGGGAAGTACCACGACCTCGCAGAATACCGGCGTGAAGTAGAAGTCTAAAAAACTTCTGCGTTTCGTCTGGTGAGTGCAGGTAACCAGTGGCCCACACACCCCCTTCCCCCTATTCTTGGGGAGGGGCACTCTAAGGCAGGCAACGCATCAGCTAAGCCTCTGGTATTGCGGGTGTTCATGGGCGGCGGTAATCACTTACCATGCCACCTGCTCGTTTGCCTCTCTTTTCTATAAAAAAAAAAATGTAACGGCACTTTCACATATGTATGTAGGAAAGGTCTTCGATGATGCCTTCATCGAGAGAATCGGTCACTGATGTGTGTGTGTGTGATCAGTAATTCAACCGGGAAGTTGTTATCTAAATCAAATATAAAAGTAAACCAAGCGACGAAAATCGTAAGTGTCAACGATATTAATATTTTTCACTTTTTTATTGGAAAGGGTATAAAAGGATAAATTAGGTCTCCTGATGATAAATTACTAGTAATGGCCATGTCCATGACAGAAGCCTATGGTATTGCGGGTGTTCCTAGGCGGCGGTAATTACTTACCATCACGTGAGCCACCTGCTCGCTTGCCTCCCTTTTCCATAAAAAAAATCATGACCAAGGCCTCTCCTAAAATGGGGATTCGCCATTAACGCCTTGCGTGATAGGCGGATTGACCACCTTAGTCCAAAACCTTAGATGCGTTACTGATCCGCTCATTTTAGTTGGGTGTTTTTTAAGGTTTTTACAGTACAGTAAGAAAGGAAACTGCAGAAACTAAGGGGTAGACAGAGGTCTAGTCTAGACAATTAAGTCTCTTCGACCCACCTTCCACCGAAGATATTTTGGGGACAACATGACAGGTGGTGAGCCCGTCGCTGTCTGTGTCCAAGCCAACGACATAATTGGTTTGACATAATTGATTTTCAGAGTTCTTGTACTGAATAAAATAATAAATTAATAAAAATATTTTCTTATCGGTATGAGAGCTAAGGTTTTAAAGAAAAGTTCGTGGTAGTTTTAAATGTTTTTTATTATTTATTTGAGTTAGTTAGTCACGATAGCCGAGTGGTTGGGTGGTCGGAATTTCGAGACAAGAGACCCGAGATCGATCCTCAGATGGCAGGCTCGTTTCAATGGGTTTTTCAAAAAACTTATGTACGAATTACATCGTTGGCTTGTATATAAAGCATCGACGAGCTCACCACCTGTCACGTTGTCCCGAAAATATCTTCGGTGGAAGGTGGGTCGAAGCGTCTTGATTGTCTAGACTAGACCTCTGTCTACCCCTGTAGTGGAAATTGCGTGAAGATACTTATTTTATTTTACTTTATAATCTTAACACTCATCGAGATTATCTTATTTAACCTATATAATAATTACTTGAATTAAATATAAAATAATTTGTCAAGATGATTTTCATAAAGTCAAATTATAATCCGTAAATTCCGCAGTAAATTCAGAGTTGCTGTCATATCAAAAAAAATATAATAAAAATTTATCTTCACATAATTCCCAATACAGGGGTAGACAGAGGTCTAGTCTAGACAATTAAGTCCCGTCGACCCACCTTCCGCCGACGATATTTTCGGGACAACGTGACTGGTGGTGAGCCTGTCGCCGTCATTATGTCCTAGCCAACGATGAAATTCGTATATAAGTTTTTGAATAGCTCATTGGTACTGCCACCTGGGGATCGAACTCCGGTCTCGTGACTCGAAATTCCGACCACCCAACCACTCGGCTATCGTGACTAGTTGACCAGTAGTAAAGTGTGTATAAAAGTAAAAACTTCAGATCTTATTCGCAACTTCAATACTAAACGCAATTTCAATAAAATTCCTGCTTGTAAGCTGGGCCCTTTCATGCTTTAAGACATTTCTTTCCAGTCTTCAAGAGTAATTTAGGTAGTTCAACTAAAGAAATTTATATCTGCGAATAATTTCAGTAGGAAGTCCATTCATAACCAGAGCTTATGAATGGACTTTAGTAGGCAAAAATAATGTGAAAGTAGTGAAGTCACTATATCTCATATTAAATAGTCAAATCAATTAAAAAAGGAAACACTTTCTTAGATCGGTGGTGCATATCACTCATATGGGTAAAGATATGTAGCTGTATAGGTTCTATGGTTTGTAAATCAATTTAACGATCCATGAGCTTTTAACAGATAAATTATGAACTTAAAAGAAGCATCAGTTACTTCTAATCCGCAGTCTCTTAATGACGTCATTATCTTCAGAGCTACATCTCTTGGTCACGTCTCGCCTTAATTCAAACTTGCGAACCGTCACAATAGAAGAACTCGATGATAAACGAGGGGGCAAACGCGGAAATCTTTATGTGACTCCGATACTTTTGAATTTTATAACTTTTTTTCTATTAATCAAAAATAATAACTATTTAACATACTATAAATTAAATAAATATTAAATAAATATCTTCACGTCATTCCCAATACAGGGGTAGACAGAGGTCTAGTCTAGACAATTAAGTCCCGTCGACCCACCTTCCACCGAAGATATTTTCGGGACAACGTGACTGGTGGTGAACCCGTCACCGTCTTTATGTCCAAGCCAACGATATAATTTGTACATAAGTTTTTTGAAAAACCCATTGGTACGAGCCACCTAGGGATCGAACTCGGGTCTCTCGACACGAAATTCCGACCACCCAATCACTCGGCTATCGTGACTTATTACAATAAATTAACAATTTAAAAATGAATGAACCGCGAATAAGACATTATCAAAAATCTTCTTCTTAAAATTAAATATTTACACATGTTAAACTGACCAATATTAACTTACATTCGTGCTTATGCGTAAAGGGTCTACGATTACACGCACATTTGAGGACACTGTGTGGCCACAATGACAATTCGTAGGTGCTTTATATTTACTACTAGTCACTGCGGGTCTTTGTAGTTTTTTTGGTACATAAAAGGCAAGTTACAAATATGTGGCTCACGAGGTGGGAAGTGATTTTCAAAGCCAGTCAATATCCGGAAGAAAAGAAAATGTTCTTGAGCGCAGTCTCTTTAGGTCACAATTCTTCTTAATGTTCCTAATTTGGTACCATTAGAAGATTTTGCTGACGACAATGCATTATACTAGGTCGAAGTTCTTGGTATTTTGTCTTTATCACCGGCTTAAAAAAGAGTAGGAGCTCTCAATTCCGGTGTATGTTATATTTTTACGTTTTCTAACTCCTTTATATGAAAACAGGTTCCTAATATTTTTATTTATTTATTAAACTTCATACTGTTAATGTATAGCGGACTTAATGCCTGAGGCATTTTCTGCCAGTCTACCTTTGGGTGATGCAGAGATTAAATGAAGTAGGTGAAGGAGATAAATATGATAGAGACACAATTAAGTAAAATAAAATATTGATATAATACATGAGTATAAAATATATATACCTACATTATACAATATACACAAAAACAGATACATTTTTTAAAGTTATAATTTTGTCCCATTATTACCAAGTCAGGATCTGATAATGGAATCGCAAGAAAATCAAGAAAATGCCTCAAACTATGTAATCCTTTTAATTATTTAGACGAAACTAAGTTTTTTGTGTCGTACACGGGAATGATGAGCTGATGTCAGAAGCCACTGTACTCCTCAGCGGTTAGGAGTTAAGCAATAATATACAATTTGGTGACCGATACTACTCCGTATTAGTTATAGGATGACAAGAGACAAATTGGTCGTTGAATTGTTTCCACTAACTCATTAGAAAAGTTACACTTATGGTACCAAATGTCATCAGCATTATGACTTCCGGGATCGCTTACGATTAGCTATGGGAATCCTTTAGTTTATACCATTAAAAGTATTATCGTATTCTCTACGTACTTTAACGTTTTTTTCACATAAAATAATAAAAATTAATATCCTTCAAAAACACTATAAAATAACTTTTTTACAAAACTAAGAGTACAAAATAATTCATACCTTGATAGTTATGAATTGAAATGAAATATTTTTATAATTGTAATTAATATACACCACTTAATAATGTACTCGAAATTTTCGAAGACGTCTCTTTTGAACAATGTTTTTATCTTAACTTAACCCCGTATGGCAAAATTATTAAGCATGTATATTAACAACGTCTTTAAAGGCTTTTCATTACGGGAAACAAGATTAGATACTCTAAACGTTTTCTTGTTTTTAGAGCAAAGCAGTTAATTAAACAACATGTTGGCAACATTACTGATCATTCACTTTGTTCATCCTTTGTGTGAGTATTTGGTTAAGTACGAATAAATACAAATATACGTATTTATTCGTACTTAGTCAACGTGCCTAAAGCATTGGAACACAATTTCTAATTTCATCCATCTACATATAAATACACACATAGATAAGGATAACATCACATACTTGTACATTCATCTGATCCCAAAGTAAGTAGCATAAACGCTTGAGTTATGGAGTGTGATATAACGAAGGTACCAAGGCAACATAAGAAGTTACGTAGTAAGAAGTTAAATAGATTTGTGCTGTTTATAAGAGCTTTAATACTTCCTTGTTCTTTTGGAGAAAAATAGCTATAAATAGAACCTTATGAATTTCAATGAAATCCCTGTTATATCGCAGGAGTACACAGCTACGCTTACTTGCCTAAAGCGCTGTCTCCAGTTCACCGCAAGATTAGTTTACTTAATATTTGTGGGGGTAAAGCGCCAACTCTCCTTTGTGTTGCTTTGTATAATGATATTTTCATTACGAAACTAACGGATGATTTACAACACAAAAGATAGTGAATATATTAAAAAAAATAAGTGTAAGGTCAACAGGTTAATTAGTCACTCCTCTTTATTACTCTGAGTATGTTTGAATAGAAGCAACTAAGGAAAACGTCTTAAAAATTACGCCCGTTATTCGATATGAATTTGAAAAACTGTGAAAAAAAGCGATAAAACGTACAAGATTATGTATAAAATTATTAAAAATATCTTCACGCTATTCCCAATACGGGGGTTGACAGAGGTCGAGATACTTAAGTCCTTACGACCCACCTTTCACCGAAGACATTTTTGGTGCAACGTAATAAGTGGTGACTCTGTTGCCGTTTTTATGTCCAAGCCAACGAGATGAATCATACATAAGTTTTTTGTAAATGTGAACATCCAAAAAATATATAACCGTTTATAGGTTCATTATAATGTTAAAAATTACTAGGCTAAGGTGAAATTACAAAAACTTATATTATAAGTACATATACATAAGTTTTTGTGATATCACTAAAGTCGTCGTGAAAATTCCTTGTGTTCTAATTCGTACTCGTAGAGAACACATTTTTTTTTTACGTTCATGGATATAAAGCAATTTCTTAGTCTTGAATAATTCAAACAAACATGAAACTATCATGAACAAACTCTTATGAAACTTTCAAAAGGATAACCGGGTCTATTTCTATAAAAACTTCGATAAAACTATTTCTGACATTAACCTGTAACTTTGAGGTCAATAACTGAGCGGAGCAAGCAGCTTTATACTTAACTTATATCTTTGTTTATTCGTTTAATAAATCCGATTACTTTAATTAATATTCAAAGACTCGAACTTCTATACAAGTTTTATAAAAAAGTGACAGGAAAATTACCGCACAGAACAGACGAAGTAACTAAATTTAACAGTGAGTTACGGAATGATATTCCGTAAAATATTTTAAATTTAGAAACAGAAACTAAATCACTTGGAAGACCTCCGGGATCTTGTGGTTTACGCACCGGTTTTTAAGTTGTTGCCAGCTCTTAGGTTGGTTACCCGTCCGGGATGGGTCAATGTAGAAAATCACTTTTCTATATTTTTTGACGTTTCTAGAGTAGATTACAGTTTCTATCTATATTTTTGATTCTTTCATTGTTTCCAATTCCATAACACAAGTGTTTTAACTACTCACTTTTTAAAAGTCACGATAGCCGAGTTGTTGGGTGGTCGGAATTTCGAGTCGAGAGACCCGAGTTCGATCCCTAGGTGGCAGTACCAGTGAGTTTTTCAAAAACTTATGTACGAATTTCGTTGTTGGCTTGGACATAAAGGCGGCGACGGGCTCACCACCTGTCACGTTGTCCCGAAAATATCTTCGGTGGAAGGTGGGTCAAAGGGACTTAATTGTCTAGACATGACCTCTGTCTACCCCTGTATTGGGAATTGCGTGAAGATATTTTTTTTTTTTACTTTAGGACCAGACCAGTGTAATTTTGCCCACATTTATATATCAATATTAAATTTATTATGTTTAACATGAAATCGATACGACAACTACATTATACATCCAATGCGTAAATCAATGGATGTGGTATTCAGTATCACATCTGACTATCAACATATCAACAAGGTAGTTAAAATTAAAAATAGTTCTGTGAATACGGAATTTGTTCCTAATTCCACGAAAAGTGTTTGTAACATGTTTTACATATTTTTTTATTTCATATACGATTCTCACAAGGACTAGAGTATAAAGAAAATCCTGAATGTTTAATAAGCTTTTGCCCATTGTAAAGCTTCGCAAATGCTTTTGCTGTATATTATTTATTACATTCTGTGATTTATGATGTTTTTATGACCAATTCTGACACTTCGAGGCTGAAATGTCATGAATATATAATTATTTCAGTATTATGAAAAAAAAATCACAAACTTAAATAAAAAAATAAACGAGCAATAAGTTTAAACAACTAAAACCTGGCAACGAAAAACCACATACTTAATCCATAGTGATATTGTTTTATTAAAAAAACAAGTAAAATGTTTGTATTCGAGAAAAGCACTGGAAAATACTAGGCTTCTCATTATTTATATTATTCTTCATATTTACATCACAGCAACTTACCTGTAGTTACATATTACATATACAGGTAAGTTGCTGACATAAAAAATAAATGTGCTGTTTGCTTTAGGTTTCGTATAACTCCTAACTAAATAGTAAATTCTACCGAGTTTGTCGTCAAAGGTGACTAAGGAAAAGGATTTGAAAATGAAAATGACTATCGGCAGATGACGGCATAAACAAACTCGCATATTTTGTGTATTTTGCGAGATACCTAACCAAAAGGAAGGTGAACTAGATAGGTGACTCGCAGTAACATCTAAATTGCGTAGAGTCTGGCACTGTAACCACTCCCGCTTGCCAAGCTTGGCAATTTTAGCAAAGGCTCCCGTATGGGAGAGGCCTGTCCCCGGTAGTCGATATTTATAGGCCGTTTTGATGAATATGATGAGAAGCTATTACCTTAACCTCTTAAGGAAAAGTTTGCGGTAAAGTTGAAAAATAAAGTTTCGTGAGGTATCATGACAAAACTGAATCACACTGCCGATAATTTGTAACCAATGGGAATACTATGTACATGAATATTTATGTAGAGAAGACCATAAAATAAGTACGGCAGCTGAAGCACTAGAATCAAAAGCAACTAACATGTTTTAACCTTACTAACAAACGGATGAAAAACATCTAACAAAAGGTAAAAAACCTTAGTTGCTTTTGACAACTTTTTCTACATTCGGATCTGGTTAGATCCGAATTAGAAAAAGCGGATTATATTGACCCGTCCGAGAATCGAACCCGGGAGCTGAAGACACCACGTTAACTAGTGTGTACCGGACTCGTCGAAGATTGTGTTGATAGAACATAGATATATTGTCTCGAGTTAAAAGGAATAATGGTGTAACAAAATTAATATCTATTTTATACTTCAAATTCTTGTCACATCGTGTTAGGCAAATTTTTGAAATTGAGGGCACATGATGATATTGAGGATATGTTCCAGTCACGCGAAACTGAAATCCGTTAGGGAGAATATACAAAACTTAATATCATTGTTACAAATATGATAAGTAACACAGATATTATTGAATACATAACCATTTATAACAAAAAAAAATGTTTATTTGATCTGCTATTGGTGTGAAGCTGGAACGGGTTAATCATAGGAGTAGAAGGATAATTTTGGATATAGTTAATACAATGCATAATCGGATATATTTGAAGTGAAACCATCTAAGAACATTTTAGGCGGTTTTGGGAAGAGTAAAATCTTATGAGATCGCGTTTTCGACATGATTAAGTTATCGATATAACGTGTGACGTGTATGACGTGTTGCGGACAACTATGTGTGTATATTGTATCAGTAAGAGACGCACATACGAGTAATGTGTTTTCATTGCAGAATCATGAATTTAAATATAAATAGTTGTTACTCAGAGTGCAGTTAGATGTGTGTTACAAGTGAAGTTAGTGATTTCGTTTTTACAAATAATGGAATTTTAATTATAGAATATAAGAATATACCGCCCTCTATCTTTCCGTGGGTATCGTAAGAGCCGTCTAAGGAAAAAGCCTTGAAAGTGCAATTGCGGGATAACCGTCTTGAGGTGAAAATTAAACAACATAGTGACAGGTAGCAAAGTATACGGTGCGCGGTGTCAGGTACTGCGATCGCCAATTGTGGCGATTGTGACAAACTCTCTCGTTCGCGAAAGGCATGCATGGACTTTTACAGCAAATTGAAAAAAAATGTGTTACTTTAGTTTTTTCTTATAGTCGGGAAATTTATGGAGGTGTAAACAACTTATATCTATAGTGTATAATTTCTTTTTAATAAGGCTATAAATTTACAATTACTGCAAAAGCCTTTTAATACTGAATAATAAAAGAGTTACAGTTTTGCAAAAAAGCTTCAGAGCCTTAGCGATGAATAGTAGTTAAAACTTTAATGTCTGCTGAAGTATCTTCGATTTTCAATTACATTAATATGAATGTAGACTGATAGAGAAAGCCTCTAGGCATTTGGATAAGAAGTTGGATATTTTATAAAATTTAACTCAGCAAATAAAGTTTAAATAAATAAATAATAACTTTAGTTGATATAATGTTAAAAACAAATCAATACGATAGCGTAAATCTTTTTCATTAAAATTAAATATAAAGGAATATTAAGAGCTTTTAATATAATAATATTTGACAACCACGTTCTGATTTCTTGACATCGATAAATTTACTGTTCGAGTGGCAATGTACGTGACTTTAGACGTTTGGTAAGGAATAATGACGACTTCGAAATAAGATTGCATAGTAGGTCCGTAATTTCCTTTAAGAGCTCCAAGTTTTATTTGCTTTTTATCTGGTCACGTTCTTTTTGAAAGGAGAAACTAGGACTCTCCGTTGCAGCGTTTCTTTCTTACAATACACTAGTTATAAACATGTGTATGATTTTAGAAATAAATTCCAAGACTTTGTTGAATTTTTTGTTTCATTAAAGAATAAACATTCTACATCAAACTTATATATACATATGGAAAATCATTCATGGCTTAAAATGAGAAAAATTTTACATTTTTTTCTATTATTGTCTGAACAATAGAAAAAATCAAAAAATAAAATGAAACTATTTCTTCGTTGAAGTAATCTAATTCTTTTCATTAACGCCTTAATTTAATACCGGATTACCTTATGTGACCACTCATACATCCATACATAATAATAAGATGGTAAGCTCTTACGCCAATTACAAGGCCCACACTTAATAAAAAGTCACGATAGCTAAGTAGTTGGGTGATCGGAATTCGAGTCAAGAGATCAAAGTATCTTAGGTAGCAAGCTCATAACAACGGCTTTCAACGTCTCTGACAACTGTCTCTAGACCTCTGTCTAGATTTGAAATCGCATGAAGATATTTATTAATTTTATTTACACGGTATATAACATAATATTAAATCATAAGAATAAGTGTTTAATAAATACTAGAAACGACTCACGCAAGACTACTTAACGTCGTAGTTACCTCACGGAACAAACTTAAATGCAACTTTATACGAAATGAGCTTACGTGCTTGAAAATACGACTTTAGATTGCACTGCTTTGGATAATTGCTGTTAAACACGTCTCGTAATGAGCGAGGACGTAAGCGCCGCTGTTTTGCTATTTTTCCTAGATTAGGTGGAATACTCTCTTGACATAGTTTAGATGTTTCAAGAACATTTTTTTGCATAAAAACAATCAAATTGTTTTAATTTTCACGATGAGTCAACTGGTGTACACACCGGTTTTCATAGTGTCACCAACTCCGAGGTCCCGCGTTAGATTCACGGAATGGTCAATGTAGAAAACCAATTTTTCTACATTTACTCGGCATTGGCTGTTTGATTTCATAACACAATTTCTACTTACTTTGGGATCGGTGCAATGCACGTGATGATGTGCCTATTCAGGTATTTATCTTGGCTACCAGCCGGTTGTGTAAAAAATGGAATAAAATAAGAACAAATGTTCAAAAGCAGAATAAATGTGAAAAAGAAAAAAAATGAACATTTATTCTACTTTTTTTGCAAACACATATAAAAAAAATATAATATAAGTCACGATAGCCGAGTGGTTGGGTGGTCGGAATTTCGAGTCGAGAGACCCGAGTTCGATCCCCAGGTGGCAGACTCGTACCAATGGGTTTTTCAAAAACTTATGTACGAATAATATATATCGTTGGCTTGGACAAAAAGGCGGCGACGGGCTCACCACCTGTCACGTTGTCCCAAAAATATCGGTGGAAGGTAGGTCGAAGGGACTTAATTGTCTAAACTAGACCTCTGTCTACCCCTGTATTAGGAATTGCGTGAAGCAAACACATATAATTAATATAATATTTTATTTCTTCTTTCTTCTTAACTGCTCAGGAATTTATCTAACTAATTAAAATTTTAAAAAATTATGGATCAAGTTTGGTTTTTATTTAAATAGTTTATAGGTTAGTTGCATGCTCAGTACTATGATTCGATTTCTAATTTTTCAATCAGGAAACCTTACACGAGCCATTGTCCCCACAATTAATATTTTCAGTTAAGACATTTAAAATTAAGATATACGCTTAATGTATAATATTACCTCAATCTTGAAATATCTTTCACAGCGACGTCGAAAATCTAAATAAAAAGTCACGAATATCAAATTGTCACTTGCAAAAAGGATAATAGATGGCACCGATGCCAAAACAAGGCATAAATAAAGAAAAGAGAATACTGATTTAAAATTTCAACTGATACATGTAAGACACGGTGGCTCGGAGGTAAGAGCGTTGTCACAGATTGGCGAAGGTCGCGGGTTCGAATCCCGCCCGTGACAGTTGAAATTAAACAAAAAAACATTTTTCTCTTTAGTTCAATCACTTAAAAGTCTGATATTGTGTGGACTTTAAAATCCCATACGACGAAAACCTCATGAAAGCCAGAGAACATGTGGAGTGGTATGCCAACTGAAATAATTCCTATCTTAGTTTCTGAGAATGGGTTAATGCCACTCAGCCTCTCTGGACATCTGAGGTGACAGGGACTCCGTTATGGACTACTCAGACTTCTAATACAGAAGGCCTAAATACCGCTCGCATCATCCGCGGGTTTCTTTACTAGTCGCCATAACCCTCGGTCGTCTGGTCTCCACTTTCGATGGCTTCCGTCTGATAGAGTCTTAAAATTATTTTGTTATATTTATATGTATGTATTTTTATTTTTATTGGTAAATAAACCCAATCAACGGTGTACAAATACCCCCTTTATAAGCTTTTTAATAAAGTTATATCATTTTAGTAACGCTAATTCTTTTTTAATTAATTAAATTTATTTTACTTAACAAGGTTACTCTGTTCTTCTCGTCTAATTTTCGTCGAATGAATGCGTACTTTATAATTGTACGCACGCTTTGAAATTGAAATCCCGTAAACGTGTTATGTAATCAGAAAAATTTTATTCCTCTTCACGTGGTTCTCTTTTGTTTGATCTACGAGGAGGGATCAAAAGACTGTGAGAATGAGGTAACTTAATATTTTTTCCTACATAGTCTCCTAGTCTCTTTGCACACCGAGTCCAACGCTTTACCAAGGTTGAGGCCATAAACTTGCCAGGCGATGCTACGGCACGAAACTTTTTCAAGGTCGGTGATGACGGGATCAAAATGATGAACCCATGTTTCGTCCATGTAACGAAACGAGACCAAAAGTTTTCAGAATCTTCTTGAAACTTGTCCAACAATATCTTCGAAATGTTAAGTCGATTTTTTTTCTAACTGTTGGTTACATTCATTCTCGGCACCCATCTTGCGGATACCTTTATACTATTTGAAGATTTTTTTAAATTCATTGAATATTTCCAAATGAAATGCCCGTTTCTCGAATTAAGTATAGGATGGCTCTTAGATCACTCAATACAACTTTCTCGACGCTCGCAACATTTTCTTGGGTGACTGACGTCGAAGAACGGCCGCAACGATGTTCGTGTTCCATGCTCGTTCTCTCTACTTGAAATTGAGAAGCATATCTTTCGACAATGGTATACGGCGGAGCAGACTCTCCTTATGTTGCCTCTAAATCGCAATTAATATCTTGCACGGCTTGCACTTCGTTTTTATCCATTTTCGAGATCACGTACCGACAAGAAGAAAACAAATGACTAAAGAAAAAACAAAAGAGAATCGAAGATTTATTATTTTTAAAAATTTGTATCTGAGCAATGCCTACCAATATTTTTTTCTTTACAATAAGTATGTCATTCTTATTACGTTCTTACTACCACTATTACTGGCCAATATTACGAGGAGGGATCAAAGACTGTGAGAATGAGGTAACTTAATATTTTTCCTACATAGTCTCCTAGTCTCTTTGCACACCGAGTCCAGCGCTTTACCAAGGTTGAGGCCATAAACTTGCCAGGCGATGCCACGGCACGAAACTTTTTCAAGGTCGGTGATGACGGGATCAAAATGATGAACCCATGTTTCGTCCATGTTACGAAACGAGACCAAAAGTTTTCAGAATCTTCTTAAAACTTGTCCAACAATATCTTCGAAATGTTAAGTCGATTTTTTTTTCTAACTGTTGGTTACATTCATTCTCGGCACCCACCTTGCGGATACCTTTATATTTTTTGAAGATTTTTTTAAATTCATTGAATATTTCCAAATGAAATGCCCGTTTCTCGAATTAAGTATAGGATGGTAACTCTTAGATCACTCAATACAACTTTCTCGACGCTCGCAACATTTTCTTGAGTGACTGACGTCGAAGAACGGCCGCAACGATGTTCGTGTTCCATGCTCGTTCTCTCTACTTGAAATTGAGAAGCATATCTTTCGACAATGGTATACGGCGGAGCAGACTCTCCTTATGTTGCCTCTAAATCGCAATTAATATCTTGCACGGCTTGCACTTCGTTTTTATCCATTTTCGAGATCACGTACCGACAAGAAGAAAACAAATGACTAAAGAAAAAACAAAAGAGAATCGAAGATTTATTATTTTTAAAATTTGTATCTGAGCAATGCCTACCAATATTTTTTCTTTACAATAAGTATGTCATTCTTATTACGTTCTTACTACCACTATTACTGGCCAATATTACGAGGAGGGATCAAAGACTGTGAGAATGAGGTAACTTAATATTTTTCCTACATGGTCTCCTAGTCTCTTTGCACACCGAGTCCAGCGCTTTACCAAGGTTGAGGCCATAAACTTGCCAGGCGATGCCACGGCACGAAACTTTTTCAAGGTCGGTGATGACGGGATCAAAATGATGAACCCATGTTTCATCCATGTAACGAAACGAGACCAAAAGTTTTCAGAATCTTCTTAAAACTTGTCCAACAATATCTTCGAAATGTTAAGTCGATTTTTTTTTCTAACTGTTGGTTACATTCATTCTCGGCACCCACCTTGCGGATACCTTTATATTTTTTGAAGATTTTTT
This sequence comes from Sericinus montela, assembly GCA_029286605.1. Lineage (NCBI taxonomy): Eukaryota > Metazoa > Arthropoda > Insecta > Lepidoptera > Papilionidae > Sericinus > Sericinus montela. The sequence goes on from JAGSMR010000057.1 coordinate 4,120,196, forward strand.
TAAATTCATTGAATATTTCCAAATGAAATGCCCGTTTCTCGAATTAAGTATAGGATGGCTCTTAGATCACTCAATACAACTTTCTCGACGCTCGCAACATTTTCTTGGGTGACTGACGTCGAAGAACGGCCGCAACGATGTTCGTGTTCCATGCTCGTTCTCTCTACTTGAAATTGAGAAGCATATCTTTCGACAATGGTATACGGCGGAGCAGACTCTCCTTATGTTGCCTCTAAATCGCAATTAATATCTTGCACGGCTTGCACTTCGTTTTTATCCATTTTCGAGATCACGTACCGACACGAAGAAAACAAATGACTACATTCAGAAAAAACAAAAGAGAATCGAAGATTTATTATTTTTAAAAATTTGTATCTGAGCAATGCCTACCAATATTTTTTTCTTTACAATAAGTATGTCATTCTTATTACGTTCTTACTACCACTATTACTGGCCAATATTACGAGGAGGGATCAAAAATCCCTCCTCGTATTTTACTAATAATTTCGTGATATGGGTTTTCACATCTTTTTAAGAATATACAAGTAAGTTACGATAGCCGAGTGGTTGGGTTAGGCTAGACTTCTGTCTACCCCTGTATTGGGAATTGCGTTAAGATATGTTATTTTATATTTTATTTATTTTATTTTTACATCTTTTTAAAATTTTATTTTCACATCCTAACGATAGTGATTTACTTGACGGCGAAAGTACAAAATAATAAGGCTTTTCTTAACCTCTAATCGCAAAAAATTCAGACATATTTATAGTATTCAATAATAATCATATATTAATTATCATCTTATGTACAGTTATCTTATGTGGAGATATCAATATAGATATTAAGAGCTCCTCGTTAGATTATCATAGTCATGATATCATAGTCATACCATAGTTTACTACCTGCACATACCTTACCAACTAGAGGAACAAACTGCATTGATCATATTATAATACGGACAAAATGTACTGATATAGCCTTAATTTTTGACACCACAGTTTCTGATTATTACTCCACTTTACTAGCTATTAATGCTGAAAAACCTCGCAGAGTTGACTCTACTTTCATACAATATGACTTTACAAATCTTGACCTTTCAATTAAAAACCTTGACTTTACGTATGTACTTTCCTTGTCTGATCCTAACCTGGCACTTGACACTCTTATAAATCTATTATCAAAAACTATCTCTAAACACTCAACTAGTAGAAAATGATTAAAAAGAAATAAAATACTTAAGCCATGGATGTCTTCAGGCCTATGCATAAGGAACAGAGACTCCATACACAGAAAATTAAAAAAAATCTAGGCATGCAACAATGTTAATAAATTTTTTATCAATGTTGGGAAGGAACTTGCGGACACCATAACAAAAAATAATTTAATGCATAGACATGCCTCTCCACAATATACATCAAAAATATCCTCATTTGTTTTAGACAATACGAGTGCCGATGAGATAATTTTAGTAATAAAGTCACTAAAATCAAATGCATCTACTGGGTGGGACGGGGTTCCTATCAATATATTAAATAGATATGCTTCAACCCTGGCACCGATATTAAGCCACATTTTTAATCTCTGTTTGGACAAATCTGTCTTTCCAAATTCTTTTAAGAAGGCTATAATACATCCTATTTTCAAGGGCGGTGATGGGAACTATGCCAATAGCTATCGCCCTATTGCTGTGCTTAGTGCTTTATCCAAGATACTAGAGCGTTTAGTAAATAACAGACTAGTAAATTACTTATACTTCAAAATTATTTCACCCCAACAATTTGGCTTTCAAAAGAAAATATCTACATCTGATGCTGTTCAGGAACTGACAAATTATATTGTTGATAACTTAAATAACCAAAAAAAAGTCCTTACAGTATTTTTAGATCTTGCCAAAGCGTTTGACACGATTCCCGCTTCCACATTGTTGCATAAATTAGAAAATGTCGGCGTCTGGGATGCACAAATTGCCTTTTTTCGAAGTTACCTCAGCGATCGGTCTCAAATGGTTAAAATAGATATGCTTCAACCCTGGCACCGATATTAAGCCACATTTTAATCTCTGTTTGGACAAATCTGTCTTTCCAAATTTTTTTTAAAATTTTATTTTCACATCCTAACGATAGTGATTTACTTGACGGCGAATGTACAAAATAATAAGGCTTTTCTTAACCTCTAATCGCAAAAAATTCAGACATATTTATAGTATTCAATAATAATCATGTATTAATTATTATCTTATGTACAGTTATCTTATGTGGAGATATCAATATAGATATTAAGAGCTCCTCGTTAGATTATCATAGTCATGATATCATAGTCATACCATAGTTTACTACCTGCACATACCTTACCAACCAGAGGAACAAACTGCATTGATCATATTATGATACGGACAAAATGTACTGATATAGCCTTAATTTTTGACACCACAGTTTCTGATTATTACTCCACTTTACTAGCTATTAATGCTGAAAAACCTCGCAGAGTTGACTCTACTTTCATACAATATGACTTTACAAATCTTGACCTTTCAATTAAAAACCTTGACTTTACGTATGTACTTTCCTTGTCTGATCCCAACCTGGCACTTGACACTCTTATAAATCTATTATCAAAAACTATCTCTAAACACTCAACTAGTAGAAAATTATTAAAAAGAAATAAAATACTTAAGCCATGGATGTCTTCAGGCCTATGCATAAGGAACAGAGACTCCATACACAGAAAATTAAAAAAAATCTAGGCATGCAACAATGTTAATAAATCTTTTATCAATGTTGGGAAGGACCTTACGGATACCATAACAAAAAATAATTTAATGCATAGACATGCCTCTCCACAATATACATCAAAAATATCCTCATTTGTTTTAGACAATACGAGTGCTGATGAGATAATTTTAGTTATAAAGTCACTAAAATCAAATGCATCTACGTGGTGGGATGGTGTTCCTACCAATATATTAAAAAGATATGCTTCAACCCTGGCACCGATATTAAGCCACATTTTTAATCTCTGTTTGGACAAATCTGTCTTTCCAAATTTTTTTAAAAAGGCTATAATACATCCTATTTTCAAGGGCGGTGATGGGAACTCTGCCAATAGCTATCGCCCTATTGCTGTGCTTAGTGCTTTATCCAAGATACTAGAGCGTTTAGTAAATAACAGACTAGTAAATTACCTTGAATACTTTAAAATTATTTCACCCCAACAATTTGGCTTTCAAAAGAAAATATCTACATCTGATGCTGTTCAGGAACTGACAAATTATATTGTTGATAACTTAAATAACCAAAAAAAGTCCTTACAGTATTTTTAGATCTTGCCAAAGCGTTTGACACGATTCCCGCTTCCACATTGTTGCATAAATTAGAAAATGTCGGCGTCTGGGATGCACAAATTGCCTTTTTTCGAAGTTACCTCAGCGATCGGTCTCAAATGGTTAAAATAGATACCACCATCGGTGAGGCACTCCCTATTTGTTACGGTATTCCCCAGGGTATTATTTCGGGTCCTACCCTCTTTCTAATAGTTATTAATGACCTTTTTAATCTCCAAATTCCCACAGCAAGAATCGTTTCTTTTGCAGATGACACAGCACTTACATTTTACGGAGATTCTTGGTCAGAAGTTGAAAAACATGCTCAAATTGGTTTTAGTTCAGTTCATAGTTGGCTTCTATCCCATACTCTTACACTCAACACCTCCAAAACTAAATACATCCACTCTTCTATAAACTCGCACTCCCAGCCCAAGTCTCTCATATCCTTAATGGGCTATTAAGGATATGAGAGACTTGGGCTGGGAGTGTGACTTGGTAGGGGACTCATGTCCCCTACAATCAACTCCTTGTCCGTGTCCACAAATAAGTGCCACAGAAAACATTAAGTACCTTGGTGTAATTCTAGATAAGTATCTTAACTTTAAATCACACATTAATCTTCTTACCGGTAGGGTCCGTAAATTGATGTATATATTTAAAATTCTTCGACAAGTAACAAACGCTTTTGTAATACGTAACACATACTTTACGCTTTGTCAATCTATGGTGACATATTGTATATCTTGCTGAGGTGGAGCTGCAAAAACAACGCTAAAGCCACTTGAAATTGCGCAAAGGGCAATCTTGAAGATCGCAACATTTAAACCCATTTAATATTCCACTACACTGCTTTACAAAAACTGTAATGTCCTTAGTGTAAGACAGCTCTACATTCTGTACACTACATTATCACAACATCGTAAGACTTCTTACATGGAGGTAACTAAACGACGCAAAGACAAGATCTGTTCACTACCAAAATCTAACTTCTCTTTTACCCAAAGATTCTTCTGTTACCTTGGTCCTCTTCTATGTAATAAAATGATTTGCAATTTAGGGGGGAAAGAACGGCGTCTCCTTAATACAGGTTACTCTGTAACCCATCAAGGAGACCAGTACTGTACCCATACCAAACTATAACATCCAGTTGAGTATATGCCACAACTTTGTCAATATCTCCTTTCAGTCTAAAACCTATATATTCTATTTAATTAAGATGTATTTACTGTAATATGAATTTTGGATTAATTAATAATAAATTTTAATACTTTAAAATATTTTAGCTTTAAAAAAGGGACAATTGTGAATTGAACTCTTATAGTTTTGTACAATGTTATCATAATATTCAATGATTTTCTGTGTCATTATGTGATCATGGACTTCTTCATCGGTTTTCCCGTAATCTGTAACTATAAAACTAATTTACGTACTTTATTTAGTAGTTTCGGCGATAGGAGTTTATCAAATTTTATCTATTTTCTTGAATAACTAGAAAAATATATATTTTAAAATTACAAATATTATATGTTAGAGATCTTCATTAATTATTATATCATAACATGGTACCAAAAACGCTGTGTGTATTTCTAAATTTATTGTAACTTAAACTTTAAACTCATGCAGTATTTTACTCCATTTTGTTTTACAACTAATCTTTAATCTTACGCGATCAATTTAAATTATATCTTAAGTTGAATAAAAATAAATTGCAGCATTTTTTCATAATTACAAGGAAATTTCTAGGAAAATCCACGGGAAAGTTGGAAAATATGGGCAAACTTGAAATGTTGTTAATAGATATTATTATCTTTACATAAGTTAGAACTTTTTTATACATTTAAAAATTATATAAGGATATCGCCTTTCCCTTTAATAAAGTAATTATTATACATATTTAAATAGTCTAGGAACCATACAAACTGGTATGTTGAATTGATAAATCACACACATTTGAGTGGTTTATTGAAAGCACAGTACCACTGGCAATATAAAAGGAACTCAAGTGCTTATCGTCAACGAAATAAAAAAAATGTTGAGGAAAAGAAAAAATATCAATAAAATTAATTGTCTTATTTTATTACAACACCCTTGTCAACAACGCCATTACGACCTAGAACATAGGAGAGTTAACGTCAATTTGATTACTGTTAACTGAATTACTTTCTCATCGTTTGTGAGGCCAATGAAATTAATTATTTCGCAAAGAAATTGTTCTCATTTCGGGTAATTTATTCTTTCTTTAAGCCGTCTTTGATTCTGATTTTCTTTTCTTGATGTAAACGTTAAAATAAATTTACTGCAGAAAAATAAACTTCTATTACTATTTTGCTTAAATTTGTGCTGTACAAACATCTATAAATATATCTTATGGCTCTCAAGAGAGACAGAATGAACCAGAAACTATAACAATTTTTAGATGTTTTTTTTAATACACTCGTTTTATTATATACTGACATTAACCCGTAATATGACAAATAATATTATGTTATATTAGTAATACAACTAATATTATTACTATATTAGAAACATTGTTTCTAAAATTTTTGTCGAGGTATATAGTTTTTGCACACATAGAGTAAATTTAACGGGGTTCGAATTTTTTTCGAAGCCGGGATTCGACATCAAAATTCATAGAAAAAAGTCCTGCACACCAAACATAATATCAAAGTTTATATAAATACGTCATAATTTTTTCCAATATCAAATTCATAAATTTTTGCTACAATTTATGCACACATAAAAAAACCTCCGTGTTCGAACTTGTGACCAATATTTTCAACCATAATAGTCTTGTGGTGAGATCGCCCGCTTTAGCACCTGATGCTATGAGCTGATGATGATGTGATGCAGGTTCGATGAGCAGAGACTAAAATGGCGGCGGACAGAGAATAGTATCTAAAGTGCGCGGTATTTGATACTGCGATGGTAATTTGCTTACCATGCGTGGCCACTGTGACGAATTCTACTTGTGAAGAGACCTTCTTTCTAGAGGTCTAGTCTAGACAGAGGTCTATTCTAGACAATTAAGTCCCTTCGACCAAGATATTTCGGGACAACGGGACAGGTGGCGAGCCCGTCGCCGTCTTTATGTCCAAACCAACGATGTGAATCGTACATAGGTTTTGAAAAAAACCCATTGTTACAAGCCTGCCATCTGTGGATCGAACTCGGGTCTCTCGACTCTAAATTCCGACCACCCTTTCATTCCGCTATCGTGACCTCTCGTATATTTATATAGAAATTCAATTTCAAGATTTGAGTACAAACATTCGTATTTATCACACAAGTGTTTGCCTTCGAACCCACAATACTTGGCTTCGAAAGCAGAGTTACTAGGCTGTCAGGTCGTGTACTCATATTCAATGTCTGTCGCGTTGTCGGTGGTGGTATATGTTACCTGGTTTGAGTGTAGTGGTGGTGGTGGTGCATACAGTGGAATTAGTGAATGCACCTGTGGGAGGGAGGGTGGTGCTCTTCTTCTCTTCGGACCAGGTAACATATACCTTTTTTTATATTTGCGTGCGGAGGGTTGCGAAGTAATTTTTTCAATAACAACTTTACAATGAATTTCCGCAAAGTAACGCCTGAGTCAATTAACTATCGTATGTAAAATAAAAAAAGAGATTATAATATGTTACAGTTAGAATAAAGTGAACATAACTTACTTTTATCTGCGAATCCCAAAAGTTACGATTGCTACTGCGTACGTATCTTCTCACATATATTTCTTATAATTTCGTGTTCTTAGGTGCTTTACCAAATCGTGTTGTTTATACGGCATGTAATAACATACATAAAGCTTTTCTAATAAAACTTATAATAAACAAAATAATACACTAATGTATAAATCCTGATATTCTACATTATATCATATTATCATATGTATACTATAAACTAGATTTTCTTCAATATAAAATAAATAAAATAAAGTGCATTTATTTTGAACATAAATCATCTGTTTACAATGTATAGTGTTGTTGGACGATAATAACAACATTATTACAATCTGTGTGGTTGCTATTAACGCCTGGTGTAAGCGTTCCAAGTACAGCAAATTCATGTGTAAAATTCAGTATATGTTCGCTCGTATGTTGCGCACGCGCGCGCGCCTGCGTGTGTGTGTGTGTGTTTATGTGCATAGTTTACAGTTTACACCTTTATGTTAAACGCAAGAAAAAACACAAGGCTCCTCGGTTTATATGTTAAAGCATAAACAAACAAAGAAACAAAAAAAACCGCACAGTGGTAGAGCCACGCATCAGCTTTTGTTGTTACATGAATGGGCCGGCTCGACCGGGGAAGTACTACGACCTCGCAGAATACCGGCGTGAAGTAAAAGTCTACTTCTGCGTTTCGTCTGGTGAGTGCAGATAACCGCAGGCCCACGTACCCCCCTCCCCCAATTCTGGGGGGGGGGGGCACTCTAAGGCCGGCAACGCATCTGCTATGCCTCTGGTATAACGGGTGTTCATGGGCGGTGGTATTCACTAACCATCACGTGAGCCACCTGCTTATTTGCCTCCCTTTTCCATAAAAAAACAACAAACGAACGAACGAAGGAACGAACGAAGGAACGAACGAATGAACGAACAAACGAATAAACGAACAAACGAACAAACGAACGAACGAACAAACGATCAAACGATCAAACGATAAAGCGATCAAACGATCAAACGATCATACGAACATTTCTTACTTTTTCTTTCTGAGTCTTGGACATAAAGGCGGCAACGAGCTCACCACCTGTCACGTTGTCCAAAAATGTCTTTGGTGGAATGTGGGTCAGAAGGACTTCATTGTCTAGACCTATGTCTACTCCTATGTTAGATTGGTGTGAATATATTTTTTTTTAATTTTTCACTACTATGCTTCAGTTATGTGCTGAGAATTACAAATTTAAACTGTTTTAAAATTTTAAGTTTACATTTTCAACAAATGAAAACATCAAATAATAAAACTAAGTGCTAGAGAATGAAATAACACTGAGGCATCATAAACTGCATTTTCCGGTGATATTAGTAGCATGGACCGTTGCCTCAAAATGGCCAAGCGGCTATTATGTGGCTTATGTCACAGCTTTCCCGTTGGCCAAGTAAATTGTATTATCATTGTCCATTAAATTTTCGATAGATATTTAGTTTTAAGTAAGCATATAACAGCTGTATTAAAAAGTCACGTAGGCAGAGTGGTTGGGTGAGCGGAAGTCTAGTCAAGAAACCCAAGCTCGATCACCGGCTTGTAGGCTCGTACCGATGAGTTTTTTCAAAACTTATGTACGATTTATATCGTTAGCTTAGACATAAAGATGGCGACGGGCTCACCACCTGTCACGTTCTTTATATTGTCGGACTGAATATAAAGAAGAAGTTGAGTCAAAAGGAGTTAATCATCTACGCGAGTATTGGGAATGGCGTAAAGATATTTTTATTAAAAATAAAAACGCAGTCCGATTTCTTTCTTCTTGTGGCTATAGTAGGAAAAAACTAAGGAAAAATCTGAAAAATTCAATAGGCTACTCACAGATGGCGGAATAAATATCGAAATACGCGAGACACAATTCCAGGAGACCAGTAACGGGCATCATTGTTTAAAGTGTGAGGTACTGCGATTGTCCATCTGGGTATCAGGCGTTATAATTGCAAATTTTTCTTATTGGTATTATACTACTTCTAATTGGACTATTACCAGTAGTTATTTGTGGTAAGTGCGCCTATAAATCATTTTGACATTCTTATATACAGTCTCCTTAAGCTCTATCCAGGATACGTTATGTTTCTTAAACACTATGACAGTCTTATTTACGCACTTTCTTCGGCTCCTGGTTTACCCAGGAGTATTATCGTCAGTATCACAATCTCATCTATTTCCGAATAACTATGGTGTTCCACCGATATCAGAAATAGGTGAGAAACCTTATTTTTAATGTGTCAGAAACCTAGTTTTTAAATGGTTAGCTAGTGTAGCCATTTACCATCAAGAGGTCTGTTACCTCGTTTTACATCCAACTTCGATAAAAAATACACCGACGCTTGTATCGAACTACTCTTATACCTACGAGAATAATCTCATCTACAACTCCCGTAACCTCTGTAGTCGAGTGGCGTACACACAGGTTTTCAAGGTTTTGCTAGTTCTGGGAGCTCGGGTTCGATTTCTGGACGGGGCAATGTAGTAAGCCACTTTTCAACATTGTCTCGGATTTGGGTATTTGTGGTAGTCAATTATGAAAAACACAACGCTGTTTGTAGTCCTTCCTTCTAAACTGAATATTTATATTAATTTATAGCTGTTAATTACTAATAGAAATCTAAAAATACAGATCTTTAAAATCGAGCCAGTTTGTGTTAGTGCATACAGGCTATGTAGTTTCTATCAAACAATTGAAACAAAGTGTGAGTCGTGACGAATTTTACCACAAGCATAATGGCGATAACTACATGCTCTTACATTGTGCTTTAGCTCAGGCCTTATATTAGGTGTTCCTTGTCAATGAGGGAATGTTTTACACAAAGCTTCCTTATAAAAATTATTTTACAATGCCTTTATTGTAATAAAGTAATATTTTCACACGTTACAGTAAAATTAATTTATAAAACTACATAATTTGAGTTCAAGAAGCAGGAATTTAAGAAGCACTTAAAACCAGCCTCGCGAATTACTTGGTAGTTAGGCAGCTCGCAGAACAAACTTATGCAACTCTATGTAAAATGGATTTTCGCGCACGAAAATACGGCTCCGGAGTGTACTGCTCCAGATAATTGCCGCTAAACTCGTCTCGTAATGAGACAGATCGTAATCGTTGCAAGTAACTAGTTTCTCTAGATTAGGCCAAAATTCACTTCAGTGAATTTAAAATGATAAATGTTATTGCATACATACGTAAATATATACACAACGCATAGTGAAAATTCCCTTCAGTGAATTTAAAATGATAAATGTTATTGCATACATACGTAAATATATACACAACGCATAGTATAAGTCTCTTGTTGGCTATAGGCCCCTTCCATAAGGATTATTTGCCATAATAGCCACAGTTGGCTAGGTACTGTTTGGTCTCTGGTACTGATGCCAAACTGCTTGCCTGGAGAGGTTTTCTTAGTAATCAATGGCTTTTAAGATAGCCAATGATATAACAATATAGCGAATTTAAGGTTTTCTTAATATTTTAGGAGACTTTAGTGGGAGGTACTAGGATGCTGGTCAGGTTTGGCTACGGTAAATTTTATTCTTATTCAGGACATAACCTTTTTCTAATCCAGAAAAAAACTTGGATTACACTCGGACTAATCATTAAGTTGGGACACTCATATTGCTGAAATCAGCATAAAAACTTATTCCACCTTACGTTCCTTCTATCGTCTGAAAAATTTCCTGTCTTTAAAACTCAGCCTCTGCATTCCAAGTACTGCCCTTTATTGATTATGCAGATGCGTGCTACCCAGATCTGACCCAATCACATCTCGATAAAATAAATCGCCCTTGCGACAATCGCATTAGGTTCATTTTTTATTTACGTAAATATGACCACATCTCTTCTTATCGTTCCTCTTAACCTGGAAATCTATTGATCAAAGTCGTAGCTGTAGAGTTCTGTTTCTACGGTATTATTTCGTTACTATATTTTGTATTAATGCACCATTATTCACTTCCATGTCTTTAGAAAAACTTACATTCATTGTATTCATAAAAGGCCTGTGAATTAATCAATATAAGCTGCATAAATGATGCATACCACAACATAATGCAGGAAACTATAACTCTTCCTTTACTGTGCAAGCGACACTACTCTGAAACGCTTGGCCCATTAAGATTAACAATGCTCCTACCTATTTAAGAGATTAGTTCGAGAATATTTCCTAGGAAATTAATGACAAAAAACTACTTTTTTCGGCATTATATTCATATATGTATTTATTTATATATTTTAAGCAATAGGAGTTAATATTTTATATGTTGTTGACGTTTGAAGATTTTGCCACTCTTTTTTGTGCAAGGTGTCAATGCCAATCTTTGCGGTGGCCAAGGGTTGCAATAATGGGAAACGCTCCCTTAGGTGAGAGTCATATATCCTGCAGTGGACTTTTACCGACAGATTTATATATACATATATATAAGTGTTTCATCGGCATCAAACCGTCCCAATGAAGGTTTTTACTGTTAGTTACGTTAGTTTTTATGTACGAATTATATCGTTGGCTTGGACATAAAGATGGCGACAGGCTCACCACCTGTAACGTTGTCCCGAAAATATCTTCGGTGGAAGGTGGGTCAAAGAGACATAATTGTCTAGACTAGACATCTGTCTACCTGTATTAGGAATTGCGTGAAGGTATTAGATATTATATATGTTATGGATATTATTATATATGTTAGTTTTAGCGTTTTATTCTTAGGGTCATTTCATCAGATAAGGCTTTTACTATTTATTTGACACATAAAGATATATTTATAATTCAATTTCTATTATTGTGCTCAATGCATTATAGAAGATAAAAAGCAAGTTCCTTTTCAAATACGCCATTGAAGTTAATAGTGTGCCATTAAAACTTGGTAAAGTAGCTTCTCAGTTAATCGTAGCCATTTTGTAGAGCACCTTCATAATCTGGCAAAGTTCTATACTCAGGTATTTTATTCCGGCCATTGGTGGAAATCAATTATATTTTGTCTAAAATTCAACGTTAAATACAATTTGGATCCTACTATTAAAATATTGTAGGGTATTTGGACATACTTCTATTAAAGTGAACAGAAGTTTGTAAGGAAATTATTTTAGTATTGCACCTTAAATTATGACTTTAAAGAACGGAGTAAGAGAAGTGCAAAGAGTAGAAGATAAGGAGGAGGATAGGGTAGTGAGTATCCACTTACTTCACTTACCGGATATAAAATAGAAGCAAGAGATGCCTCTTCATAATAAAATATAATAATATATAAATAAATATAATGTGTAAAGTTTTAAGAAAACTGTTCTTGAGTATTACTTTACTTTTGACATAAAAATACATTTTCCTTCTTATTTATTAACACTAACTCACTATTAAATTGACAGTATTAAATATATACATTTATTAGAACTGATCGGTTTCGCCTTTCAGCACCATAAGGATATTAAAGATGGTGTTGATAAAGTGAATGACTACAAGTACAAGAAATTTAAGAAAATAAATTTAATAAAATAATCCATTTTTTATAAAAAACCATGGCATTTTTTATAGAAAAGGAAGGCAAACGAGCAGGTGGCTCACGTGATAGTAAGTGATTACCGCCGCCCATGAACACCCGTAATACCATAGGCATAGCAGATGCGTTGCCTCCCTAAGAGTTCCCCCTCCCCAGAATTGGGGCAGGGGGGTGTGTGGGCCACCGGTTACCTGCACTCACCAGACGAAACGCAGAAGTTTGTTAGACTTCTACTTCACGCCGGTATTTTGTGGGGTCGTGGTACTTCCCCGGTCAAGCCGGCCCATTCATGCAACAACAAAAGCTGATGCGTGGCTGTACCACTGTAAAAACTGCTGGCATGTATTGTTTTGTATTGCGTTAGAGTATAAGTCAAACTCATGTAGTTATTTGTTATCTTTACCTAATTTCTTATATCAAGGTAGGCAGACGTCTATACAAATGTACGTTCGATCCAATTTTTACCACAGCTCATTAGGGATAACGTAAATGGCACCCCCATTTCTGTGTTAGTACCCATACTAGCCGTACAATATATGTATTTACATATATATATATATATATAATCATTGAAAAACATCCATGACTCGAGCACAAACGTTTATATTCGTCACACAAATATTTGCCCCCAGCGGGATTCAAACCCGCTTCTCGTAGCTTCGAAGTTAAGGTCGCTACCAGTTCTGCTATCGGGTCGATGATTGTAACGTGTCTGGAGCCTCGTCACCGACATAACTTGTTTTTTTTTTTTTTTTTAAAGAATACTAGCAATGCCGAATAACATTACTAGTATTCCTGTTAACCACTCCAATTAAGCTGCAATGCTTGTGTCTGGAGTTGGTTTACGTCAATAGTCGAATGGCGGAGCCCGGAACCTGCGACGTCATGTTTCGCAGTCAGCACCCTAAACCATTAGGCTATTGTTAAAAGTCACGATAGCCGAGTGGTTGGGTGGTCGTAAATTCGAGTCAAGAGACCCGAGTTCGATCCCCAGGTGGCAGGCTCGTACTAATGGGTTTTTCAAAAACTTATGTACGAATTATATCGTTGGCTTGGAATTAAGGACGGCGACGGGCTCACCACCTGTCACGTTGTCCCAAAAATATCTTCGGTGGAAGGTGGGTCGTAGGGACTTAATTGTCTAGACTAGACATCTGTATTGGAAATGGCGTGAAGTTCCTTCTATCGTCTGAAAAATTAAAAGATATTTATTATTTTTTTTTTACTAAATATGTTAATAATAAAAATACCGAATGTATCACGTATATTGTTACAATTATAATATTTCACTATTATTCCGGTAATATTGCAGTAAAAAGATATCAGTGTAATATTTGGAATACGTACGTATTACTATATTAGTAATTGTATCACACGTCAGCGACGACACATATTAGGCAAACGTAAATGACACGCCATTTTCATTATTGTTAAGTTAATCATTTTCTCATCTTACACGAATGTCAAGAACGAAAATGTGTTGATGAAAATTGCTGATGTATCTTATACGTACATCCACAAAGTTGTATATGGTATTACGAAGAATGTAAAATAATGCTACAAATATTATAAATATATATCTTTAGTAAGATCAATCAATTAGAAAATAATATAACATAAAATTATATTGTACACATAATGTAAAGTAATTTTTTATAGAAAAGACAGGCAAACAAGCAGGTGACACATGTGACGGTGAGTGATTACCGCCGCCCTTGAACATCTGCAATACGAGAAGAATAACAGATGCGTTGCCTGCCCTTGAGAAAGGTATAGGCTCTTTTCTTGAAGGACCCTAAGTTGTATCGTCCGGAAAAACCGCTGACGGCAGGTCATTCCACAAAGTGCAAGTGCGTCGCAGAAAATTCTGCGAAAAATGCACTGTGGTGGAATGTCAAGCGTCAAGGTGGTATTGATGAAATTTTTGACTATGTCGTAAGGTACGATGGTGAAATTCAGCGGCTGGGATTAATCCGAACAATTCCTCGGAGCACTCTCCGTAGCTAATCTTGTAGAAAATGCAAAGATATGAAACATGTCTGCGCAAAGAGGATCTTGCTGATCGGATAGGGTATGGTCGACGACAATTCGAGCCGCTCTTCTTTGGATACGGTCAAATGGAAGGAGTTGGGACTGGGTATATATATATATATATATATATATATATATATATATATATATATATATATATATATATATATATATATATATATATATATATATATATATATATATATATATATATATATATATATATATATATATATATATATATATATATATATATATATATATATATATATATAAACTACTATAAAATAAATATTTTAACATATGTGTAAATACGAACACAGTGAAGAAAAGAAGAGAAGGAAATTTGGAAAAATATATAGGAAAACAATAATTTATTAACTTGAGAGTGCCAAAAAATTCTATCATTATCTCATTTACGTGATTGATAATATCCCAAGTATTTGGTTATAACTCGTTACTTTCCATTGCGTCTATACGTTCATTTTCATTAATTATATAATTGCCTGTAATTATTTTACCTTTCTTAATTTTGAGTTTTTACATTTGTCTAAACCAAAGTCCATGCTAATCTCTGTAGAGAATTTGAAGTAATATGCAATAGTTCTGTTATATTTGTAATCAATATTAGAGTATAATTTTAAATCATCCATATAGAGTAAATGCGTTAACTGAAATGAAACTTGTCTGTTAATTTTATGACAAATCCTAATTTAGAATCTATTAATTCATGAGATAGTGGATTTAAAGCTAGACAAAACCATAATGGACTGAGGGAATCTCCTTGGAAAATACCTCTTATAATGGGAATTTCATCGGTGTTCATTTTGTTGTTGGATGTTCGTAGTGTAAGAGTTGTTCTCCACCTTCCCATTGCGTTTTTAAGGAACTGTACTATTAATGGATGGATTTTGTAAATTTCTAGTACTTCTATTAGTAATGAATGTGGTACGCTATCAAAAGCCTTTTTGTAATCAATGTAAGTGATAAAGAGGTATTTTCTGGTAGTTTGAACGTATTTGAAAACTATGGCATCTATTGTTAGTTGTTCTTTACAACCCATATGGAACTACCTAATGAGTCTACAGCCTTTTTGTTCTTCCGTTAAAATTTTATTTTTGTTTATATGTCTATTGATTATAAAAGTTATGCATGAAGTTATTACCTTATATATGGTCGGGAGACAAATGATGGGCCGATATTGTGAAGGATCATCAGTCCTAGTAGTTTTCGGTAGCATGTAAGTAATTCCTTTGCTTAAAAATTCAGGAATTACAGCATTACCTTTCACCACATCTGTTATTTGCTTTGCTAATATGCTAAGTAAATTAGAGACCTTTTTAATCCAGTAGTTATGTATTCCATCTGCAAGAAAATGCACTTGAGGTACAGAGCAAGCTGGGAAAATGGCAAGAAAAACTGGAAAGTGTCGGATTAAAAATAAGCAGAACCAAAACTGAACACATGTTCCGTGACTTCAGTAGTCCATCCAGTTTTTCTTATATTGCCTTGGATGGTGTTCTCCTATCAGTCTGCTCCGAATTCCGTTACCTTGGGTCAGTGATCCAAAATGACGGCAATGTCGACCGGGATGTAAAGAATAGAATAAATGCGGGATGGATGAAATGGCGACAGGTCTCGGGAATAACTTGCGATCCACGCATGCCTCTTAAACTTAAGGGCAAAGTTTACAAAACGATCGTGAGACCTATCGTATTGTACGGATCAGAGTGCTGGGCAACGAAAGTGACAGATGAAAGGAGAGTGCATGCTGCAGAGATGAGAATGTTGAGATGGATGTGTGGAGTGACTAGAAAATATCGCATAAAGAATGAGTATATAAGGGGAAGCTTGAAAGTACCACCAGTGACAGAGAAAATGAAGAGTGGTAGGTTAGCATGGTTCGGGTATGTAATGAGGAGGGAAGAATGTAATATAGACAAAACAATGTTAGAGATGAATGTGGATGGACGAAGAGATATGGGGAGACCAAAAAAACGATGGATGGATTGTGTGAAAGAAGACATGAGAAAGAAAGGAGTGAGTATTGACATGACGGGAAATAGAGGAGAGTGGAAGAAGAAGACATGTTGTACCGACCCCACATAGCATGGGATAAGGGCAGGAAGAAGAAGAAGTTATGTATTCCATCTATACCTGCAGCTTTCCAGTTATATGTTTTGTTAATAATGTATTGTAATTCTTCTAAATTTATATTGTAAAATTCCATACCTCCTAAATTTTTCATTCGGTCCTTTTCCTTTTTTATCCACTCTGAATTTCTATTGTGTTCAACTTTCTTTGACCAAATATTAGACCAGTAATCGGTTAAATCGGTTTTTGAGGGCGGCCGTTCTATGTTTATTGTCGATCCTTTTAATTTTCTGTAAAACATCTTCTGGTTGTTATTAAATAATCTATTATTTTCTTTTCTTGCTTCCGATTTTTTATATCTGAATTTTCACACGTAATTTTTGTTTTAATGTATCTATAAATTCTGCGACTTTTTTATTTATATCTCCATGTGAGGCATGGACTTTATGTTTCTTTAATAATTCTTCTATGTGTTTCATAAGTCTTATTCCTCTTTTGCCGTTTTTGAATTGCGTTAATCTGCCTATGTCTCTTCTATTATTCTTAATATCATTTTCTATACGAATTTGCCACGTAGGTTTTTTAAGTTTAGCTTTATTATTACAATTTGTTACTTTAATTTTCAAAAAATCTATAATTGCCTTAGCTGCGCTGTATATAAAGGTATGTGTATCGGTCAAGGTTTCAAGGTTGGTTCGTTTTTCTGGAATTATATGGTAATTAAATGTAAGGTAAATAAAAAGTAATATAAGATTTTTAGATGATTTAACTTTTGGTCATTTTGTTCTTAGACTGGGGTCAATTCCACTATAATTGATAAAATTTGTCTCAAATCTTCTTGATAGGTCTTCTATTAAATTGAGGTCAATGTTATTATGTACTTGTGTATTGTCGTGGGTATTCGTTAATGTTTGGCCAATATCAGAAAAAATTATTGAGTTATTTAGAGTATGAACAGGAATCGTAAGATTTTGTGTTAATGGTGGTGATAGAGTGGTATTTGTGTTAATGTGAAATGAAGCTGTATCGTTCGAATCTTGGACTTCTTTTGCGACATCTTCTTTAAAAAAATTTTAAATTTCCTCGGATAATAGTTTATTTCTTATTATAAGTCGTCTTTGGTCTGATAATCGCTGTTTTGATATGTAATGAAAATCTGGGTATCGTTTATTAAACTCTTGATGTAATAACTGTCTGTATGTAGTAAGATCAGATTCTAATTTGGTTACTTTGTAATAGGTGCGCATTACGAATGTGTTAATATCTGAGTCCCACTTCATACGCACCCGAGGTTTGCCAGCTTTGGTGGTCGCAGGACGCATTGCCGAAGCTACCCGCGAAACATCCTTGACTTGTCTCTGAAGACTCCGAATCTATTGCAGCTAAATTTACATCTAATTGGCATGACATGGCTTCTTCGGGTGTCCCGGCGGGGGACCGTCTGCTAATCCTTCCGTCACCGATGGATCGCATTCTGCTACACCCAGCACCGGCTTCAGGTGAGCCCCGGCAATTGCCCCCGGGTAGCGGCATCAAACGTTTACTCTTATTTCTTGTCTCCATAGTTTGGGTGTGCCATTGCCCCGTTGGTCACTCGTGAAGAAACTTTGTTGCGCATGTCCGCCACTCACGTGAGCATAGGTGTTCAACTCGGACGTGGGGTTGGACATATGAGTGGCTTATTATTATTATTATTATAATTGTTCATGAAAATAAAACTTTTTAGAATTTTACTTATTTTTAAATAAGTAGTGGACGCTTAAAGAAGACCGTGTTAAAAATATTATCATACCATTTTCTCTATCATTGCCATATGTCAATGATTCATATCATTGTCACGATAGCCGAGAGGTTGAGTGGTCGGAATTTCGAGTCAAAAGACCCGAGTTCGATCCCCAGGTGGCAGGCTCGTATCAAATGGTTTTTAAAAACTTATGTACGAATTATATTATTGGCTTGGATATAAAAACGGCGACGGGCTCACCATCAGTCGCGTTGTCTCGAAAAAATCTTCGGTGGAAAGTAGGTCAAAAGGATTTAATTGTCTAGACTAGACCTCTGTCTACCCCTGTATTGCGAAGGGCGTGAAGATATTTATTACATAGAGCCATACATACATAGAACCATGTAACAACAAATTAAAAATACATATTTTCATAGGTTATTTTAAGCACATTATATGACATGAAAACAATAGACACCTCCCTGGCCGCTTTTTTTCTCTGTAACCGCTGTCGGGCAAGGCGGGGAATCGTTATAGCTGCTCTAACTGCACTTTGATTCCGAGCGATTTTGCCGCGATCTTATTGTCTTGAGTTTGTTATGATCTCTCGTAGTTCAAACTTTGTGGGATAAAATATTTTATTAAGTGGCCATTCAAATTCTCTTTATTTTTAACTAGATTACTTAAAGAGAAAATATAAAAAATATAGTATAAATATACATAGCAGGAGATGGTTATATTATTCTGACGAACTCCATGGGCGAGTGGTGTAGCTGTTAGTTTTTTAGGGTGTGGCCATCTTGGACCGGTCAGAAGTGACCGGGTTCCACTTCCGGAAGGGTCAATGTAGAAAACCACTAGTTCTATTTTGTCTCGAGTGTGGGTGTTTTTAATACCTTGCTTTGCATGTAACAAGTGTTCTGCCTACTTACATTGGGATTAGGACATGGAATTTGATATTGTCCCTGTCTAAGTATCTATTTGTTATTATTGTTTTTTAACGTACCAAATCTATTGGGAGAGTAAAGCCTTGCTAAAAAGTATTGAAATTTAAAGAACAACTCTGTTTGGACATAGTATAACACAGTGGTTTTATATAAACAATTATAAAGGAAAAAGTTGGTGGAAAGATTAAAAGATAAATGTAAGTGTATATATCCATACATAACGGCCTCTTAAATTCTATTACAGGACATAGACCAAGAGGTAGTGATAGATATGATACTTTCTGCCTAACCCCCTCCCCTCTATACATTTTCTTATCACTAATATTAACTTACGTGCAGTAACGGCGTAGGCTTATACCTCTTTTTGTTCCCGTAGAAGTCGTAAGACGTCACTAAGAGAACAAACCACAAAATGGTATTGGTTACCATCTAATGGGGATACAAACATCTCGAAAAATTGCAGACATACCGATAACGGGCAGCAGCGCTTAAAGCACAAGGTTTGTGGTAATGTGCAATGTGCCATCAATCCGCTGTCAAACATGGCGATTATGGCAAACCCTCTCGTACAGAAGATTAGACCTGCATTGACCTCGGGCACCCATTATGCAACTAAAAGTTTGATAATGTAGGCATTATTTAAGGACTGAATTGTTTTTATTATCTTTAGTTCTTTATCACTCTAACTATCAAAAATATACTCGTAATTTAAAGTTTTATCTCCCTACGCATCAAATAGACTACAAATAAATACAATATTTCGAAAAACTTTCCAATACTAAAAATTATTTCTATGTTTTTTCATACCGCAGCTTATCAGAGTTCAGCAGTATTTATGGTCTGGAACAAGGGTGAAGAGGGTTACATGGGGCATTAGCGGTAAGCCGTTTCGACTTTATCTTTCCCATATTTCACAAAATTTCGTCGTTTCAATACAGTAGCAATTGATTTATTATTCACAAGAGTTTTGCAGTGATAAGCCAAAACGTCAGAGTTTTCAACATTCAGAAATAAGTTAATATACCGACAAAAACGATTATATTTTTTTATATGTTCACGTATTTCCCTTTACAGGGATAGTTAGAGCTCCAGACAATTTAGTGTTCGCGACTCACATGTTAACGGTGCTTTTCAGATACAATTAGTGAGCCATGTCCAAGCAAATGATATAAATAGTACAAATTTTGGAAAAAACATGTTAATTCGAACCATGCTTCTTCAGAGAATCGAACGTGTATCGCCCGATTTGAATTTCAATCACTCAACTACTTGTCTCCCTTATCTTTTTATAATAATATCATATAGATAAATTAATCATAATTTATGAGTATTGTAGAAATATTTTTATTTTCTTATTTATTGCTCTATATTAACATTAATTATGGATACGTTGTAAAGGCCATTCGCGGTTTTTGTTAATTTCTCATAATTTAACTAATAATTTTACTTCTGTGTTTGTTTTCTTTACATCGTTTCAAAAGTCTCGCGCCATACACCAATAACTGCATATAAGTGTTATGTCGTAGGTCCCATATCCGGTTACCGTATAGCAACCTTGGTTTTCGTTTTTATTGTGTAACGGAATGATGATTCAGATTATTATTTCTTATTCATGATTATTATTTATATTGACTTTTAATTGCTTTGTGCTTTAATTTTTAAAAATTTCAGCTGTAATGTTTATAAGATGGCTGAGCCAAACAAATACCAACGGTTTTTAAAATAAATAAACTAGTGTGTAGTAAACGTTTCTTATACTGCTCTCAACGTCTTCGGAAAAAGATTTTATCGAATCAACAGGGATGCATTCAGTTCTCTGGAAAAATACGTAGATATGATAATCTATTAGGGAATTCACAGCGGTAGAGCCACGCATCAACTTTTGTTGTTGCATGAATGGGCCGGCTCTACTAAACTAGCCGGTACCGATTACGACACCGATTATTTCGACGTGAGTTTAGCCATTTTTAATTATTTGATATGTATTTCTATCTTTTCATTTCTTGTGTTAATGTTTGTGATTATTCAAAAGTGCGTTATTATTATAACGTCGACTTTTTATTACGTGCGGTGAAAAAGACACAACACTTGCTAGTTTATATCTTTTTAATTATTACGATTTCAAAACATAACGCATGTTTTGTTTATTTATTCATTACTCTTCGCACGGTTACTGTAATAGCAGAAATTTCAAAGAAACAAAATTTCAGAGGCGAAATTCCTGTGGGCGACGACAATTATTCAGTATAAAAAGCGAGAAGCTCTCGTGCTTGCACCTCTTGGTTTTAGAATTGCGCATTTTCATTAAATCGCTGCAACTTAACTTTTCAACGAAAGCCTTTATAAAATATCTAGTAAAATATTTAACTGTAAATTTTGTCGGTAACATTTTCTTAGAAACATGTTTTTTTTCGTGTCAGTTGTTAATTAATGTGACTAAAATCATGTAAAAATAAAAGTTTCTTTTATAAAGGAGTCAAAGTGATACTTTCTAAAGATCGTAAAAAATATCTTCACGCCATTCCCAAAACTGAGTTAGACAGAAGTCTAAACAACTAAGTGCTATCGACCCACCTTTCACCGAAGATTTTTTTGGGACAACGTGACAGTTCATGAGCCTATCGCCGTCTTTACGTCCAAGCCAATGATATAAATCGTACTTAAGTTTTAAAAAAACCCATTGGTATATGCCTTACACTTGGGTTTGTCGACTCGAATTCCGATCACCCAACCACTTGGCTATCGAGACTCTAGTACATAATTATAATACAATATTTCGTAAATGATACTACTGCCTACAATTTTACGTAAGTTACTACCGATATTGCCTTAACATCCCTCACGACCTTTTCCATTTATATCGAGAAAATATACGTACCGACTTTTCAAACAACCTTTTTAGGTTTCAGAAGGTACAATATGATACCAATATTTTAACAACATAACATAACTTTAGTTGTAAGACATTTTCAAAAGATGGATATTTTTATTTTTACGCACATATTTATTACTGGTATTTTTACTTATATTTATATATGAAATAAACTTGACTTGAATCGCGATATAATTTTTATAACTATATATTTTCTATTATTATTATTATATTTATCTTCACGCACAATCCCTGACTACCCCGCCAGAGAGAACAGATCGCCAAGTGTCACGATCCCTACATACTTCTTTCGCTTCTTTCAGATTCATCATCTTCTTCATACATGCACGTCTAGGCATCCGAGTACTCTTGACCCTCCCCTCTTCGAGCAATTTGCTCACATGGTCTTCGCAAGTTAGTCTCGGTCTACCTCGACACCTTTTAATATTAACTTTCGCGCTATATATTTTCTTCACCATTCGGTCTTCACTCATTCGCTCAACGTGCCCAAACCATCGAAGCACGTCCTTATCCATTTTTGAGACAAGGTCATCTTTCAAACCTGCCATTATTGCAAATCTCTTCGTTTCGCTTTCGGTCGGCCATGGTAAGGCCACACATTTTACGAAGAGATCGCATTTCCACTGCATTCAACCTGCTTTTATGCTTCTTCTGGCATACCCAGGTTTCGCTGCCATATAACAAAGTCGGTACCAACACTGCGTTATGTATTGCAAGGCGTGCACTTTTCACAACGCCTTGCCTTTTGATTAACGCAGTCAGGGCACCATTGACTTGTTCCCGGCAGCGACACGCCTGACTACATCTAAATCACATCTTCCATCCCGGCTAAACGCACTCCCCAAGTATACAATTTCATTCACCTGTTCTAGACATTCCTGATTTACCCAAATTTCGCACTTCGTTCTTTCTTCGTCCCTTTCAAATACCAGAACCTTAGTTTTATTAGCATTCAAACGGAGACCATTAATTTCACATTCTTCTTCATACATGCACGTCTAGGTATCCGAGTACTCTTGACCCTCCCCTCTTCGAGCAATTTGCTCACATGGTCTTCGCAAGTTAGTCTCGGTCTACCTCGACACCTTTTAATATTAACTTTCGCGCTATATATTTTCTTCACCATTCGGTCTTCACTCATTCGCTCAACGTGTCCAAACCATCGAAGCACGCCCTTATCCATTTTTGAGACAAGGTCATCTTTCAAACCTGCCATTATTGCAAATCTCTTCGTTTCGCTTTCGGTCGGCCATGGTAAGGCCACACATTTTACGAAGAGATCGCATTTCCACTGCATTCAACCTGCTTTTATGCTTCTTCTGGCATACCCAGGTTTCGCTGCCATATAACAAAGTCGGTACCAACACTGCGTTATGTATTGCAAGGCGTGCACTTTTCACAACGCCTTGCCTTTTGATTAACGCAGTCAGGGCACCATTGACTTGTTCCCGGCAGCGACACGCCTGACTACATCTAAATCACATCTTCCATCCCGGCTAAACGCACTCCCCAAGTATACAATTTCATTCACCTGTTCTAGACATTCCTGATTTACCCAAATTTCGCACTTCGTTCTTTCTTCGTCCCTTTCAAATACCAGAACCTTAGTTTTATTAGCATTCAAACGGAGACCATTAATTTCACATTCTTCTTTCATACACGTGACTAATGCCTGCAGTTCTGCCTCTGATGGTGCAATAAGCACTGCATCATCAGCACAAAGCAGACAATTTACTTTTATGTCACCCAATTTCACACCCAAACAGCTATCTTTCAGCTTCTGTAAACAGCTGTCGAGATACAGTATGAACAGCCAGGAAGACATGACACAACCCTGTTTTACGCCCGTTTGGACGCTAAACATGGGTGACAGGTCATTCCCTACCCGCACACAGGCTTTACAGTCACATTAAAGTGACTGCACAGCCCTTAACAATCGACCATCCACACCATACCCCGGCAACAGTTCCCACATTTTCTTCCTTACAACCTTATCAAATGCTTTCTCAAGATCCACAAAAGCACAGAAAATCTTCTGGTTAGCAGCCAGAAGCTTCTCCGTGATCATGCGGAGAGAAAACATTTGATCTGTGCATCCTCTTCCAGGTCTAAATCCGCATTGTGCCTCCCATAGAAATCTTTCCGCTTTATCTTGCATCCTACGTGTCAAAACCTCCGAGTAAACTTTACTTGCTAAACTGGTCAAGCTGATCGCCCGGTAGCACCCGCACTCATAATGTGAACATTTACCTTTATATAAAGGCACAATGACCGCGGATCGCCAATCATCCGGAACAGTCCCCGTTCGCCAGCACAAATTGCACAGCAGATGAAAGCTGTCCCAGACGCGTGGCCCACCATACTTGACCATTTCAGCAGTAACTCTGTCTAGTCCCGCAGCCTTACCACATTTCAAACTTCTAATCGCACATCCAATCTCTTTCATACTGATGACCTCAGTGTCATCGAGGTCCGAGTCTGGCGTACCAGTCACGGCATCACCCCCGGATCCCTCACTAAGATCATCACACGCATACATCTCTCTATAAAATTCGCTCCATCGCTGCATGACGTCCGATTTTTCTGAGAGGACGTCATTGGTTCCCGAATTCTTAAGGCTGTCGTATCACTCCGGGTCCTTCCAACCTCTTTCCAGAAGAGTTTGAAGTTCTCCTTGAAGTTGTGCGACAACCTTTCGTCCGCTTCCATTCTACTCCTTTCACGCACTTCCTCAATCAATGCTTTCGTGTGAACTTTCTGGAGCTTATATCTTTCTTTCCTCTTCTCTCTCATATCCTTATCATTACTAGAGGCCAAGTAGTCTAACCATGCTTTCTTCTTCTTATTTACAGCTTCTTTCACTTCGTCATTCCACCATGCATTACCCTTTTTACTACTACCTCTTTTCACTGTTCCACACACGTCTTCCGCTGCACTAACCATTCCATCTCTAAGGCTCTGCCATATTTCTTCCACACATTCTTGCCTGACATCGATGCTGTCCAGCTTTTCGGCTACCCTTGCTTGATATTTATCTCTAGTGTCCGTTTCCTGAAGCTTCCAGCTTCGGATGCTACCGACCGACTGTGGTTCTGGTATCGCCGTCCGGTGGCGCCAACCCGCGAACAGACCCCTAAATCTAGTAATCACTAAATAGTGATCCGTTCCCAGGTCAGCACCCCGGAACACTCGCGTATCCCTCACCTGTTTTCGCAGTCGGTCATCCACCAGGAATAAATCGATCATACTTCTCTCATTCTCTCCTGTTCTAGTATACATATGGATTTTCTTGTGACTAAACATAGTGTTTGTCACAAGAAGACCCTTTTCCTTGCATACGACCAGTATAAGCTTGCCAGCATCGTTAACCCTTTTATCACCAAACATTCCAAGCACTGACTCGTACCCTGGCCGAGCGGTACCAATCCATCCATTCAAATCACCACATACAACAATTCTTTCGTTTCCTCTAACCAAGTCTAGAACTTCTCTTACATTCTCCCAAAACTCCTCCAGCTCAGCTCTGGACGACGAAGCTACCGGCGCATAAACAGCCAAAAGGAATAATTTCGTCAGTCCTAATTTAAAGCGAATCCAGAGAAGTCTCGAGTTCACAACCTTATATTCAGTCATAACATCGACCAACCGAGTCGACAACAGCACCCCCACTCCCTGGCAGGCGCTCTCGCTCTCCGGGACTCCGGACCATAGAGCTAACGCCCCGCCAGGGAGCTCTTCAGTACAGCTGCCCTTCCACTTGGTCTCCGACAAACACACGACATCTAATTCTCTTTCTTTCATTATTTCTATCAACTCATTCGTGTTATCTCTCATGTCTCCTCTAACATTCCACGTGCCAACTCTGCACTCCGTCCTTCACCTTCCGCCGTGTCGGGCTGTGCGTGACGGGTGGCGGTCCCCATCGCCGCTTTGCGCGCTGCATTCCACACTAATGGGGACGAACTGGTGTGCGTCGCCTTGGGGGGACGCCCTAACCCACGTTGGCATGGGGGCGCAGCTGTGTAGAATTGCAGCCCTGAAAAGGGCTGGCAGGGGTCGCGACGAGCACGCTTCTACAATGACCCCCACCATATATTTTCTAAACTTATGCAATATCATCGCACATTTCCCTATACTGAGGTACTCAGAGGTCTACACAAATTTTAATTCTTTCGACCGTGTTTCGTTTGTGTGTAGCCACCGTACAGCTCCGTAATACTTAAATAATCTTAAAATAATAAATAAAATAAATATCTTCACGCAATTCCCAATACAGGGGTAGACAGAGGTCGAGACTAGACAATTAAGTCCCTTCGACCCACCTTCCACCGAAGATATTTCGGGACAACGTGACAGGTGGTGAGCCCGTCGCCGTTTTCATGTCCAAAACAACGATATAATTCGTACATAGGTTTTTGAAAAAACCCATTGGTACAAGCTTGCCACTTGGGGAAATTCCAACCACCCAACCACTCGGCTATCGTGACTTAAAAACGTTTTTTCTCTTTAATTTAATAACAATAATTTTTGTTACATACTTATTGAAGTCATACTAAATCAGGGCCAGACTATATTCGATATCCACTGGAGGTAATCGTCGTTTACTACGTTTGTGTACGCACCTACTCTGTCCAAACCACATTTGGTGCCAAACGACACTATACCAACCACGTAATAACCACATTCACGGAATCTGTCGTGATTGAATATGGCCATTAATGGACCGCCACTGTCGCCTTGACACACATCCGAGGTATGAGAGGAGGTGCACAATATCGTTTTGGGGTCCCATTTTATACCAATCTTGCTCATTTCGTCCGAGCAACGTTCAGTGGACAGAATATTGGTTTCACCCTCCAATTGCTTTGTCCCAAATAGGTTCCGGTGAAATGTGAAGGTCTTTTTTCTCTTTAATTTAATACCATAAAGATCTTTAAAAAATTGCGCAGTAAAAAAATTGTTGGCGTTATCTTATTGATAATTCCTAACATAAATACTTTTATTTATCATCTGAAATTATTATTTGCAACTGGAACAAACAGGCCAATCTTTACATATGAAAATTTTGCTTCCATATGTTTGATAAGCTGATGGATTCTTTTTAAGTTTTCACACAACACTACATTTCTATGAAATAATGTTCTTTGATATCTTGTTTTTGGTAAATATATTTTATATTAAATTGAACGACATCTTTTCTCTGTCAATTTATATTTTACCTTACGAATAATCAACATTAGATAGGTCTACAGTAAAGCGTTGCTTGAATCTAATATTTAATGTAAAACCTAGCTAGAAAGATTAAAAATGGTTTTCAAATTCTACTGGTCTTCAAATTCTATATATATGTATATATATATATATATATATATATATATATATATATATATATATATATATATATATATATATATATATATATATATATATATATATATATATATATATATATATATATATATATATATATATATATATATATATATATATATATATATATATATATATATATATATATATATATATATATATATATATATATATATATATATATATATATATATATATATATATATATATATATATATATACATATATACATACGTAACGGTTTGAAGTATTCCTTGGCTGGACAAAGTGTTTTCTCGTGGACGGTATTGCCGATAACAGCATAAGACAGTTGCTAGACGCTGCTAACCGTTAGCGGTCTGCTTATTTTTTTAAACAATTCTATTTTAGGATTTTCTAAGAATGATTTTATGTAAAGAAAAATAAAGTTCTTCTTCTTCTTTCTTCATTATATGGCCTCTCTTAGAAGAATTCGGCCAATGACATGTCAGTAAAAATAATGTTATAAGCGGGAATATTGTATTGTATACGTATTACGACGTCCAAAAAAACTACTGAGTTTTTAAAATCTAATTTTAAAATTAAAATTATGAATTCACGTGGCGTCTGTATACGAAATTGAAATGCACATGGAAATGCTTTACATTATTATAGTAAAATAAAATACAATAAATATCTTCACACAATTCCCAATGCAAGGGTAGACAGAGGTTTAGTTAAGAGAATTAAGTCCCTTTCACCCGCCTTCCACCAAAGAAATTTTAGGGACAACGTGACAGGTGGTGAGCCCGTCGCCGTCTTTATATCCAAGCCAACGACATAATTCGTACATAAGTTTTTGAAAAACCCATTTGTACGAGCCTGCCACCTGAGAATCGCACTCGAGTCTCTTGACTCGAAATTCCGACCACCTAACCACACGGTTATCGTGACATATGTTATTATAGTACATTATTCAATATGATTTAAAATAATTCTATATAATAAAATAAAAAAATAATTATATTATATTTTCACATTAAATATTTTTATTCATTTAGATGCATTTATTTTTAAGCATCATTCTTTAATAGATATGGATGATTACTCTTGGTGAGTCAATTGCTCAATCTTATTGTGAAATATCAATATTGCTTTTATCAGCAAAATACCTATATCTCCTGTTCCCTTTAAAATATGACATATATTATTTTTGAAATGGATTAAAATAAATAAGACCACATAATTTCAAATTCGTTTCAACCTTTCTCGTTCACGTAGTAGTAAATTTATGTGAGGACGCCTATAAATCGAAGTGAAATCGTAGATAGTGGGATGCTGTGGAGTACTCAGCCAATGAAATCTTATGTAATGCCGAATTTGGCCCGTAAAAAATAGGTGATCTACATGAAAAATTGGAGTAAGTAAAACGATAAAGGTGAAATATAGGCTATGCTTGATTCTAAAGTATCTTTCGCTTTATGTTAAAAACATTTTTATAATAACCTTGTGATTAAGATTATAAAACTAGATCAAATTTTAGCAGACCAGCGTCTCATTTGCAAAGCTTTTCGTCAAATTACCGCTTCTCTCGTCCTTACGGGAGAGTCCAAAGACCTACAATGGACTTCGTTCCATAGACCGTGTATGTATACGCGGTATGTATTGTTTATAAAAAAATATATATAATAAGACGTAAACAATTCATAGAGTTCCAGCCATCGAAAAAGATTACGGCGAACTCTTAGCACCTGCATCTTAAGCAATTTTAAGACTTCTTTTAAATAAAAAAATCTCGCTTAATTAAGTCGCATAATAAGTCACGATAGCCGAGTTGTTGGGTGGTCGGAATTTCGAGTTCGATCCCCAGGTGGCAGTACCAATGAGTTTTTCAAAAAAACTTATGTACGAATTTCATCGTTGGCTTGGACATAAAGGCGGCGACGGCTCACCACCGGTCACGTTGTCCCGAAAATATCTTCGGTGGAAGGTGGGTCAAAGGGACTTAATTGTCTAGACTTGACCTCTGTCTACCCCTGTAGTGGGAATTGCGTCAAGATATATTTTTTTTTTCGCATAATTAATTCACAAAAGGTGTGAGGGAATCTTATGCCGGTATAAAAGGATGACTTTTATTTAAACAATTGCAACTTTACCATTAATTTGTATTAAATAAAATATCCACTACTACGAAAAATATTAATTTTTATGATCGTTGACGAAGAAAATTTTGCTTTAGATACTTCGCTACTCTGATTGAGTTACTTACAATTTGGGGAACGGTGGAAGATCACGAAGGTGGTTCGAAAAAAAGGATAAAATTGCATTAGTCTTTGTTCTTTTCTCGTCTTCTATTCTACTTGGCCGCACTTTTACCGAGCCGCCGGATAAATTCTGCGAATGTCAAAGTTCAATAAAATTTCGTAATACTCATTTAAATATTTAATTGCTTTACGCTATTCAGTTTGACATAGTTGTTTTCATTACATTTGTTAAAAAATAATTTGTATGTAAAATTGTATATAAAAATTGTGATGAAAAACGGGCGGCTTAGTTAATCAAAACATTAGAACAACTGTAGTTAATAGTTTTTGATTATTTTCACAAAGACATTATTCCTAAAAATTTAAATATTTCTACTCAAATTATTTTAAAAAGTTGTCAGATTTTGTTTAGTTTACAATTAATGGAGATGGTTCAATAACTACTATCTGCCCTCAAATCAGCTCTTTTAAGAAATTTACCGTAGTATACTATTTATGTAAATATGTCTAGGTACATATTTACATAAGGTCATAAATTCAGTCACATGTTTAACCTAAAATAATTAAAATAAGTTTCTTCATTATGTAACTATTTATATACCAAAATGAAATTAACAAAACATAGATTCTTATGACACTAAAGTTTATTCAAAATGACCTCCGTGATTTTGAATACAGGCCTTCAATCTGTGCGGACAGTCGTCTATCGCAGCACGAACGAGATCCATGTCAATATCGGCGGCTGCCTTAATCAAGGATGTCTTGAGTGACTCCAAATTGGGATGAGGCTTTGAGCACGCCTTTTCCTCCAAGTGTTGCCATATCTTGTAATCTAACGGATCCAAATCTGGACTGGAGGAGGGCCAGTCTTCGTGCCAGATGAAGTCTATTTCACGCGCCGCCAGTCCTTCGCGCGGCAGTCTCAGGTGCATTAGACGAGCATTCAAACAATGTCCTGTTTTTCTTCAATATGCCCGAAGCCCTAAGTCTTCATTTAACACCCTTTTCACCGTGGTTCTCTTAACCTCATCTGAAGGGCCAACAGTTTCTGCTTACGTTTAGGATTTCTTTGAATTCGAGCCTTCACAGCTTTTATCACTGCTGGAGTCGTAACAGACCGAGGGCGACCACTTCTTGACCTGTCATCTACACTAGAGTCTTCATTGTATCGTTTGATGGTACGATAAACGAATCTTTTGGTTAGATTGAAATTTTTCAGTATGTCAAAAACTTGTATATATATATATATATATATATATATATATATATATATATATATATATATATATATATATATATATATATATATATATATATATATATATATGTATATATATATATATATATATATATATATATATATATATATATATATATATATATATATATATATATATATATATATGTATATATATATATATATATATATATATATATATATATAGGTTATAAAAAAGAATGAGCGAATAATTTATGCAATACGGCAAAATTAAATATAACGTGCTAAGTGCACGTTATTTTTAATGTTGCCGTAAATATATGCCAAATATATATGCCGTAGGTATATGCCAAATATGTTTTTATCGTAGCAGAATCTGATGCTTCCGGTTCACTCGAGAGCAGAACACAACAACTACTTACAGCATCAAGGACACTGAATGCAAATCTCTAGTGTCTCCAGATATTTAAGGCATACATTAGCTTTAGTAATATGTATTTTGCACAAATCATATACCAAAATTAAATATGGACTTTTTCGATACGCAGAGATACTGCTATCTTGTAAGTACACATCTATCCTTCCTAAGTATTTATTCCATTTCTATTTATGTGGCTTTTGTCTATTATATTACTTCTGTCTTTTCGTGTATGTATTCATGATAACCACCAACAACGTGGTAAAGCTCACACAAGTGAACTTTTTAACTATCATTTTATAATATCCTATTGTAGTTTGCTGAAATATGAAAATCAATAGACAACTAAAAATTTATAAACTTACAGTGTCAGTTCAGTCTAAATTCGAATAGGTACAACAACAAAGATCCTTGACCTGTAAACCCTACTTATAATTTATTTAAAGGGCTTGCCTTCATTTCCTTATACAAGTGGTTGACTTAAAAGTTGAATATTTTACGTCAAAACGACCGTACTCTTAATAAATCAGTACTGCTGTAGAAAAGAAGAGCTGAAAGGGAAGCTGTTCGCTTTCATGGAGCTGTTTAATATTAACTTTTGAATTAAAATTATAGTATACAACTTTATGACGTGAATAGGTGCCGCATCTCGGTAGGTGTATAAGAATTGAACCCTAGCATTTTCTTGCCATAGTCGTATGAAAAAAAAACCTAATCGGATATTTCTAAAAAGGAAAATGACAACGAAATAGTTATAGTTTAATGATAGTTATAGTGTACTACTACATTTAACTATACACTATAACTAACTTTCTTTGAGCATAGGTTACATTTTCTGAATTGTGATAACAATCTAAGTTGCATAAAATATTATTACTTAATTAGCATAAAATATTGTAATAAAAAGAAAATCTATTTGCTAGTCAATGCCCGTCCGTAAGAAACTGTTATTTACTATTTTGATTTTGCAGCAAATTCTATTTTGATTTTCATGAAATTAAACTGAGTAAGAAACCAACAGACTTTCCTGGAGTTACTTAAATGATAAAAGTGAATTTAATGATAGAATAAAATGTATGATAAATGTCCAATTTGTTAAAATGAATTATAAGTCCTCTGCAAATATTATGCGTGATCCTGTTTTAAATATAAGTACGTATTTGATTTTTAAATTGGCATATTATAAAATTCATCATTTTAAATTAAATACATTTAAAAAATCTCATTCCGTAAAGAGTTTCTTAATTAAGAAGTTCAGTTGAGGCATTCAATTAAGCACTTGCATCCTTATAAATTCCTTATCGATCGAAGATTTCTAGATTCTTTACAAATAGCATATGATCATTGGTATAAAGAAAAACCATCAAAATGCAATTGGTTACCGATCAGTGACGAATAACAAAGGCGAAAAATACCAGACGAAATTTCATCGGACCAGTGACGGGCAGAAGCGTCTGAGGTGCAAAGTGTTAGGTTTAGTTTGCAAAGTGTCGCAATTCCGGCTATCAAAATTGCAGATTATGGCAAACTCTCCCGTACAAAGAGAGAGACAAAGAGATAAAAAGGCCAGAAGACATTTGGAGGGCGTTATGAAGATAATACTTGGAATATTGTTGTTGTTGGAGTATTGCTGACCATCTTCAAACCAGTATATTTGGAGTCTTATCGGGTCCTACTTAGATTAAAACCTTAGTTTCATATCTCAAAAATAAAGCACAGAACAAAAACCAATACTGTTTGAAAACAATCTGTAAAATCAGTTAAAATTTATGGTACGTCGTAATAATCTCGTAGATAGAAAAATATCACTGACATAATCTATACAATCAGTTAATATTTATAGTGCATCGTCATAATCTGCAACTAGATTAAAAAAACATCACTGATGAGCCCAATTAAGATCCGAAAGCATAGGAGTAATGGTTGTATTTTATACAAGATAATCATCTTGTATAAAATACAACCTTTACTTTTAAAACTCTCATTTTTCCTTTAAATGTCCTATAATATCAGTGATTACTGTTTAACGTTTAACATAGTACTTGTCAGTTGAAATTTTAAATTTTTCTCTTTAATTTAATAACTAAATGAAATAAAATAATTAAATAAAATAATGTCACGATAACCGAGTGAATGGGTGGTCGGAATTTCGAGTCGAGAGACAAGAGTTCGATCACCAAGTGGCAGGCTCGTACCAATGGGTTTTTTCAAAACCTATGTACGATTCATATTGTTGGCATGGACATAAAGTCGGCGACGGGCTCACCACCTGTCACGTTGTCCCGAAAATATCTTCGGTGGAAGGTGGGTCAAAGGAACTTAATTGCCTAGACTAGACCTCTATCTACCCCTGTATTAGGAATTGCGTGAAGATTTTTATTTATTTTATTTATTAATTTAATAGCATAAAAGTTCCGCATAAATATGCTTTAAAAATCAATAAAATTGAACTTTAAAATTATTGTCAATTGAAATGTCAAAATTGAAATTCAATTGATTAAGAAAAAAAAAGGTTTTATTGTGCTGATTAATATTGTATAATATTATTTTCATTTAAATAAAATTCAAAGTAACATCATGTTCTCTATTATTATATTTGTAATGAAATTCCATTGTACTATTTTACGAAATTAAATTATTTTATATTGAATACTTACGACGGTGGGCTCTTGGTGGAACTTCATCTTTTGAATAAATTCAAATTCACTATTTATTTATTTAAATTCAAATACCAGACCGGTTTTGCCCTCATAGTATTATAAAATATTTACAATTACAAATATTTTAGTAGACTATAATATTTGTAACAATAAACCTTGTAATATAAGGGTGAAACCGGTCACGTATTTGAATTTAAATAAATAAATATAAGTAAAAGTGAATTTGAATTAATTCGAATTAAATTATCTTCAGCGATACTTTATTTTTAATAATTATAAATACGATGTTCAGGTATACAGAGAAAATGTATTATCTCATGGTTCGACTATTAGTTTTGTGAATCAACTAACTAGAGAGTTAATGAGTTAGAAAGTTGAAGATCAATTGGCGACCAACCGACAATGCTAATTGTTCACAGATTGGTCTAATTTGGCACGAAAATGAAAAAAAGACGAATAATTTAAACATATTTTTATCATTTAAAAGTTGACATAACTTTCAGTTCCAGTAAAGCAATGTTTAAAGCACTCACGGAACTCACCGAAAAGTCTTATGATCTGCAAGGTATTTTAATATCTCTTTCGCTTCTATCAAATTCAACAACATTCACACAATTTATTAAACTTTATTCATAAAGTTTAACTGTTTTGAAAAATTATAATTAATTTCTTAGATAATAGACCTTAAGTAGGATCGATAATACGAACAACGCTCTCGCAACATTGACAGGAGGAAAAATTGTAGCTTTGTGCTTTTGAGCCTCTGTCATGTGCGATAGTCGGAGACATTTTTCACTTCACCGTAATTCATTGAACTGTATGCTTTTTTATCTGTTTTCCCATAATGCAATGGAGATGATGTAATATGGTCACTTTTAAGGCGTGTAAGACATGCTGCGCTTTTTTTATTAAACAGAAATTTTAACAACAGATTACTTGCTTAAATTTTATTATTCGAAGGTAAAAGCATCGCCACAGTGAGATGAAGGTCGCGGGTTCGATTCCCATCCATTACAATTAAATTTTTTGAATTTCTCCATTATTTTATAACAATCGAGAAAATTTTCAGTTTCTCGAACTGATGGCATATAGTTAGCTCATCTCATTATTGCTTGAAATGTGAAAACAAAATTGAAATATAATTGAGATTAAAAAAATACACGTAAATGATTAAATAACACGACGGTATTTCAGCAATATTTTTATATAATTTTAATTTAATAAAATGAATGGACAGTGGTGTTTTTATTCGGACACATAAAACCCGGTCTAAGCGAAAATAACAAGTTAAAGCGTTCGTTGAGTCTCTTTGTGGAGGAGATTTAAAATTCACGGAGTTTTGAAAGTGGTAAAACTACTGCAAACGTTGTAGTTTTAAACAGTCATAATAAGGCTTTGTGCTAAAAATATGGTAAGAACAATATTTTCCCGAGGTAAATGTATAAATAAAATTAGAAGGTAAGAAATTACGTGTTAGTTAGTGGAATACGCGTACAAGCCTCAGGAAAAAAATATATTTTTTACTTATAGTCCCTGACGAGGTAGCCAGAGTGAACATATCACCACGTATCACTATCCTTACATACCTCTTTAGCTTTTTCTTCATACATTCACGTCTAGATATCCGAGTACACAGGAAAATCTTCAAGCAATTTGTTAACATGGTCTAAGAAAGTTCTGCTACCTCGCCTCCATTTTATTGTTAACTTTCTATCAGGTTTTTCACCATTAGATCTTCACTCATTCAATAAACGTACTCAAAGCACTGAAGCACGCACTAATACATTTTAGTGGTAACATCATCTTTCAAACCTGCTATATTGCGAATCTCTTTTTTGTTTTCTGATGGCCAAGGTAATTGTGAACGATAAAATTATTTTAATAAAAACATTTTAAATGTATTCTAATAAACAATAATAAGCAAGTATAGATTTCAAGTCGGAATACAGCAGTTATAGTTCTGCTCAGAGAAAGAGTTTATCACCTTAGCACTAAAAATCTATGTATCACAACCTATGTAGAATGTGCCTCCGCAATATACCAGCGGGAAGTTTGAAACAAAGGCCCACTTTACTTTCTTTCTCTACGACCTTGTTTTTAAAAGACAATAATCCTCGAGTATAGTGTTTTGAATAACATTTTCAATCTAAATAAACTGTCTGTTAAGAAGAAAAATATTTTTCTCTTTAATTTAATAACATAAAAAGTTCAGCATAAATATGCTTTAAAAATCAATAAAATTGCATAATAAAAATTAAAGTTGGCGTTATCGTGTTGATAATTCCTAACTGAAAAGTCAGAATTATCAAATTTTCACTTGCAAAAGGGATAACAGATGGCGCCTATGGCAATAAACAAGGCATAAGTAATATAAAGAGAATACAGAGTCAAAATTTCAACTGATGCGTGTAAGACACGGTGGCTCGAAGGTAAGAGCGTCGTCACGGATCGGCGAAGGTCGCGTATTCGAATCCCGCCTGTATCAGTTGAGATTTTAATTTTTTTCTCTTTAATTTAATAACATTAAAAGTTTAGCATAAATATGCTTTAAAAATCAATAAAATTGCATAAGAAAAATATAAGTCAACAAAAGGACTAAGCAAAACCAAAATACAAGCAAGACATGTTAAGTGAGAAACCTTCCGTTTGAGTAATACTGTACCAATTTTAAATAAATAAAATTGATCATGATTTTATATCACAATTATTTCGCGTGATTACTCAAAAATTTCCAATTTTGAATGTCATTTAACTTAAACTTACAGACCGCTAGACAGTAATTAGTCTCAAGGGAAAAACATTGCCGTGCTCAGCTGTCAAAATTTAGTTAATTCGCAACTAGACCCAAGAGAACTATTTAAATTTTAATTTAAGTGGTTTGCCTGAAAGCTACTGTTAAATATTTCAATTAATATTTCATTAACATTTTGATTATTATTTTTCTGCACAAATGAATTAATAATTTACCTTTCCAATAAACAAATTAATCGACTTTTAACATTATTAAATGTTTTGTTTGGAAGTTTTTAGTTTAAAAGTTTCTCACTACATCTGAGAAATATTTGAGATAATTTTATAAGAAGAGATTGTATTAATACTTGTACTTTATGGTAACGTTGTGAAACTGCCACCTTTCTTCCCAGATGTAGTAAAAAAACTATCCGCAAATTCTAAATGGTGATAGAAAGCGAAATTTAAGTAAAATTACAGTTTTTTTTAATTACTAATGATATGTAGTTTTTAAAACTATGAATGCAATTTTTTTTAATTTTTGCTATTTTTGTCACAAAGATTGTGGAGATCATTTCGGCATAGCGTGCGGCATAGCTAGTGGTAAGTGTCGCTATATTAAAGTATAGTCAACGACACAAATCGTATATAATCCTAAAAATATATCATATCAAATGGTATGACATTCCCTATATTGGGGTAGACAGAGGTCTACACATTCAGCTCACCTTTCAC
Source organism: Sericinus montela (assembly GCA_029286605.1). Classification (NCBI taxonomy): domain Eukaryota; kingdom Metazoa; phylum Arthropoda; class Insecta; order Lepidoptera; family Papilionidae; genus Sericinus; species Sericinus montela. The sequence continues at coordinate 4,157,744 of JAGSMR010000057.1, forward strand.
TGTAGACATTTTTTGGGACAGCGCATAGCAACAGGTCGAGAGCCTGTTGCTATGTTTATTATGAATGTCCAAGCCAATGACATAAATAATTTTTGAAAAAACCCATTGGTGCGAGTCTACCTCCTGGGGATCGAACTCGGATCTCTTGACTCGAATTCACCCAACCACTATATGCATATCGTGACTTCTGTAAGTTTTGAAAAAAAACAAGATAGATAAAGAAAAATATTTACATAAAAATACATGACTGTGTGCAAACACTCCTACAACATTCACTCGTAAACATATTCATCACATAAATAATTACCTCTAGTAGGATTCGAACCTGCAACCCCCAAGTTTTGAAGCATGATCTTTACAACTAGGCTATCGGGTCGTCATATATATTTGGGTGACTCTCTTATCCGGTGACTGGTCAAAAACTTAAAGGTCAGTAGGGCCCCGACCAGATCCAACAGTAGAGAGAGAAAATTTATTCGCAGTACTGAAATTCATTTTCCGCGATAACTTTACTTCACGCCATTCCCTATACAGGGGTACAGACACAGGTCTAGACAATTACCCACCTTCCACCCAAGACTTTTTTTAGGACAACGTGACAGGTTGTGAGCCCGTCGTCGTCTTTATGTCTATGACTATGGTATAAATCGTACATAAGTTTTTGAAAACAACCCTTGGTACGAGCCTTGGGGATAGAACTCGGGTCTATCACTCGGTTTATCGTAACTTACTTATACTTCAGCTCTGGAATAGAATAGAGTAAAGCAGTGATTTTCAGCAATTCGTATCCAGAGTTTGTATTGACCTGGAGCGGTCGCCTCGGGGTAGATTGTTTAAAATTTATGTTTCTTAAGTATTCGTTACAGTCCTTTTTTAAGGTCGTTGTTTAAAAATTTTAATATTCTAATAAAACATTCATGATCCTTTGAAAATAAGTGATAATGTACGAGAACATCCTTTTTTAAATTACTCATCTTGTAATATTTTCTGATTGTTCTTTCGTAAATTTTTTTTATTTTTTTATTGGTTGGATTAGGACTTAATTGTCTAGACTTTACCTCTGTCTACCCCGGTATTGGGAATTGCGTGAAGAATTTTTTTTTTACCTGTATATCGCGACAAACGCATTTTCATTGATCCACTCTCTTTAATTGTTAAGATTGATTTAAGGCATATCCTGTATATTGACGACAGGCACATAGCTTTAGATCTTGTTTTATAATAAGCGATAAAGTCCTAGCAGGAATCTTCATTTGTCGCGATAAAATTTTTTGCTTCCTAATGGAGTTTCAACGAGTTCTGTCTTTAACAGCATTAACAGCCTTTGTAGATCTAACAGCACGTGACCGCCCCGATTTTTCTGGTCTATGTCTTGTCTCTTGATAATATGATATATGAACATACGGCTGATACCAAGGTTTTGAAGTGTCTGGAATATGACCGTTTGCTCCATGCCCGCTTTTTGAAAGGCGATCACTGCAATCATATTTTCTTTTACACCCTAATCCACATTGTCATTTGATAATAAACACAAAGAAATATGTGATATGGCGCAAAATCGAAAGAAGTTTATAAAATAATATATGTGTTCTATATTCAAAATAACTAAAAAGTTAAAAAAAATAAAAGTTTTTATGCCAACAGTATTTATGGCCAGTCTATTTATATGCGTAACCGTTTTTATAATAACGAATATTTTAATTAAGCGTGAGCCTTATAAAAATAAATTTTATAACACCTGTAGATCCTTTTTTACTTGTTTAAATATATGATATATCTCAAATATTTTTGCCAAAAATAATTTTTAAATTACAATCCAAGTATTTGTATAATGTTACTCCTATATTTTTAAACGACTTTCAAAAAGAAAGTTTTTGATTTATTTGGTAGTTTTCTTTCTTTTTTAGTCAGTTATCTCGCCATTTGTTTAATATTTTTTATAGATAAATTTAATGTAAATTATATAAAAATTAATTTCTTCGCGCAATTCCCAATATAGGGGTAGACAAAGGTCTAAACTAGACGATTAAGTCCCTTCGACCCACCTTCCACCGAAGATATTTTCGGGACAATGTGAACGGAGGTGAGCCTGTCGCCGTCTTTATGTCCAAGCCAAGCCAAGCCAAGCCAATATAGTTCGCACATACGTTTTTGAAAAACCCATTGGTATGAGCCTGCCACCTGGGGATCGAACTCGGGTCAGTTGATTCTAAATTTCGACCACCGACATTTTAAACTTTATGTTAAAACTTTTACTATTTTGTTTATCAGTATAAATATTGCCATGTCTTTTCATGGCTTCTAAAAAGAAACTGCTAAAAAGAAGCCATTTCTTTATGTTTATTTTATTTTATCTTCACACACAGTTCCGGACTGGGTAGTCAGAGAGAACAAATCGCCAAGTGTCACGATCCTTACTCTTTCGCTTCTTTCTGATTCATAATCATGCGCGTCTAGGTATCCGAGTATTCTTGACGCTCCCCTCTTCGAGAAATTTACACATATTCTTCGAAAGTTTTATGTATGTTAGTACATAGGATATTTAGTTTTATAAAGTAAAACTAAAATATGCTTTATTGTACACCAAGAGTGACATAGAAATTACAATTACAATGGACATTAGTACAAAAGGCGGCCTTATCGCTTAAACAGCGATCTCTTCCAGGCAACCTTAGGGAAAAGGATTCTTCTAAAGAAAGCGGAAAGGGTGTACTAAATAATACAAATATTATAATATATACATACACATACATATACACATATATATCACATAAAGAGAGAGAATTTATATATAAAGGATTAGAAGATAAAAGATTATAAAGGATTAGGTAAAGGGGAAAAAAAATTCGGTAATCAATAGACGACAGATAATTAAGTGGATAGGTAATGAAGTTTTAATTTAGTTTTAAAGATAGATAGAGATTGAGATTGCTTAATATACAAGGGAAGAGAATTCCAAAGTCGTATAGCGGTTACCGTGAAAGAGTTAGCATAGAAGGAAGAAGAGTGTTTTGGAGTACTTAGGAGAAAATTGTTTCGAGAGCGGAGTGGAAAGATTGAACAGAATGCAGTAAAGAAGATGAAGAATATGAGTATTCCTGCGAAGGCGAATTGGAAGCCACTTGAGCTTAAGGCGGAATTCGGAGATGTGGTCATACTTTCGCAACCCAAATATAAACCTTATGCAATAATTCTGAAGCCGCTCAAGTTTATGAAGTTGCGCCTGCGAAGAAGATAACAAGTGTCCGCGTAATCAAGGATCGGTAGGAGGAGAATCTGAGCCAGCACAATTTTAGTAGGAATGGGGAGTATGTTGCGCAATCTTTGGAGAGAACCTATTGCGACAAACATCTTTCTGCTTAGCTCACTCATTTGTGGTACCCAAGATAATGTTTTATCAAATGAAATACCTAAATTTTTAACCTTGTCACTATATGGTATAACGATCCCTTCAAATAGTACTGGCGGAAGCTGCGACAAAGTTATACGCGATCTTAGTTTATTGCCTCCAATGATAATGACTTGGGTCTTAAAAGGGTTTACTTTAAGTTCAAACGAATTACACCAATTAGAGATAGAGGCCCACACACCCCTCTTCCCCAAATCATGGTAGCGGATGAAAAAAATCTACCCCAGGGGGGTACCAGCACCATCGGTACTGGAGAATCCCCCTCTGGGCACCTGCGCTCGGTGTGGATGCTCAGGCTGCCCCTCGTATTCTGGGGGGCAAAGTTCCGCTCGGTTCCCACACTGACCGAGGCAAACGAAGCAAAAAACCTTTGGCACCCCTTACCACGCTTGCTACCCGGGGTACAAGTTTTAACATTCTTTTGTGCCACGGGCCGGGGTTTGAGTATACGTCAGAGAGGATATATGTTCTCAGCGCCTCGGCAGTCTTGAAGGTAGGGACCTGTCCACCCTTTGGCTACAAATAGACAGCGACGACCACCCTCGCGTCTATGGGTGCCTCTATAGGTCCCACAGCGGTAACACCGAAACTGACCGACTCATCGACCACATCCAAATGGCTGCAGATTCTATGCTACAGCAGATCCCATCCGCAGAGATCGTGGTTCTCGGCGACTTCAACGCCCACCACGCCGAATGGCTACGATCTCGAACCACTGATCATGCGGGGAGATCTGTTTTTGACTTTTCCTGAGCATATGATCTGACACAACTGGTTACTTCGCCAACGCGGATCTTCTGCTGACCTCTCATCCGGACGGTCTCCGTTGATGGCCCTTTGGGTTCATCGGACCACTGCCTGATTCGGAGTAAAGTGTCTATCATGTGCCCATTGCGGTCGCGACATGCAGGCCACCGCCGTGTGTGGCACTACAGGTCGGCAGATTGGGAAGGGATGCGATCTTTCTTTGCATCCTACCCATGGGGGCAGGTTTGCTTCTCGCTGGATAGTCCCGACGCCGTTGCAGATTCCGTCACCGATGTGGTGCTTCAAGGAATGGAACTTTTCGTTCCTTCCTCTGTGGTGCCCATCGGTGGTAAATCTGAGCCTTGGATTGGTGGCGCATGCAGAATGGCATCTCGTCAAAAGCAGCAGTGCTACCGGGCCTGGGTTAATGCATTGGCGTCCCGGGATTCAAATACTAGCATTTTTAAGAAGAAGTATAACTCTGCCGCCAGGTCCTTCAAAAGAGTAATTGCTGCGGCAGAGTCCGAGCACATTGGTAGATTTGGCAAGAAACTGGTTCGTCTTCCTTCGGGAACTCGTGCGTTCTGGCTGCCAAGGCTGTCCAAGGGAATTTCAGTCAGCCATCATTACCATCTCTGCACAAGGAGGACAACTCGCTGGCCCATGACACAATAGAGAAAGCCGATCTTGTAGGTTTTCTTTTTGCGTACTACAGACCGTACGCTATCACCTCCTTGTTCTCCAAAATAATGGAGTCCATCATAAACTGCCAGCTCTTGAGGTACTTGGAGGAGCACTAGTTGATTAGTGACCGCCAGTACGGCTTCGGTCGACGTCGCTCAGCTGGTGATCTTCTTGTGTACCTCACTCATCGATGGGCGGAGGCAGTAGAGAGCAAGGTGGAGGCCCTGGTAGTTAGCTTGGATATAGCAAAAGCCTTTGATCGGGTGTGGCACAAAGCGCTTCTCTCAAAGCTTCCGTCATATGGGCTTTCCGGGAAATTTTGCAATTGGGTCACTAGTTTTCTCACAGACCGGAGCATCAAGGTCGTAGTAGACGGTGCATGCTCGGACTACAAGTCTGTGAACGCTGGTGTCCCACAAGGCTGTGTGCTATTGCCAACCCTGTTTCTTCTGCATATCAATGATTTGTTACAAATTAGTAATATTCATTGCTATGCAGACGACAGTACTGGTGATGCCCTTTACACCGGCCGTGCCAATATTTCTCGGGAACACGTCGACGAGTACCGAAAACAAACTTGTATCTGAAGTCGAGATTTTGTTACACAAAGTCTCGGATTAGAGCCGACTAAATTTAGTCCAGTTTAACCCTAAAAAGACACAAGTTTGCGCGTTTACCGCTAAAAAGAAACCCTTAGTCGTGTCACCTCGTTTTGAGAGCACTCCCCTAGTTGCCTCAGCCAGTATCGGAATCCTTGGCGTCGACATATCGAGCGACGTTCAGTTTCGCGGTCACTTGGAAGGGAAGGCCAAATTGGCCTCTAAGAAGCTTGGCGTGCTCAGTAGAGCACAACAATACTTCATGCCGGCCCACCACCTACAACTTTATAAGGCGCAGGTTCGGCCGCACCTGGATTACTATTCGCATCTCTGGGCAGGGGCACCCCAATGTCAGCTACTTCCATTTGACCGTATCCAACGAAGAGCGGCTCGAATCGTCGTCGACCATGTTCTATCTGATAGGCTGGAACCCTGGCATTGCGAAGAGATGTTGCATCTCTTTGCATTTTTTGCAAGATTTACTAGGGGCGTACTCTGAGGAATTGTTCGGATTAATCCGAGCCGCTGAATTTCGCCATCGAACCTTACGGCATAGTCAAAAATTCCATCAACACCATCTTGATGCTTGGCATTCCACCACAGTGCGTTTTTCGCGGAATTTTCTGCCACGCATTTGAACTTTGTGGAATGCGCTGCCGTCAGCGGTTTTTCCGGACCGATACGACTTAGGGACCTTCAAGAAAAGAGCCTATACCTTTCTCAAAGGCCGGCAACGCATCTGCTATACCTCTAGTATTGCGGATATTCATGGGCGGCGGTAATCACTTACCATCACGTGAGCCACCTGCTCGTTTGCCTCCCTTCCTATAAAAAAATACTGATTAGATCTGCATTACTAAACCAATCGTGTTAGGTATTTACCTAACACGATTGGTTTAGTAATGCAGATTTCCTGTAACTTACATCGCGTGTAAATTTGTAAATCATCTGCATATAGGTGGTAGAAAGAAGTAATACGTGGACAAATCGAATTGATAAAAATAGAGAATAATAGAGGAGACAACACGCCACCTTGCGGAACGCCAGCGATGACAGCAGACCAGTCAGAAAACGTATCATGTATTCGTATACACTGCCGGCGTCCAAGTGAGTAACTATGAAACCAGCCAATTACCACAGGAGATATGTTTAGAGAACTTAAAACAGCAAGCAGAATATCAAAGTCTACAGTATTGAAGGCATTACTAAAATCAAGGATGTCGGATGTCGTCAGTGATTTTGACCAGAGCAGTTGTCGTACTATGATCGGGATGGAAACCAGACTGGAAAGAGTTCAGAAGGTTATTATTAGAAAGAAATTTACTCAGCTGTTGGTGTATAAGGCGTTCAAGTGCTTTAGACAGAAAGGAAAGAATGGATATAGGATGGTAGCCTGCTAAAGAGGAATTGGATTTTTTAGGAAGTAGATTTACTAAGGCGTCTTTCCAGACTGTAGGAAAAGGGCTGGAATCAAGGGAATGATTAAAAATGTGTGTGATAATATATGTTAAACTGTAAAGCTGAAGATCGTCTGCATACAGATGATACGAACAGTTTAAGACAGTGGTGATGGAGTTAATAAATAACGAAAACATTATTGGAGAAAGTATACCGCCTTGCGGCACCCCAGAATCTACATCCGCCCAGGCAGAACATTGCTGTCCTAAGCGGACTGACTGTTGGCGGCCGCGAAGATATGATGAGAACCAATTCAAAGCTTCGGTCGAGAATCTGAGGTAATTAAGGTAGGATATAAGGATATCGTGATCAACTGTGTTAAAAGCGTTTGAAAAGTCAACCAGCACCACCACTGTCAAGTTTTGCTCATCCATGCCCTTCCTTATGTCATCTGTGACCTTGACAAGTGCTGTAGTGGTACTGTCACCTGGACGAAAACCTGGCTGAAAGTCATTCAGTAGGTTACGTTTGTTTACGAACGTAGAGATTTGCTTATGTACACAGGTTTCAAGAACTTTAGAAAGGAAAGGAAGTATAGAGATCGGTCGAAAGTGATTTAGCAAGGTAGGATTATTTATTTTAGGAAGTGGAAGTACAAAAGCCTTTTTCCACAGGGTCGGGTAAACACCAGAGTCTAAAGAAAAATTAATAATATGTGTAACTACTGGTAAAAGGTACTCAAGTATTAAGGATATCATTTGCTTACTAACCTCGTCGCTTCCCACAGTCTTAGATTTAATTGCACATATAATGTTTTTAACTTCTGTAGGAGTTACTGGTGTGAATTCAAAGTCGGAAATGTGAAGAGGTCACATACAACCAATAGAAGCAATAGTCGCTGAGCGAATTAGAGGATTAATAGTTGGGGGAGAGATAAAGTGCTGGTTTATGTCATTTAATGTGAGAGACGAAATGTGATCCAATGATGTTGGCTTGGATATGCCTAGAGATTTGAGAAATTTCCACATATCAGCAGTCGAAGAATTAACAATATTTTCATGGATATAACGGCGTTTAGCATTTCGTATCATCTGGTTGCATTTATTTCTCAGCAATTTAAAATGGGACCAGTTCTCAACAGTACGGTTTCTCTTAAATTTGCGAAAAGCCCAATCCCTTCTTGTCATAGCCACCCACGCCTCTTGACATCCAAGGGGCGGGAGGACGCTTTACCCTCACACGATGTACTGGTGCATGGATGTTGTAAAGATTGAGGACAGCATTATTAAGTAGGGACACCTTATCATCGACTGATGTCGATTCTACTAAAGGAGTCATATCGATGAGAGATGCATCACTTAAGAGTTTTTTTAAATCGATTTTTTGGAAATTGCGCAAATTCAATATAGTGGGACTAGGTTTGGGAGGGATTAAGTTATAGAAAAATAAAGCAGGTCATGGTGGGAAAAGCAAGGAGCTAACAGCTGACCATGCGTTTTGACACAGTCAGGAGAGGCAATAATAATGAAGTCAATCCAGGAGTCATTGGTGTCAACGATATGATGCGTAGCCGCTAACGGCAGAATTTGGAAATCGACCGACTCAATTATTGAACTAAGTTTTTGAGAACGGGACGTATTATGTAATAAGTTAGTGTTAAAACTGATCCAAGTGAATCGAAAGCGGTTTCAAGAACGTTGAAATAATCAACAGTAGGCGGACAGTACACTACCCCCAGAATCGCCCTTACACCCAAAATACAAATTTCTAGAAATAGAAATTCACAGGATGCTGAGTAGAAAGAAGGGGATGCTAATACAATTTTAAACGGAATATTAGCCCTTAAATATATAGCAACCCCGCCGCCACCTTTTCCCGTCCGATCATTGCGTATAAGCACAAAGTCAGTAAGAGGGTATTGACAAGACGGTAAAGTTGGCTTTAGCCAGGTCTCGGACACTAAAATAGCATGAATATTATTTACGGAAAAAAAATTTCAAAATCCGCAAAATGACCTGGTAAACTCTGGGCATTAATGTGACATACATTAAATAATTTGTGACAGGGCGAAAATGTACGGGTAAGCATGTCGCGGAGCGAAGATGCACTATCATTCAAGAGATCACACGAAGCGAATGAAGTATCAGAGGCATTAGAATAATAAGAATCACTGCTCGACATATTATATAACGGAATAACATATGTACAAAAACATTAAAAAGTTATTAGTTATTAGACATTAAACATTATATATATATATATATATATATATATATATATATATATATATATATATATATATATATATATATATATATATATATATATATATATATATATATATATATATATATATATATATATATATATATATATATATATATATATATATACATAGTTAACTAAAATAAAATCCTTACTATATAAAATTTAAGCAAGTGCAAGTACCGATAATACACTACTATATACCATCCCAACAGTTGACAGTTACATTGGTTCAAAGTAATTTACAAAATTAAGAAAAAAATGCAACAAAATTAAACAATAAAGCATTGCTAGTTAATTATAACAAGCAATTTAAAAAAAGTATAAAAAAAACAAATAAAAATAATAACTTAATTTAAGCCTGTGGTAAAGATAATTAAACAAGGAATCGAAAATATATTAATATACCAATTTGTAATAATTATATCTACATAAAAGAGAGAAGAAAATATTGAAAGGAAAAAAAAATATTACAAAGTAGAAAATTTACATGTAAACAAAGTCGAGAACAAAATATTGTTACTTGGCAGTATGTTATTACAATCATCGCCTTTAAAAACTCAGCTGTCATGTCTTTTAGATGTCTGTCAAAGTCAAATGAATGTGGAGAGTAATATTAAAAAAAAGATTTATAAAACTAGTTACCTGTTATATATGATCATCTATGCTAGTTACTGAGTCATTAGTTGCTTTTGTTTGATCTACAAAAACAATAATACAATACCAACATTACATTGGAGCTAATCGATATAACCCTATCATGACGTAAATAGTGCAGCCAACTAAAACGCAACAGTACGTGTAACCCGACAAAAATGTAACGACTATAAACGATGTATAAGAACAAAACGAATGAAATGTTACGAGCATACTTGATACAGAAAAATTTAATCAAATTTTTCTGTATCAAGTAAGTAAGTCTAATAGGAGAAGTAAAAAAAAAAGGGAAACTAATTAAGACAAGTATTACCATGATAGTTTATTTTTTTGATACTGTTCGGCGAGTTTTCTTGTCCACATTCGATACTGCAGTGGCTCCCTCTGCGTTCAACTACACAACGCTTGGAAGACACACCTGCAGTCAGACTCTTGAGAACTTCCCGTGAACTTGCAGCAGAGGTGGCAGAAGGTGAACAAGCAGGAGACACTGCCCTAGCTTGTTCTTTGAACTCTTCTTCATTGGAAATCTTCTTCACACTACTATCTGGGAGCTTCACATAAATGTATCCATCAATAGTCCAGACATTTTTAGGCCAAAATGCTTGCGGGCCAGCTTATGAACATTCTGGCGCGTTCTTGTAAGAAACTCACAAACAGTAAATGGAGTGCTCTTTAACTTAGTTTTAGTCTTCCAAACCTCCCTCTTAGTTGTGTGATCACAGAAATGGACCAAAACTGCTCTGCTTTGATCCAAACCCTTTGCTCCAAGTCTATGACATCTCTTAATAGATAAGCTTGTCACTTGAGTAAGGCCTAGCTTATTATGGATGAGGCCTAGAACTTGTTGCTCAACATTAGATTGGGGATCCTCAGGTATACCTTTAAACAATAGAATCTTATACCGATGCTGTGTTTCAATATCATCAAAAGCATGAATACATGTTTTTAATTGTTGCAGTAGGAGAACAGCAGGATTTCCTAATATTCAAAATTAGTGGTGATACTTTAGTGCGAAAGAAGTTTGAAATAATGGCCTGTAGACAACTCCTTGAGTCGGTAAGGATTAATGTTTTATCTAAGTTATGCGATTCTGCATATAATACTGCCTCCAGAATGGATAATGATTCACCAGTAAATACAGATGTGTAAGTGGGAGACTTGAAATTTCAGATTATTTTTTATTTAGGGAACCAAATTGCGGATCCCACAATCCCATGGTCAGTTAATTTAGATGCATCTGTGTACATATCATTCCAATCTCGCCAATTTTCCAATAATTCTATGTTTTATTTGTGATTGGCATCAATAGAGGCCTTGTCGATTCCAAGGTTTTGTATAACAGCAGGATTATACGAAATAGCTGCATAAGGGAAAGAAAAGAGGGGTTTAACATTGCTTTGGAAGACTGGGATGTGTATGTTTTTGACATAACTTTTAACAAGGCATGGGAGGTCTTTGTGAGACCAATATGAGGAATGGTTAGTAAGCTGGTGGAGAGAATGGAGTAATTGTAAGAGTGGATGGTTTAGGCGATAAATTGTTTTAATCAGAAACCGATCAGAGAGGTATTGTCTGCGAAGAGATAGTGGTGCCTCAACACATTCTACCTATAGAGTGTTGATAGGAGTGGATTTCATGCCTCTAGTTATAAACACGAAGGCCCTTTATCTAAGTATTTGAGAGCGTTTTTATTGCAGGGTTCTAACAGAAAAGAGGCATAATCAAAATGACTTCTTACTAAAGCATTGTACAAAAGTTTTTGCGTGTAAGGATGGGAACCCCACCAGGCGCCTGATAGAGAGCGAATAATGTTAAGGTTTCTTTCAGATTTAGATGCTATGTTGGAAAAATGAGCTACTCCGGATATTTTAGAATCTAGAATAACGCCGAGAAATTTTACTTGATTTTCATTAGGAATAAAAGTATCTCCGATAGGGATGGAGACTTCTGGAGTAAATCTTCGTCTTGAAAATACTACGGTCTTACTTTTTAAAGGGGATAACGAGAGACTATGTTCTATCATCCAATCATTCAGATGAGTAATTGCTGATGAGAGGCGGGCGATTGCATCTGTTAAGCAGTGGTCAGTAACATATAAGACAATGTCGTCCGCATATTGAGGTATCTTAGAGAAACCAGTTGCCGCTCTGTCAAGATCGTGAGTGTAGATGTTATATAGCAGTGGGCTCAAAATGGATCCCTGTGGGAGACCTTTCCAAGTGTATCTCTCAGAAGTATAAGTTCCATTAGAACTCACAAGAATGCGCTTATTTGCAAAGGTACTTGAAATGTAATTGATAATCCTCGCAGGAATGCTCAGCTGAAGCATTTTCTGCCTAAGCAGTGGAAGATTAACATTATCATAAGCTGAGTTAACATCTGAGAATATGCCAACCAAGAACTCGTTCTTAGAATAGGAAGTCTAATTTCGGAAACTATAATACTAAGACTGTCTATTGTACTAAAGCCTTTTCTAAAACCAATCTGACTGTTAGGTAGAATACGCCTACTTTCTAGGAACCACTGCAAACGGTTATTAATAAGATGTTCTCCTATTTTTGAAGCTAATGCAATGGGACGGTAACTGGATTCTGAGGTGGGATCTTTACCGGACTTTAGGATGGGAATCACGAGATGAGTTTTTCACTCGTCTGGGGCTATTCCAGATGCAAAAATGCAGTTAATTAAGTTCAAGAAATACGGCATAGATTTTGAACCCAATTTTGATAAAAACGAATATGGAACTCCATCAATGCCTGGAGAGGCATTAATGGAGTGGTTTTGGTTTCCTAAGGTTTCGTAATACTAAAAGTAATTCTGACATAGAAAAAGGTTCATTTAAATTGTCGTTTACGTTGGAAAGAAACGGGTAGGAAGGGCGAGTTTTTGGAACCATTTCTTTCTGCGTAGGAACCCAAAGAGGTGCCAGTCTGTTGCAGAAACTATCAATCCACTGGGAAGGATTAGAACTGCTATTATAGTTATCGCGTAAAGAACCTCAAAATCCTTTGATTTTTTTCCCAAACAATGGATGACGGAGATCGTGGAGACAGACTTTCACAGAAAGAAAGCCATCCCTTTCGTTTCTTTTGTGTAAGTAACTTTTTGGCTTTGGCAGCGGCATTTTGATATTTGACGAAATTGGTTGTGGTCATATTTACTGCATATTGTTGTTCAGCTTCTTTGCGTTTTTTATTGATTTCGGTACAATCAGCGTCCCACCATGGAGGCGAGGAAGTTTTTCCACTGGCGCGGCCCCTCACGGGAATGGATTTAGAGACAGATTCTTTGAGAAGAGAAATAAATTGGGAGTAAGCTTCTTGGAGGTGGTCATGGTTTACTGAAGGGAAATTATGGACTTTGGAATCTATTTCAGACGAATACTCACTCTAATTGGCTTTAGTTAAGTTAAACTTTATGATCTGGGAATCATTTGTAACTGGCATAGACCTGTTGGATAGGGATAAGAGGATTGGATAGTGGTCACTACCATGAGTGGATGGTAGTACCTTCCAGTTTATTCTGGCGGCTAAGCTAGGGGAGCATAGTGACAAATCTACTGCAGATTTAGGGTTTTGAGAATGGTAATTCAAACGAGTAGGGGAACTGTCATTTAAGATGCAAAGATTGATTTCATCAATAACTTCCAATAACAGGTAAGCAAAGGGGTCATTTTTGTGGGAACCCCACAGAGTATGGTGGCAGTTGAAGTCCCCTACAATGATGAGGGGAGGTTAGATCGTTGCTAGGAGTAAATTAAGTTCTGGAATGCAGGAAGGATGCTAGGATGAGCAATGTATATTGAAAGAATAGTAATGTCCATAACTTTGATTTTTTTTTATAGAAGAGGAGGCAAACGAGCAGGTGGCACACGTGATGGTAAGTGATTACCGCCGCCCATGAACATCTGCAATACCGGAGGAGTAGCAGATGCGTTGCCGGCCTTTGAGAAAGGTATAGGCTCTTTTCTTGAAGGTCCCTAAGTCGTATCGGCCCGGAAAAAGCGCTGACGGCAGCTCATTCCACAAAGTGCAAGTGCGTGGCAGAAAATTTCGCGAAAAACGCACTGTGGTGGAATGCCGAGCATTGAGGTGGTGTTGATGAAATATTTGGTTATGGCGATGGTGAAATTCAGCGGCTGGGATTAATCCGAACAATTCCTCGGAGCACTCCCCGTAGTAGATCTTATAGAAAATGCAAAGAGATGCAGTCGAGAGACCCGAATTCGATCCCCAGGTGGCAGTACCAATGGGTTTTTCATAAACTTATGTACGAATTTCATCGTTGGCTTGGACATAAAGGCGGCGACGTGCTCGCCACCTGTCACGTTGTCCCGAAAATATCTTCGGTGGAAGGTGGGTCAAAGGGACTTAATTGTCTAGACTTGACCTCTGTCTACCCCTGTATTGGGAATTGCGTGAAGATATTATTATTATTATTATTATAAATATGTACATAGGGCTGTGCAAGAAAAGAAGAAAGCATGGTTGGATTGGTTAGCAACAAAAGCTAAACAAAAACTTCAAAAGGCGACAGATGACGCGGTAAAGGAAGCGAAAACGAAGTAAAAAAGAATCAAATCAGCTACGAAAGATGTTGTGACTAGAAAAAAGAAGAACATAAGGATGATTTTGATAGGAGGCTCACTGAAGATTTCCAGTCAAATATCAAGTTTTTCTGGAAATCCATCAAAACAGCTAGAGGAAAAACTGCTACCTCGGAGCTGAGTACAATCAGGAGTCAAGATGGGAGTGTTATAATAGGAGAAGAATATGTGTTAAAGAGATGGAAAGAGTATTTTGAATGTTTGTTTGACAGAGAGGAAGTGCAGGTACAACAACCGGCACCTTCCATCGTTATTATATTAACTGTTGACGAAAGTGAGTAAGCATGGTTGAAATAGTAAAAGCGTTGAAAAGTATGCGATTAGGTAAGGCTGCAGGGTATGATAGGATTACCGTCGAGATGCTGAGGACTGGACAGGGCATAGTGGCAAGTCCGCTGTACCGCCTTTTCAATTTGTGCTGGCGAAATGGGCAAGTACCGAGAGACTGGTGTGAAGCCGTAATCGTGCCATTGTATAAGGGAAGAGGGTCACGATAGGACTGTATAAATTACCGCGGCATAAGCCTTCGCAGCGTTGTCGTTGTGTGTGTGTCTCGTTATGCCGTTTTGTCTGTTCTCAGGGTTGTGAATGAAACAGACGGTAAAGTATGGGATGCACAAGCGGGATTTAGAAAGGGAATGGGGTGTACGGATCAGGTCTTTTCCATGCGGTGCATAGCCGAAAAGTGTCTGGCTAAAAACCAGAAGGTCTATTGCTCGTTCGTAAATCTAGAAAAGGCCTATGATAGAGTGGTGAAGAATGAATTGTGGTCAGCATTATTCGTGAACGGTGTGAGCAGTATCCTCATACGGGCATTACAATCTCTTTATAGGGATTCTAGTGCTTGTGTAAGGATAAAAGGGGCATATACTGAATGGTTTAATATCGAAAAAGGTGTTAGACAAGAATGTGTAGCGTCACCGTGGCTGTTAAATCTGTTCATGAACAATTGCTTGACAGATTTAAAAGAGAATGAAAGTGGGTTGAGACTGAATAAGTTACTCGTCAAATGTTTTCTCTGTGCTGACGACCAAGTATTACTTGCGTCTTCAGCCGAGAAGTTGCAGGAGATGGTAACTGCTATGAGTGGAGCTTTTGTTACAAAGGGAATGAAGATGAATGTAAAGAAGACGAAAGTGATGGTGTTTGAAAGAGATGAGACAATGACAGACAGCAATATCGTGATTGGAGATGAACAAATTGAACAGGTGAATGAGTTTGTGTATCTGGGTTCAAAGTTTACAAGAGATGGAAAGTGTGACAGTGATATCGAAAGAAGAGTGAATGCAGGAAACATGGTGAATGGAGTTCTGCACTCCTTTATGAATAGTCGGAAGGTGTCTAACAAGGCTCGTTTGGCTGTGCATAGGGGGGTGTTGGTTCCAACACTCATGTACGGAAGTTGGGTATGACAGAAAAAACATGAAAGCAGGATAACTGCAGTTGAGATGAGAACGTTAAGAAATATGATAGGAGTTAAACTGAGTGATAGGATAAGGAATAGTGAGATAAGGAAAAGTTGTGGTCTGAAAGAAGATGTAGTGACTAAAATTGAGAAAGGTATGCTAAGATGGTTTGGACATGTCGAGAGAATGAATGAAGAACGATTGACGAAAAAAGTGTATAAGACGAGTGTGAATGGAAGTATAGAAAGGGGAATACCTAGGCGGACGTTTCGAGACCAAATCAGGGACGTCCTGAAAAAGGGCCTGGTCAAGAGTACCCTAAATTGAAGAGAATGTATGAAAGGAATAATGAAAGTGAACGAAGCGAAACAAGTTTGTAAGGATCGTAGCAAGTGGAAAAAGTGGTCTCTGCCTACAGCTACGGGAAAGAGGCGTGAATATATGTATGTATGTATGTATGCAAGTGTAAAAAACTGAATTGTCACAAAGAATGATGAAAAAATTGTAAATGTTGAGGGTTGAGTTATAAAAATATGAAAGTGGAAATCAATTTTAACATGCAGTCCTAAAATAAAGTGCAAAGTATAAGTATAATTATTACAATACATAGAGAGTAAATAAAATAAAAAGTAAATTTTATTAATTTAAAATAGTTTACAATTTTGTAAGAGAAGTAAATGCACCAGCTACTTATTCTTGATGGTTTTCAGCCCGGCACTCAGCTCGGTGTCGTGAACCGTCTGGGGCAATAATATGAATATAGCTGTTTCTTGCCCAACACTTACTGACGCCAAATCGCTGCCTTGCATCCATGAACAAGCTATGACGACTCTTCATTAGAAACTCTGACTGACTTATACCACTGCTTTTGAGACCTGTCTTCGAGAACCAAACCTTGTCTCGGATTGCAACATCTGAAAACTTCACTACTATTGGCCTGGGTTTCTTACCGGTGGGACGTCCCATTCGATGAGATGACTTGATGCAAGCAGCAGTAAAACCAGTCACTCCGAGATGTTCATCTACAATGTTGCAGACCTGTGAGGTTACATCTTTTGACTTTTCCTAGCTAACTCCATGAAACAGTATCATTTTACGGAGTCTACGCATCTCCTGTCGATCAAGTTCTGTGCTGAGGAATTCAACCTGCCTCTGTAAGGTGTTCATGGCAGAAAGCACAAAGGTCCTGAAACTATGAAATTCTGTGCCCCACATGGTATTAGTTGTCGGGGTACTGTCGAGGCCTTGCTGAAATTCACTCATTTTCTGTTGGAACATATCTGCCTGAGTGATTCTTTAACTGAATCCATACTTATTGTGTAGTGACAGTGCAAAACAAAATATTTATGAAGTGTCAAATTACAAGTTTTTGGTAGGAAAATACTGTAAGGTGGGTGCTATTTGTCACATTTATCTATTATATTCCAAAATAATGTAAAAATACTTCTGTATAATAATTTTAAATTTAAAATTTGTTAACTTTTTTACACCTACTGCCCAAAAAAAAAAACGTTGGTAGAAAGTTAGTCTGGGCCTACCTCGAACTCTTTTAGTATTAACTTTCGCGGTATAGATTTTCTTCACCATTCGCGCTTCGCTCATTCGCTCAACGTGCCCAAACCATCGAAGCACGCCCTTTATCATATTCAATTAAATTATGTTCGGGCTACAAATTAATATCCTTTAAACAAAATAATATGAATATCACTTAGTCGTACTTTATGATATCCACCACAAGGAAAGGGGATATAAATTCTTACACCACCACCACACGGCAAACATACACTTTCACGATACCACTTTGTGTATTTTTTTAAAGGCCTCTGTAGACGTGATTGGTGAATACACCGGTTTTCATATGTTTCCAGCAGTCCTTGGTTCGATTCCCGGTCAAGACACTGTAAGAAACACTTTCTACATTTTCTCGGATTCTTGTGTTCGTTGTTCCTGATTCCATAATAATATAGGCTACTTTGGGATCATGGCAATGTATGTGATGTCGTCCCTATCTATGAATATATTTATTTGAATCCATTGTTATTAAACTGTGTTTAAAAAATTAAATCTTTTTATATACGAAAACTCCATTAAATTTAGCAACTTCACGTTATTGTAGATGCATAAATAACTGAAAGCAAAACATGTTTCGTCGTCTCATTCAGACACCACGTCTGTTTATTTTCCAACGTTGTTCTCTTAGTTACTGAGACAAATAAACATCTCTGTAAAGTAAATAAATTAAACCAAGACAAAGAAATTATTAGCTCCACCAAGTTCATTTATACACGGTTGTTAACCGTATAATGTAAGTTAAAAATTACGTTTGTTTAAGATGTATGTTATGAGGCATTGTGAAAGGATGCGGTGTTTTACCAAAATTTAAATATTTTTAAATTATTATATTTGGAAAATCGGTGAAATACAACGCGGAGGATCTCGGGTTTTATTTTCGAAGTCGAAATTTGTGGTTCATCAAAATAATTGTCTAAACAGTTTATTCGTATACAACTCATATTTGTGTGTTGCCGTAATGAAGTCGTCAATGTCATCAATATAAATTTAACTGATGAATGATTAAAATTTATATTTAAAACTGGAAGACACCAGTAGGTAAGATCGTATCAAATTATTTCTAAGTTTATATCAAGCTAGGAATGTCAGGTGTAAATAAATTTACCGTATGGATAAAAGGACACTGTGTTTTCAGGCTGTATCCGAACACATCAAAAATATGTTTAAAATATAGATATATGTAAGTTCATATCTATAGTACACATATAAAAAAATAACAACTATATACAACTTAACTAAATAACGTTCCTTCTATCGATCGTAGTCATTTAAAACAACCTATAGTATATATTGAAACGAAATGGTTAGCAACTTCGCATGAATTGCAATTTGACGAAACTCGGAGCGCAGTCGCTTTTATATTCGTCGTGCAAAAGTAAAAGCTATTGTCCAAAACACAGAAATAGACTGAAAACGTCAGCAATTACGAGGGAAAGACCTTGAGGTAATTACTTCATTTGATATTCTTAGCTCAATTAAAATTATACCTGAATCCATTACTATGAATAAATTTAACCACTGTCAACTGTGAAACATTCCAAATACTAGCCTAGAAACTTTTTTGGTGTAATTAACTTTAATATAAGTTTCTAACAATATTATTAGCATTATTAAAGTTCTTCAGAATATTGTTCAGATGCCTTCTTGAACTGGAACATGAAAAAATTCAGCAGCATTTAGTCTACTCTACATTTCTTGTTTTAATGTCATACCTTAAAGTAACAATTAAATAATATATTACATATTAATTTGATATTAGGAAAAAATAGCCATGATGCCCTCCAATTCCCTAAGATAGAGGCCACCAATACATAATCCCGGGGAGTCGACAGTTGCTGGCACGCGGCTCTCTGATCAAGGCTGATTTTCAGTTATAGGCTTTTAATAGATTTTTTAATAATTAATGTTTTAATCATTATGGCAGCATAATGATTAAAACATTAATTATTAAAAAATGGTTAAATAATTAATTATTATACTTAGGAAATTTAGAATAGAAACAGGCTTGAAAACCAAATATTACTTTTGTACTAGCTGCGCCCTGTGGCCGTAATGTGTAGGTCTACTCTAGACAGTTAAATTTCTTGGACCCACCTTCCAACGAAGACATTTTTCGGGACAACGTGACAGGTGGTGAGCCGTCGCCATCTTTATGTCAAGCCAACGATATTATTCGTACATAAGTTTTTGAAAAACCCATTGGTAGGAACTGCCACCGGGGAATCGAACTCGGGTCTCTTGACTCGAAATTCCAACTACACAACCACTCGGCTATCGTGACTTTTAATCGGGAGTTTTTGATACCGTTAACATTATTAAAATTCTGCATCAACATCCGGGTATGACTATGGTGCACAGTGGATGCTGAAAATGCTCATCACACAGCAAAAACAAAAGCGCGTCGATTATTCTGAAGCGTTTTTAAACCTCTGTGGTGAGGGCAAGGATAATACACTGAACCAAATTGTTATTTAAGATTAAACTTGGACATAGAGTCGGCGACTGGCTCACCACCGGTCACGTTGTCCCGAAAATATGTTCGGTGATAAAAGTTATTTGATATAGATTTTAAATAAAACGAGGTGTCCATCCGGGGTCACGGGGGAACAAACATGTTTTATTTAAAATGTCTAGTACTCGCGTAAATACAAGAAATCATGATATAGATTTGTCAGAAATCTGTTAAATTTTTTAACAATGTGTATTGAACAGAGGTATAGTGCTAGGGGTATGTATTTGAATTCATTGCTATAGATTGTAGCTAGCTTGATTATTATAAAAAATTATTTACTAGAACAAGTAGTAGTGATCGAAATTTTAGTCACGAGACTCGAGTTCAATCCCCAGGAAATAGGCCAGTACCAATGATATTTTTAGAAATTTATGTACTATTCATAACTTAGACTTCAGCATTGGACTTCGATATGCTCACCACCTATCACGGTGTCCAAAATTAAGCTCCGATGAAATGTGTGGTCCTTAAATGTTGGGAGTGTCGAGAAATAAGATAGTACTGCTAATTAAAATTGTGCCTGGATTTGTCCCTTAAACTGCTTGTGAATGTTATATAAACATTTATGATGTTTATGTTTTCCTGGTTATGCCTAATGAAGAAAAGGGTTAAAAAAATTCTTAAACCCAGGGCCTAATAATTTCCTCAAAAATGCCTCATAGAAATATAATAGATTAAATTGTAGATAATAATAGATAAATTATATGGTGATAATAAAAAAGTTGTTTATCTGCATAAGGCAGATGATCCATCATCACGCGCTTGTCCTTTACTGTCTTCAAATGGCGGTATATATATACTGTTGTGTTCTGATTCTAAAGTTCTATACACCAGTTGGTATTATTATGTGCTTATAGCACTCTAACTTAGATCTCTTTAATTTAATAACATAAATATGCTTTATTGATTTTTGAAGCATAAATATGCTTTAAAAATCAATAAAATAGCATATTATAATGGAAATAACTATTATACCTGAAGCCGTAATGGTTGCATAGTAAAAGTCGCAAGTATGGGTTGCCACATTTGAGAACCTTCCCTGCTGGTTTAAAAAGGACGCGTGTCAAATATTAGATCGTTATTCGATTAGAGAGGTAGATTTATAAATTAGAACTAAAGATGATGTAGATTCATTGCTGGCCGTTAAAAAATTACAAAAAGGGGGCAAAGGTAGGTGGATGACTTTATTTGCCGGAGGAAACTTAGACTTGACTTTTTCATTATTCTTCATGATGTGGCCCATGTAATACATTCAATATATAAATACCGACCTTACACTCAGATCCCTTTACTAATCTAATATGTATTATAAACATTATGACCGTTTTTTAAGATCGTTTGGGCCTGAAGTCACGATAGCCGAGTAGTTGGGTGGGCGGCATTTCGAGTCAAGAGACCCGAGTTCAATCCCCTGATGGCAGCCCGAACCAACCCATTTTTCAAAAACTTATGTACGAATTATATCGTTGGCTTGAACATAAAGACGGCGACGGGCTCACCACCAGTCACGTTGTCCCGAAAACATCTTCGGTGCAAGGTGGGTCGGAGGGACTTAATTGTCTAGACTAGACCTCTGTCTACCCCTGTATAGAATTGCGTGAAGATATTTATTTATTTTATTTATTTATTTATAAAATATAAAATTTTCTTTATTATGGTTATTTAATATGAAAAATTTTCAATACTTTATTAACTATCATTATTTATTCTATGTTGTATTTTTCTAATTAAATATGCCGTTTGAAGTTTTTACAGGTTATAAATAAAGGTTCTTTTTCGTTTCACTTTTTATACTACAAAGGGAAAGACATTTTAGACTAAAGGTTGTGAATCGGACCAAGAAGTTAGAGTAGCAATTGGCCACAGCTGAGACGCTTAACACATCTTTGTCAGTGATAAATGAAGGTATGAATTTCGTTCCGATTCTTTCGGTTTTTACTTTTTGTAAGATGAGAAAAATAAGAATATTTATCTTGGTGCTATTTTATGAAATTATCCAATTTTTTGCATTCATTTCAGTTGATTTGATTCTATAAGTTTAAATTATATAATTTATAGGAATATTTTAAGCGATTAGAATAAACGTAAATTCCGCTTAAGGCTAATTTTATTTATTTATGTTATGCAAATTAAATCCAATCATTTATTCATCGACGTAAGTAACCTACACCACATCCATCGTTTGTGATTTAATCGATCGTCATTTCGTAATAGGGAATCAAGCGAAAGATCCTGTGTAGATACCCTCTTTTTTGTCATTTTTACAAATAAAATATTCTATTGAGCATAACATAATTATTAATAGCATGAGAACAATCGACTGATTCTTAGGAGTTATTATAATTAATGTATTCCTTTATATTATAACTAGCTCTTTCACGCGAATTCGTAAGCGTGAGAGCGGAAAAACTTGAACTTGTCTAAAAAATTAAGTCCTTTCGACCTACCTTCCACTGAAGACATTTTTTGGAACAACGTGACTGGTAGTGAGCCCATCGCCGTCTTTATGTCTAAGCCAAAGATTATAAATCGTACAAAAGTTTTGAATTGCCCATTGGTACGAGGCTGCAACCTGATTATCGAAATCCAATTCCGCTCGCCCAACCACTCTGCGGTCACGATAGTCAGAATAACGATAATATATATAAAGTTGTTATTGAAAAAATTACTTCGCAACCCTCCGCATGAAAATATAAAAAGGTATATGTTACCTGGTCCGAAGAGAAGAAGAGCACCACCCTCCCTCCCACAGATGTGTGCAGTAATTCCACTGTATGCACCACCACCGCTACACTCAAACCAGGTAACATATACCACCACCGAAAACGCGACACGTGTTTCGCCTCAAAACAAGGCATCCTCAAGCTAGTAGACTCTACGATGAGCGACCGCAGAGTCTGCGGTCGCTCATAGTAGCGCATCTATGGGAGGGAGGGTGGTGCTCTTCTTCTCTTCGGACCAGGTAACATATACCTTTTTATATTTTCATGCGGAGGGTTGCGAAGTAATTTTTTCAATAACAACTTTACAATGAATTTCCGCAAAGTAACGCCTGAGTCAATTAACTATCTGATAATATATATAACTATACACCTATATGTATTAGCATTTGTTTTTGTAGTTGCATGAATGGACCGGCTTGATTGTGACTTTACTACGTGAAACCACGAGAAACACACCACCTAGTGTGAAATAGAGACCTGTGCTTTTGCTTTTTGTTTGGTTATTAATAACCGGATTATTAGCAACCGGAGGCCAACACACACCCCTCTTCTACTCTTCTTTCAAGAAAACGGATCTTGGATGAACAAAGACCCGCTTTCCTGGACAACTAAGCTTTTTACTTAACTTCTGTCGATTTGGGTTTCAAAGTCGATTAATAGTAAATATCGTTGGTTGACTGGGAGATGCGTTGCCTCCCACGGAAGGACACATTTTTTATAAAGTTTGAATAAATAAATAATAATAAATAAATATCTTCACGCAATTCCCAATACAGGGGTAGACAGCGGTCTAGTCTAGACAATTAAGTCCCTTCGACCCTCTTTCCACCGAAGATATTTTCGTAACTTTTTATTTTTTATTATATATTTATATATTTTATTTTTAATAATATTTGCATAATTATATGAAAATTAGGTAATTAGTATGTAAAAAGAATAGTGTGGTGATCACGAACTGAAGAACCTTTATAAATAATGTATTAGCATAATTGAACATTGTAAATTAGGAAAAACATCGTTTTAGCACACGAATATAGTTGCACCACTAATGCATTTCCTTTTAAAAATTGCAACGTAAAAAATATTACGCGAGTAAAATGAACTGTGAGACTTAAGCAGTAGGTAATTGAGTATTCGTAAAGCGCACTTGTACTCTCGTGGGCAAATTATTCGAGGCTTCTTCTTGTTACATCAACCTACAAATATAAAAAGTAATTCTTTTTGGAGAAGGCAGTTCCTGTGAGCGATATCTAATTATTAGTTTTTTTTTCTTCATAAATATTAGTTGTTACGAAGCAAGAATATATCAACTACTTTTCTTCCACATGTGTCATAAGAGGTGACTAGGGGATAACACCTTAAATTGTTTTATCTAAAATTATAATTATAATTTTTTTATCGTCCTTCATTTCACAATATTCGTAAATATTACTCTTCAAAATTGCAATGTCTGACAATCGTTTGTCAGTGATAAAATTAAAAATCTTTACGTAACGATTGTTCGTAGACCGTGAAATAAAAATATAATATACCTAACTATAGATAGTATTTCATCATGGCTCTAAAAATATCTTAATTTGCGAGGAATTTACGGAGCGAAATTGCCCTGAATGACACTGTAGTTTCTTTTGTTGATTTTTACTCGGTTTGGTGGAAACATAATCTGCCAAATATTTTGTGCTGTAATGAGTTTTCCTTGCAATATAAAAAAATATAAAATTGTGAAGCATTCTAAATCTATGAATATTTCAAATTTAATCGCTGTCGTAGTAACCTAACAGGTTACACACATTACTCGTAAAAATTAACCTAATAACGAACCGCATCATTAGGCATGTGCTACTATATACCCTATATAAAGAAACGGTTATAGTATATTAAATAGAAATAATCTATATGTGAAATATCATTCAAGATTAAGATATCTCTAAAACTATACAACTGTTTCACCTGAAATTTAGTGTAGATACTCAATTGAGTCTGCATCCGTCTATTACGACGGACGACATTTTCTGAAATGTCTCAGCTACTATCCACAATTTGAAGTTTTTATATCTACTAAATATAGACCTGATAAGTTTTATCGTACTATTATCAGTACCAGATATCTCACGTCATAGACGCCACCAATGACACAAACAACATAATATTTTAAGGAAAAAACAGAACCTCCATTGTCAAGCTTTGTGAGTTCACTTTATGTAGTATTTCAATTCTGTTCCTTGTTCTTTGAATTACAGTTAATTAGCTCTATTGAGAGTTTCTTTGGGACTTCGTGGTTTCCTTTCAAAATTTTAATAAACGTACATGCTATTTCTGTTTCTTAAGAATGTTTGAGAAAAATAATATAAATGTTATGCAAGATTATAAATTTTATGTAAGCAATGTTTCAATGAAATGTTTTTACTTAACGGTATTTAGTTCTATTGATTATATTATAATATGGTATATTAACGTAATGAAATGTTGTCCGTAACAGGTAAAAAAAAGTATACACCGGTATCATTAGAGTATGCTGCTCCTCAAATACTTACAAATCTAAGTATTGATTTAGGTCACAATTATCTCTATCTATAGTGATGTTTACAACCTTTAGCATTGTAGCATGTAGCATGTAGCATTTAGTATAAATGTTAAATATTAACGTCGCTTTGTGGGATACAATTAATTTTATTGAAAAATATACTTTTTTGGCATAATTGTTATATGTTCTCGCTTGGCTGGATTTATAATATAAATGTTAAATATTAACGTTGCTTTGTGGGATACAATTAATTTTATTGAAAAATATACTTTTTTGGCATATTTGTTATATGTTCTCGCTTGGCTGGATTTATAATATAAAATTACATACTTAATATATACCAACACATAAATATAATGAATAAATATTAAGACCTAACCAGACGGAAACCCTGACAGGGGAGACCAAACGGCCGAGGCTTAGGGCGACGGGGAGAGAAAAGGGCGGACGACGCGGGCGGTATCTGCCTTCATATATACCGGCTTCTGCATTTGAGCTTGGAGAGCTCCATCACGAAGTCGTTTCTGCTGTTCAGAGAGGCTGATTAACCCATTCGTATAAACTACTCTAGGAATAATTTCAGTGGGCATACTACTCCACATGTCAGCCACCTCTTGACCCATTTCCAGATGTTTCGTCTTTTTGTTTTTTTTTTTCAGCTTTCACGACATTCTCGTCATATGGAGTGGTAATGTCCACTTAAAATATCCTCGACTGTGCCCTGTCTATGAACACGAAATCAGGCTTGTTTGCCAGAGTCGTCCTGTCAGTGATGATGGGGCGGTCCTAAAAGAGCCTGGCGCCGTCATTTTCGAGCACTTATTTTATATTTTATATTATATTTTTTTATTATTGTCAAAAAAGTCACGATAGCCAAGTGGTTTGGTGATCGGAATTACGAGAGAAGAGACCCGAGTACGATCCCCAGGTGACAGGCTCGTACCAATGGGTTTTTCAAAAACGTTGTCCGAAAATATCTTCGGTCGAAGGTGGGTCAAAGGGTCTTAATTATCTAGACTAGACCTCTATCTACCCCTGTATTGGTAATTGCGTGAAGATATTATTTATTTTATTTATAAGTGTCAACATATTTTTCAGCTATTGTCAAACGTATATGGATTAATTACATCCTTCTCCTTAGATATAAATTGGTTAGTAGTAGTAGAACCCCTTTTGTCATCATTACTTCTGTCCAAAATATGAGGACTTATTTTAATTTAATCGCAATATATTTAGATAACGGTTAGTTTGTACAGAAAAACATTGGCGGAAGATAATTCATTGAATGTTTTTATACAACACTTTTTATACAAAAAAATATTTTTTTGTTTTATCTCATGAAAGAAATTGTTGAACAACAATAATCCTATTGTATTTTATGTTGAAATTTGTTATATACTAAATTTATCTAGATAGTTAACATCTCCAAAAAATTCTAGCGAGTATGCTGATAGTGATACATAGTGATATCTTCCACTGAAGATATTTTTGGGACAACGTTTTTGAAAAACCCATTGGTACGAGCCTGTCACCTGGGGATCGAACTTGGGTCTCTTGACTCGTAATTTATATTTTATCAACGCAAAATTCCTTCAGTAAATAAATTATGCTTATAGATATTTTCATTATTGACAAGGTTTTTAAGAAATGAAAATGTTTTCCAATAATCATTATCTCGACATTTTTAAAATATCTTAATTATTATTGTTAAGTAGTATTGTTATTTATGTCGCAAATAACAAGGTATATAGTACTATGATAACATTTTCAATCTATCTCGAAAACAATCGTCACTATTTAATAACATAAAATAGCGGTTATAAAATAGTAATTAAGCTAAATTATACTATACTTAAATTTAACGATTTTTGACGTAAAACAATGGACACTTCTCATTTCTCCGCTCTGCCTGGCGCACACCGAATTAAAATACCACGGATTTGAAACTCACTTAAACTTCGCAATTCGTTTTACTACTAAGGACATTGTATTTGTAATTACTGCAATTTAGTCGAATTTAAGTCTATATTCTTAGCAGCGGGAGCTTGGCAAAACTTTTTTGGGTTTTATTTCTTTCTTAGAACGCGGTTTATTCCTGAAATTATATTATTTTCACAATTTATGTTTTTTAATATCTTACTGTTTTTGGTGGGTTACTGTTGTAATGACTGTTTTAATGCTGTACTTAATGTTTCGCGGGACATACACCACTTCCGTGGAACGTTAAGCCATAATCGTAACGTTATAAAACAGAATGGCGATCGAGGCAGAATTGACATCAATTAATGCCATTAATAAAAAAAATTAACGGGTATTTCTGTTAACAGTTAAACGTCGAATCAAACAACGAGGCGCCTTTGCGATGGTGTCTATAGGAGGGATTAAGAGAAATGGCATTCTAATACCTTAAATGCGACCGGCAGATGGCAGGACAAGCGCCTCAAATTGTTATTTTTCAATCAAAACTATGCAAAAAGTGACGCGCAGCAGCGCTTAAGGTACAATAACCGCTAAACCAGCCAGGCGTGAATATAATGGTAAATTCTCCTTATAGGCGATGCCTTAGGTGGCACCAGCTCTCTGTTGTCTCCCTCTCGTTCTCCACGTGCAAGTTAAGCAAACGCAAATGGCTCTATCTAGCAATTGTAATCTGTAAAACAGCACAGTTTAAATTATAGTTAGTAAGGATACGAAGTCACGACAGCCGAGTGATCGGAATTCCAGTCAAGAGACCTGAGTTCGGTCCCCAAGGCTCGCTCCAATGTGTTCTTACAAAAACTTATGTACGATTAATATCGTTGGCATGGATATAACGACGGCAACAGGCTCACCAACATTCATGTAGTAGTCCCAAAAATTTCTTCGTTGTAGGATGGCTAGAAAAGACTAAAATTTCTAGACCTCTGTCTACTCCTGTATTTCGAATGGCGAGAAGATATTAAATATTTATTTTTTAACGATACCGGTTAAATATGATTTTATAAATAAAACTGTACTGTTTTTAGTGTGTATTGTTATTAACTCTTAAAATAAGTCACGATAGCCGAGTTGTTGGGTGGTCGGAATTTCGAGTCGAGAGACCCGAGTTCGATCCCCAGGTGGCAGTACCAATGAGTTTTTCAAAAACTTATGTACGAATTTCATCGTTGGCTTGGACATAAAGGCGGCGACAGGCTCACCACCTGTCACGTTGTCCCGAAAATATCTTCGGTGGAAGGTGGGTCAAAGGGACTTAATTGTCTAGACTTGACCTCTGTCTACCCCTGTATTGGGAATTGCGTGAAGATATTTTATTTTATTTTATTTTATTGTTATTACCCCTTCCATTCACTTTAAAAATCATGTATTGAAAAAAAAATATTTCTTGTGCAAATACTTCATTATCGTAATGAATTGTAGAAAACAAGATTTTGTACGTAAAGGCTGAAAACAGTGTTAATCTAAAAATAGATACTTGAAAATACCTTGTTATCACAAGCTATCCCTTTTTATGTCGCACCAGCTTTTAATATACCAATTTAGACGTCTAGACACAAGATAGTTTTGTCTTTAATATTTATGTATTATTTACTTGAATATAAGAAATTGTTTAAAAAACCCATTTTATATGTCACGATAGCTGAGTAGTTGGGTTATCGGAATTCGAGTCAAGAAACCAGTGGGTCTTTCCGAAAACTTTAAAAACTACTCGTCGATTAGAAAGAAAGAAAGAAAGAAAACTTTATTTGTTGCACCATAACAATCAATAAAATATAAATACATGATATTTAAAAATTAAATGAAACAACAAAAAGGTCAACGCTCAGCATACGTTACGGGTATCCCCGCAACACTGATTTTCAGCGCAGCGTCACGTTGTCCAAAAAAATGCCTTTGGTGGAAGGTGGGTCGAAAGGATTTAACTGTCGAGACCTCTCTGTACCCCCTTATTAGGAATGGCGTGAAGATATATTTAAAAGTAACATGTTAAAGACTAACTCACAAAACAATAATTTTAATATTATTTTTTCTTTATCAAATATCGTCACCTGGAAAGGGCATTCGAGATGGTTATTCCGCCATTTGTATAGTACCTATATATTGTATATTGGCAAATAAAAGGCTTTTTCCTTGGTCGCCGATTATTTCTAAAACACAATAGTCAATATCTTTTATCTTTTAACAAACCCATACTAATATTATAAAAAAAAATATCTTCACGCAATTCCCAATACAGGGATAGACTGAGGTCTAGTCTAGACATTTAAGTCCCTTCGACCCACCTTCCACCGAAGATATTTTCGGGACAACGTGACAGGTGGTGAGCCCGTCGCCGTCTTTATGTCCAAGCCAACGATATAATTTGTACATAGATTTTTAGAAAAACCCATTGGTACGGCCACTTGAGGATCGAACTCGGGTCTCTTGACTCGAAATTCCGACCACCCAACCACTCGGCTATCGTGACTTAATTAATTTATGATTAACTAATATTATAAATGATAAAGTTTAGATTTCATTTAAAGGTTTATAAATTCCATACTTATGTTATAAACTTTATCTATCTGTAAAGCTTTCACAAAGAAAAGCAAAAACGCTTTGATTAGATTTTGAAAAGCGCAAAAGTTAAATTGCAATGCTGGATGACAAATCTATGCATGCATCAATAACTTTTCTTGAATAAAAATCAAGCTGTTGGATATATCAATCTGACAAACTCGTATTCGTTATTATATCTTAAGATACATATATTATTTAATACATAGATAATCATCAATATTCTGGTGTGAAAACTTACATATTTCATAGACATTTGTGCAAAAGCAAAAAAATGTTTTTAAAATTATCCAAATTTATAATATTTCCATGTAGTTTTAAGGCATAGCACATAGTTAAAATAAAGTACGAATTCGGAAAACGAGGTATGTAACTAGAGGAACCTACGAAAACTACTGCAATGAATAGTTTGAGATGCTTTCTCTCACTTGAGACTTGAGAATTCCGGGAAATGTTGATGCCGGTATCAGAAATCAAATACCTTTTTTAATTACTGTTTATAACGAAATACAACAAAACAATTTAGATTGTATCAATAAACATTTCTGATGCAGGAAAATAATGAATTCAAAGTAAATTTGTAATGGGAATCTTGATCTTTTCAAATTTCAAATTGATATTTGTCGGTACTGCTTGCAACATCCTGCCAGAGATATTATCATTATTTAGGAACGATTTACCAGACTAAATTCATGCAATCTTACGACAATTATTATTTTAATATAAAAACAAACTCAAATTTTATTTTATTTAAAAAGTCACGGTAGCTGAGTGCTTGTGTGCTCGGAATTCGAGCCGAGAGACTCGAGTTCGATCCCCAGGTGATAAGCTCGTACCGATAGGTGTTTTCAATACCTATGTATGATTCATATCGTTGGCTTGACATAAAGACCATATAACTAACCCACCTAATAACCCATATAACCATAAGGATCAAGCCTCTGAAGTGCCTCAGCTACACTGCTCGTGGAACTGTTGGGAAAGATTAGGAAAGAAAATAATGTTTTCCAGTGGCAGCTTCGTACAAGCAAACGCAGTGTAGATGATGTACCTGTACAAGACGGAGTGACTACCTGCACTATATTGCGGGTAGTCGTTGGATGCATTTAAGGTTCTAAATGCCTGACGTTTAAAATGTAGTCATAAGTTTGATTATAGAAACCTCGCAAACACATTTACACTTGGTAGCATAATTTTGAATTTATATATATTTCAAAGTGCCACCTTTTCCCATACATAATAGACCTTGGATGATTTTCCATACTCGATGTTTGGTAAGCGGTTCATAAATCTGAATACATGTCTTTTCGCATCTAAAAGGATGCTTTAATATGAAATGTGTTTATTGATCTAGACAATAAGTCTCGTTCTGTAATAAGTATAAGGACGCATACAAGCAACTACTTAAAACTCGTATTCTAAGGGGCCGTGGCGTCCAAAACAAGATATTGATGACGAAAAATAATAACAATTGGCTTGAAATATTTAAATACCAGACCAAAATAATCAGACCGAAGATGGGCAGCAGTGTTTGAGCTGCGAGTGATCTGGTAATGCGATCGCCAATCCGCTTGCCAAACGTGGCGATTATAGCAAATCCTCCCTATGGAAGAGGCCCATGTCCTGCAGTGGCCGATATGTATGATGTATGTATTTAAGATTAAAATTTATGAGAAATATACTGACCTGATATCTCTTCCGTGCCGTGGCAAATAATATGTATAATTATATAATTAAATAACGAAAAGATATCTTTCAAATTATTGCAGTTACTGAAAGTCACAGTGTTCATGGAAACACTTTATATAGACACTTGGTGATATGTTCTCTCTGGCTACCCTACATGGTTACCCCTAGATGATTATTCTACCATTAGTCGGTAGCCAATGGCATTTATAATGTCTCTCTATTAGGCGCTTCTTAAAATGCCCGCGGAAAGAAAAGGAATGTATGTAGCCATGGTATTGAATTAAAAAGGTTTTTTTTTTTCAATAAATTTTAACTGACACGAGCGGGATTCGAAACCGCGCCGTACACAGGTAACGCTCAAAAATGTTTTCCTCTTTAATTTAATTACAAAAAGTTAAATAATAATGTACAACCGTGGGATGTTCAAGTGCGCTAGCCGTATAGCATATATAATAGGTTGAGGAAAAATTTTCTTCGAATTTTTTAGGAAAATTGATATTCATATCATTTTTAATATAGTTTATTTGCATTTAACTAAAGTATGTAGGTACAATTTTTTTCGATAACTTTGAGCCACCTTGTAGGGAGGGACATGATCCCATTGCTATAGAAATTTTGAGGCTTCTGATCAAAATACCGCGACAATTGGTTGTAGCAGTCCTCTCGTGATTATGCTGATACTACCTAAAGAATTCTGAAGAGACCGAAACAGGTGAAAACCTGTTGAAGGTGCAAGGTCAGGACTATACGGCGGATGCATTACCACCTTCCAGCCAAGCTTTCTTAATTTTTGCTGAGTGGCTAAATATGTGTCACGTCGTTATCATGAAAAATGAAAAACCACACTCCTTCTGTTCATTAATTCCGGCCGCTTTCTCTCAACTTCTTGCTTTAATCTCAGCAGTTGTTCGCAGAAGAGTTCAGAATCGATGGTCTTGCCTGGTGGAAACAGCTCATAATCAATAATGCTCTTCCAATCCCACCACACACAGCATCATCTTGTTGAGAATTGATTTCGCCAGTCTGTGAAGCCTGACCAGCTTTTGACCACGACCTTTTTCGCACGTTCTTGTCGTACGTGATCCACTTTTCATCACCAGCTATCAGTTTCTTCAAAAATGTTTCGGTTTCATTACGTTGTAATAAAGAATCACAAATGAGTACACGGTTAATTAGGTTTCTTTCAGTGAGCTCGTGAGTACCCAAATATCGATGTTTTTTGTGTACCCAGATTTTTTCAAATGCGACAAAACTGTTTTGTGAACAATTTTCAGTTCTTCAGCTACGTCGTAACTACTGATATGCCGATCTTGCTTCACTTTTTTAAAAATGGTATCCATTTTGTCCACAATAGGGCGACCAGAGCTACATGCATCTTTGACATAAAAATTTCCGGATTGGAACTGCTTTAACCAAATTTGTGCTACTATCACAGACACCGCATTAGGTTCATAAACATCGGAAATTTTTCGCGGCTTGCGTTGATTTTTTACCTTTTTTGTAGTAAAATTTTAAAACGTATCGAATGTCTTCATTAGATTCACTCTTCTTGGCAGAACGAAAAATAAATAAAAATCACACAGTTTCCTTTAATTTAATTTGAATTTGGAATTATCTTCTTTAAAATTTAAACTTTTAATGATACCTAAACCAGCCAGATAAAAATAGGAGCCAAAGAGATTTTATTACAAGTTCATACATACTATAATGCGAAAAGCCTTTTCCCTAACCTATTATATGACCACGATGTATTTAAATAAAAAAAATATTATGCAATATATTTTAAATATTCGTAAATAAGTAGTAGTGTGAAAGAATCTTAACATGCACCGCCTCTGCTTGGCCCGTAATTAAAAACTCGAGTTTAAAAGGAGCGCCTTGTTGAATTTAACTTATTAAGAGATTGCGCGGAAAGAACGATTAATTATTCCGTATTATGAATGATTAATTTTCTTTTCTTAATTGTGGTGGCTTCCATAATTTTTTAATGTCTTGCCAGACTATGACACAAAGGTGGATTCGGAACCTGTTGCCAAATTTTCGTTTTTTTTATTACTGCATATATTATTTTATTATTCTACTAATCCTACTATTATTATACATGTGAAAGTTTGTTGTGGATGAAGTGGATGGATGTTCGTTACTCTTTCAAGCAAAAACTACTGAACAGATTTTGATGAAACTGCACAGTACTCTATAAATCAAACTAACAAACAGGCTGCAATTTATAAATAGTTTGTGTATAAGTATCAAATAAGTTGTAATAATTCCTGCTCTCTGTAAGCTATTTTGGCGTGTTTCTAAACCAGATCAGTTCTAAATAAGTCTGCGTCAGTATATATCTACATTTTATGAGAAATTTATGCCAAATTTAGAGCCATAATAAATACGATATTGATTAACATTTTAGAGTATTTAGCTAATTTTTATCAAAATGTATAAATTTTTCCCTGTCATTATTTAATGCAGATGAACTGGGTCCCTCCCTGAAAGATGTCTACCCCAGTTTTGGGAATGGCGTGAAGATATTTTTACATTAAGATTGATACGTATAGCGCTATTAAGCGCCTGCTATAAGTCAGCGGCTCTCAGCGCATCATCGAGTGCGCGTCCAAACTCAGACACAGGCAGGCGCGTCAGGGTAGACGTCACAGTAGACGGTTTATAGCGACGATCTCCGTGGACGAGTGGCGTAAACACCGGTTTTCAAGTTGTCACCATCTCAATATCCCGGGTTCGATTCCCATTCGAGTCAATGCATATATATATATATATATATATATATATATATATATATATATATATATATATATATATATATATATATATATATATATATATATATATATATATATATATATATATATATATATATATATATATATATATATATATATATATATATATATATATATATATATATATATATATACGGGCTCACCACCTGTCACGTTGTCCCGAAAATATCTTCGGTGGAAGGTGGGTCAAAGGGACTTAATTGTCTAGACTTGACCTCTGTCTACCCCTGTATTGGGAATTGCGTGAAGATATTTAATATTTATATTTATTATGTATAGTTTAATCAGAAATTTAGTTTTGTGTTTATTTTATTAACAGTTGTATAAGACTTTTTTTGTTCAACTATTGGATTTTCTTTTTAATTATTTCAGTATATGTTGTATTTATAGGATTCAATTTTGTAGTCATGGTATTATTACAATTGTTACTTTCAAAATAAGAGTAGGTTTTTCTTATGGACTACTTTATCAAACCACGCGGACGAAGCCGCAGGCGGAAGCTAATAGATGTAATTATGTTTATGGGTACCTATTTATGTGTTTTAGTTTAAATAAAATATATATTATTTTGAAACATGTGTCAATTGCTACGCTTCACAAGTGCATTGACAATCGAAGTAGTAGATATAAAGAGATAAAAATAGGTGATATGTTTTCAATCTCGTCTTACTTTGAAATTCGCATACACCTCTGATAATGCCATAAGGGCGAAGCCAAGCCACCTTACTAAATGAAAAATAAATAAATAGTGGAATTAGTTTTCTAATTCAACTATTTATTTTTAGGTAATTTACCTTTAGGTAAATTTGAATTTATTTAACGACGAAGTTCCGTCAAGAGACTAAAATCGTGAATATTCAATATGTCGAAATAATCTCAAGAGTTTTAGGATGCGTTTTCATCACCAATAAATTCAAACTCAATCAGCATGATTTTAAAAGAAAAAACTTGTGAAATCACTGTGACTAATAAAATGATTTAGTACGCTCATTATCATAATGTTCAACCCATCATGTATTATGATAACGAAGTGAACATATAGATTATAAGATTGATACATATTTTATATTTTTTAAAACAAACTGTTATGTTTGACTATTTTAGTGTCATGGTTTTTTTTATTTATGAATTTTAACTATGATAAAATATTTTAAGTATGATAATGCTCAGGTATATTCATTGTAAATACTAATGTTAATTAACTTTTCGTAAAAGAATTCTTGCGTATACTTTATAATTTCACCAAATTAACGTACTTTACTTCTTCATAATTAACGTACACTCGAAATGTTAGTGATCATTTCACAATTTGATCGTATCGATTACACATTATATGAGACAAAGGGCAATTAGATCTAGAATTGTCTGTGTTTTTCTAGCACATTCTGCATCTGGTCCAGGTGCATAGTAGTTCAATTAAATATTCATTAACGTACCGTATCTGCGAAAATAGGAGCAATAACCTTTCGACTTTGTATAGTCAATCGATTAAAGGCCGTTACACACGATCAATATGTGCATTACAATAATGAATACATATAATAGCTTGAAACTGTGGTACTGAACCTGGCGAATCGTCCTTATATTCTGTAACATGTGTAGCATCTTAAGAAAGAATAGGATGAAATAGGTAGTAGAACTATACTATATACTAGCTAAATGATTGTAACACAGTGTTATTGGTTCTATAAATAATAATATAATAAATTAAAACAATATGTCTTCTTAAGAATATAAATGACTAAAATAAAGCGCGTGAAGATTCACGCAATTCCCCACACAGGGGTAGATAGAGTTCTAGTCTAGACAGTTAAGTCCCTTCGATCCACTTTCCACCGAAGATGTTTCCAGGACAACGTGACAGGTGAAATTGCATTGCATTAAAATTCATTGTTGAACAATTGTACACAATTCACTTTATTTAATGATTTATTAACTAACCGACCGGTTTCGCCTTACAGCATCATCAGGGTATTGACATTATATATGACATGTTCATTTTTAAATTTAATTCCAGGAGGTGTTTTCTTTTGATTACTTTATTAACAAATGTCATTTATATTAGACCATATGGACAAAGCCGCAGGCGAAAAATAAGTTTAGTATAAAAGCAGTTTAAATTTAAAAATATACAAATCTATGTTAATACTTTGACAAGAAGTTGATGTATACATTAAACAGTATTCAACTAAGGCAAGATAGTTATAGGAAGTAGTACCTAAATGTATTTCAATAACTACATATAAAACTCCAATTCGCTCAAGGTCTTAAAGACAAGTAAATTCATCGCGATTATTGTTTTAGTCAAAGTGTATTATATAAACCCATAAAATATTAAGTATTGTCTGTCGTGTGCAACCATCCCAATTTTTTAAAAATAAATCGCGTTATGTTTCCATCCACGCTATTAGAAGACCCAGATGTTCTGCTGTATTGAATGTAATAAAATAAATAAATAAAATTATCTTCACGTAATTCCCAATACTGGGGTAGACATAGGTCTAGTCTAGACTATTACGTCCCTTCGACCCAGCTTCCAACGAAGATATTTTCGGAACAACGTGACAGATGGTGAGCCCGTCGCGGT
Source organism: Sericinus montela (assembly GCA_029286605.1). Classification (NCBI taxonomy): domain Eukaryota; kingdom Metazoa; phylum Arthropoda; class Insecta; order Lepidoptera; family Papilionidae; genus Sericinus; species Sericinus montela. The sequence goes on from JAGSMR010000057.1 coordinate 4,194,459, forward strand.
CATTATGTCCAAGTTAACGATATAATTCGTACATAAGTTTTTGAAAAACACATTGGTGCGAGCCTGCCACCTGGGGATCGAACTCCCCAACCCAACCACTCGGCTATCGTGACCGTGTTGACTTTGCTAGTAATAGTTAATAGTTACTTAAAACGGCCTAAAAAATTCAGACAAGACTAACAGATATTATAAAGTATATAAATATTTATATTTATATGTTTATAAGGAAGGAAAATGCCTTTAAATTGACAACGGCTATCTACAAACGATGGGAAAACCATTTCAAAGTAAAATTATATACAGATTACTGCGATCTACTGCTATCTAAAGTAAAAAGATTATAAATTTGTGTATATATTATTTACACACACACACATATATATATATATATATATATATATATATATATATATATATATATATATATATATATATATATATATATATATATATATATATATATATATATATATATATATATATATATATATATATATATATATATATATATATATATATATATATATATATATATATATATATATATATATATATATATATATATATATATATATATATATATATATATATATATATATATATATATATATATATATATATATATATATATATATATATATATATATATATATATATATATATATATATATATATATATGTATATATATATATATATATATATATATATATATATATATATATATATATATATATATATATATATATATATATATATATATATATATATATATATATATATCAATATTACACAGTAACATTTACTATTAGAAAAAGTAATACTTTTGGAGATCATGGATACGTAGAGCTTCCTTTTGATAATAGAATTTTCAGAACCGTATAATTAGTTCCAGTAGTTAACTAATTACATTTTTTGAGTTTCAATTCATAGAATAATACTAGGGAAAAACGCAGTGTGAATTATGTTTGAGTTAACTAATATTCAGGTTTATTATTTAAACCGCTATGGAATATAATATACAATAACATATGTATAATAAATGACTATAAAATTTGTTATAATAATTTACTACTTGTTTGTAATAATTGACTACCGACAAGGGCGGTATAACTATAAGGCTAAAATTCACCAGCTTGGTACAGACAATACCATCGCCAATCCGCTTGCCATCCTATGCAATTATGGCAAATGATTGTAGATGTTGATCAAGAATAAATATTTTACAAAAGTTTTAAATTTTTTTAAGCCTTTATTAAAAATATAAATAACTTTCGTTACTATTTTTAAAATAAATATTTATTTACTATACTTAAGCAACAATAATTCAAAATGTCTAAAATAACAAGAAAAAATATCAAATATATCCGCTGCAGTGGATAGCTGCCTTAACGTCAATAATAATAGGCGATAATATGAATGTGTTGACCTTATACGTGAAGTGTACTTGATAATGCGATTCAGTTTATTCCAACTTCTCGTGGACTGTAGACGCGTTTAAAAAAATGACAAGCACGAAAGAGGCCCCTTCTACATTTTGGGACGAATTAACGAGCCCTATTAATCTCGTATTAGTTTCTGTTATTGTGTACCTTCTCTATAAAATAATAAAGTCTCATTTCGAAACAGTGGAACCGGCGGCGCCCCCTCCGCCGCCAATGCCAAAACTTCGTAAAGATTTAACTGTGGCTGAATTAAAGAAATATGACGGCACAGGATCTGATGGAAGAGTGCTTTTAGCTGTTAACGGTGTGATTTTTGACGTAACACGAGGAAAAAGATTTTATGGACCAGGTGAGCGAGTTTTATCCTTATCACATTACATACCTACACACTATTGATACGTACAGATCTTGATAACGCTCCATAACAACATGTTTTTGCACAGATCGACGCGAACATTGAGTTTAATAAATTTAAAATTAACAAAACATTTTAATACCGCCGACATTCAGCAATATTATCTTTATTCACGTCGTATATACATAACCGGTTTTGGACGGCATTGAGTTAAACAAATTACCTACACAGTGGTAGTACAAATTGAATTATTAAAATATCTATTGTTATGTCCCGAAAATTTATTCGGTGGAAGGTGGATCAAAGGGACTTAATTGTCTAGACTTGACCTCTGTCTACCCCTGTATTGGGAATTGCGTGAAGATATATTATTTTTTCTATTGTTATAATATAACAGTTATTTTAAAATCTAGGTATAATTTTGGTAACTAACAAAACGTGTGATTATGTGTATCATGACGCTCCTCTATCTTGTAGTATAACTAGCTTGTAGTAGAACGATGTGTTCCGGATTCTCGCTGTTTCTTATTTATAGAGATGTGCCATAGATACGATATGGATAACACGCATAATACTCCATTTACACAGACGATAACCAATGAAAATACTGCGGAGATCATATTGCAATGGGTACGAAAATACCTAGCGTATTCGTTTTGCAAGTCATGTGCGAGACATAGATTGCATATTTTTATGAATGATTTGTGTACACTTCATTGACAGAGTGTGATTTATAATTTGCTTCTAAGTGTATTATACATCAATGTGATGACTATCACGTGTTCAGTATTAGCTCTTAATATTATTTTATGTATAATATATTTTTAACATATTAAAAACAGAGGTTAGTTTAACGAAGCATTGAACAGAATGGTAATTAGATGAATATTAAACGCTGTATAAAATGATTGTCTCGCATAACCTTGTATTTCATTATTCGGTTCAAAGTCGAATCGCATACGATAACTTGTATTTGTATGCATGGAAATATTTCTTGTAATGAGTATTTTTAAACTTTATATAGGTAAACACGTATAATACGTATATACTAGCTATGCTCGCGGCTTCACCAAATATATAATTTAAGAAATTTGCTTTTTTGAAGGTTCACGATAGCTGAGTGGTTGGGTGATTGGAATTTGCGACAAGAGATCCAATTTCGATCCCCATAGGGTTGTTTCCAATAATTTCTTTTTAAAAACTTATATACAATTTATATTGCTGGCTTGGACAGCGACAGCGTAACAGGTGGTGAGCCCGTCGCCGTTACATATATATATATATATATATATATATATATATATATATATATATATATATATATATATATATATATATATATATATATATATATATATATATATATATATATATATATATATATATATATATATATATATATATACTTAATACGTATAAAGATTGTAAGAATAGAACACAATTCTATTGCATTCATACCACAACATTCAAACGGCCTGTTCAAGTCCACTTCAAGACGGAGGCATCTCTTATAAGAGAGGCTCTTATATTTTTCATAATCGCCACCCATGTCCAAAATTTTATTAGAGCCTTGTTTTATAATATTTCGGTACGAAATATAATCAGTAGTTTTTTAGTTTGATCAAAGTTTAGAAATCAAATCTTTCAAAATTCAATTTAATTTCATTACAATTCTAAAATTCCTACCTAGTTTAATTTCTGTAATAGAATCCATTAACTTCATTTACCCTTTTTATTTTTTTTTTCATTAAATAAAATGTTCACGTATTTTATAAGACTGAAGTATCATAACGAAATAACGTCACGATAACCGAGTGGTTAGGTGATCGGAATTAATCGGAGTCAAGAGATTAAATTAAATTAAATTTAATATTAAATTAAATTCCCCAACGCTTTTGATTAGTTTGACACCAATGAGATTTTTTTAATTGTATACGATTTATATCGTTAGCTTGGACATGAAAGACGGCGACGGGCTAACCATCTGTTACGTTGTCCCAAAAATTGTCTTCGGTGGAAGGTGGGTCGAAAGGACTTAATTGTCTAGATCTCTGTCTACCCATGTATTGGGAATAGCGGGAAGATATTTTTTTTTCATAACACTGAAGTATTTATGTCAACCTACTTTTCACCGGGGATTTATTAAGGAAATGCGTGAAAGTATCACTTTTATACATAACTAAATTATTTTTTTACTTTATTCAACGAAGTAATAACTGGAAAAAATTAGTAAATAACACCCTTTTTGTTGAATACTCACGATTGATGTATCTTGGTGGAACTTCATCTTTAAACACATTAAAAGACACTATTACTAATTCCTTGTAAAAGTGACTTTTAATGTGTTGTTACACCCTTTTTACTTACGTGTTTACTTACTTATAAAATTGCAAGCATATAACGCAAAACCTTGACATTTCTCATAATAAGATTTGATATAACTGTTTCACTTGGCAAGCAGATTAGTGACTGTGGTGACACTTCGCACCTTAGACGCTACTGCCCATCACCAGTCTACTTTATTTTATTCTGGTAAACTTGAAGAAGATAATGGCTGAATTTATTTGAGTTCGATTAGTTTACTACTCTATGTCTGATTTAAAAATATCAGTTTAAATATTATGACAGAAATATTAACGACACAAGATTACAAGACATATAGACAGCAGAGTAATATGAACAGCGCTCTTTTAGCCCTTTGTATACGGAAACTTAAACAGATATAGACTGTCTTAGTCACATGTACTAGTATGTTATAAACAGAGACCATTAACTTTAGTAAAACTTAAAACTATACAAATTCATTAAGGATTTATTGTGACTAAAAAAATATGCAAGACAAACACACATGAGAAGCGTATGGTCTAAATTATAATTTCCTTTCACATTTTTACCCACTCTGGGTTATCACATTACACGTGTTTCACTGAAAAATGTGGGCCTTCGTCGAAACCATTTTTAACAATAATTTTTACGATAGCAAATGTCACAAACCTATATTATAAAGCCATTAGTGAATGGCTAACTTACGTATAAAATATCATTAATTATACCTTCATGCATCTTTCTTGATGGCATCGCCTGAGAGAACTTATCGTGAAGTGTCACGATGCTTACATGTGTATTTCTTTTTAGATAGAGTAAAAAAGATATAAATATGTAATTTTTTTTTTATTTTCAATTCTTTTCTGTCCCCGACTGCATAATTTTCTGCTAAAAACTTTTTACTTTCCACTTACGGAATTACCACTGCTGTCTTCTGTCTTCAGTATCATATCTTTAGGTCTATTTTATGAGTGCCAAGTTTCATCCAAATCAGTTCACAGAGGAAAATTCAATGAGTGAACATATTCCCTTTTTTTTTCAAATTTACATATTATCTAATTCGTACATAAGTTTTTGAAAAAGCCAATGGTACAAGCCTGCCACCTGGGGATCGAACTAGGGTCTCTTGACTCAAAATTCCGCCCACCCAACTTCACAAACTACGACACAAACAAGCTAAACCGAACAAAATAATTTTAAACGCCTTTTAAGTACGTAATTATAACATTGAGAAATTAAACCCGGTGCTCAACCAATTGTCGGTATTCAGAATTGTTATCGATGTCATCAATCGAATTGCGTTAATTTGCAAGGTTTTTCTACAATGTTTGACTTGTATTTGTACATCTGTATCCACGTGTATCTGTATCTATTTAAATATATAAATGGGTCTCTCTAAAATACAACGAATTAATCCTTATAATATAAAGAATTAATTTATATTTGCAGAGACTTTTACGTTTCATTTTTATCTAGTGATATCTATTTAAATCTTTGAGAAAAACCATTAAAATACGGAATAAAATCAGTATAAATGAAAAATGTATTTAAAAAATTTACTTATACAAATGAAAAGTTATAGTGCCATCGTTTTCTCACCAAATGTCAAGACCAAACTCGATTGCCCTGGTAGATTATAATTAAAAACAACAATTGCTAAGTTTATGAAGGTTATCATTATTATTTATATTATTAAGTATCATTTAATGTTTTTTATACCTAAAAATATTACTAAACTATAATACAAAACAAAAGTAATCTTTAGAGATACGGTTTAATTGAATTTTAAAGCATTCAAATCATACTGAAATTTTTTAAATTAATCAACTTTATGTTATTCTTTTTCCTGTAATTATCAATTTCAGTTTTTTTGTTAGATATGTATAAAAATACCAATATAGGGCTTGTCTTCCCGCCATTACCAATATAGGGCTAGACAGAGATCTAGACAATTAATTAAGTAAGAATCCACCTTCCACCGTCTTCATGCCCAAGCCAACGAATAAAATGTACATAAGTTTTTGTAAAAACCTATTGGTACGAGCCTGACTCCTGGGGATCGACCTATCGGCTATCGTGACTACTAAAAAAATATACAGTATATTTTTATCTTTAATAATCTTCATCTGTGGAAAATCCATAATAACCAAAACGATTGCTTATGGAAACGAAATAATTTATTTATATTTATTTATTTATTTATCTTCACGCACAATCCCTGACGGGGTAGCCAGAGAGAACAGATCGCCAAGTGTCACGATCCCTACATACTTCTTTCGCTTCTTTCAGATTCGATTCTCCCCTCTTCGAGCAATTTGCTCACATGGTCTTCGAAAGTTAGTCTCGGTCTACCTCGACACCTTTTAATTTTAACTTTCGCGCTATATATTTTCTTCACCATTCGGTCTTCACTCATTCGCTCAACGTGCCCAAACCATCGAAGCACGCCCTTATCCATTTTTGAGACAAGGTCATCTTTCAAACCTGCCATATTGCGAATCTCTTCGTTTCGCTTTCGGTCGTCCATGGTAAGGCCGCACATTTTACGAAGAGATCGCATCTCCACTGCATTCAACCTGCTTTTATGCTTCTTCTGGTATACCCAGGTTTCGCTGCCATATAACAAAGTCGGTACCAACACTGCGTTAGGTATTGCAAGGCGTGCACTTTTCACAACGCCTTGCCTTTTGATTAACCCAGTCAGGGCACCATTGACTTTGTTCCCGGCAGCGACATGCCTGTCCACATCTAAATCACATCTTCCATCCAGGCTAAACGCACTCCCGAAGTATACAATTTCATTCACCTGTTCTAGACATTCCTGATTTACCCAAATTTCGCAATTCGTTCTTTCTTCGTCCCTTTCAAATACCAGAACCTTAGTTTTATTAGCATTCAAACGGTGACCATTAATTTCACATTCTTCTTTCATACACGTGACTAATGCCTGCAGTTCTGCCTCTGATGGTGCAATAAGCACTGCATCATCAGCACAAAGCAGACAATTTACTTTTATGTCACCCAATTTCACACCCAAACAGCTATCTTTCAGCTTCTGTAAACAGCTATCGAGATACAGTATGAACAGCCAGGAAGACATGACACAACCCTGTTTTACGCCCGTTTGGACGCTAAACATGGGTGACACGTCATTCCCTACCCGCACACAGGCTTTACAGTCACAGTAAAGTGACTGCACAGCCCTTAGCAATCGACCATCCACACCATACCCCGGCAACAGTTCCCACATTTTCTTCCTTACAACCTTATCAAATGCTTTCTCAAGATCCACAAAAGCACAGAAAATCTTCTGGTTAGAAGCCAGAAGCTTCTCCGTGATCATGCGGAGAAAACATTTGATCCGTGCATCCTCTTCCAGGTCTAAATCCGCATTGTGCCTCCCATAGAAATGTTTCCGATTTATCTTGCATCCTACGTGTCAAAACCTTCGAGTAAACTTTACTTGCTAAACTGGTCAAGCTGATCGCCCGATAGCACCCGCAGTCATAATGTGAACCTTTACGTTTATATAAAGGCACAATGACCGCGGATCGCCAATCATCCGGAACAGCCCCCGTTCGCCAGCACAATTGCACAGCAGATGAAAGCTGTCCCAGACGCGTGGCCCACCATACTTGACCATTTCAGCAGTAACTCTGTCTAGTCCCGCAGCCTTACCACATTTCAAACTTCTAATCGCACATCCAATCTCTTTCATACTGATAACCACAGTGTCATCGAGGTCCGAGTCTGGCGTACCAGTCACGGCGTCACCCCCGGATCCCTCACTAAGATCATCACACGCATACATTTCTCTATAAAATTCGCTCCGTCGCTGCATGACGTCCGATTTTTCTGAGAGGACGTCATTGGTTCCCGAATTTTAAGGCTGTCGCATCACTCCGGGTCCTTCCAACCTCTTTCCAGAAGAGTTTGGAGTTCTCCTTGAAGTTGTGCGACAACCTTTCGTCCGCTTCCATTCTACTCCTTTCACGCACTTCCTCAATCAATGCTTTCGTGTGAACTTTCTGGAGCTTATATCTTTCTTTCCTCTTCTCTCTCATATCCTTATCATTACTAGAGGCCAAGTAGTCTAACCATGCTTTCTTCTTCTTATTTACAGCTTCTTTCACTTCGTCATTCCACCATGCATCACCCTTTTTACTACTACCTCTTTTCACAGTTCCACACACGTCTTCCGCTGCACTAACCATTCCATCTCTAAGGCTCTGCCATATTTCTTCCACACATTCTTTCCTAACACCAATGCTGTCCAGCTTTTCGGCTACCCTTGCTTGATATTTATTCCTAGTGTCCGCTTCCTGAAGCTTCCAGCTTCGGATGCTACCGACCGACTGTGGTTCTGGTATCGCCGTCCGGTGGCGCCAACCCGCGAACAGACCCCTAAATCTAGTAATCACTAGGTAGTGATCCGTTCCCAGGTCAGCACCTCGAAACACCCGCGTATCCATCACCTGTTTTCGCAGTCGGTCATCCACCAGGAATAAATCGATCATACTTCTCTCATTCTCTCTTGTCTAGAACAATAGAGATCCATATGTATATTCTAGATAGAATCTAGAATATACATATGGATTTTCTTGTGACTAAACATAGTGTTTGTCACAAGAAGACCCTTTTCCTTGCATACAGCCAGTATAAGCTTGCCAGCATCGTTAACCCTTTTATCGCCAAACATTCCAAGCACCGACTCGTACCCTGGCCGAGCGGTACCAACCCATCCATTCAAATCACCACATACAACAATTCTTTCGTTTCCTCTAACCAAGTCTAGAACTTCTCTTACATTCTCCCAAAACTCCTCCAGCTCAGCTCTGGATGACTAAGCTACCGGCGCATAAACAGCCAAAAGGAATAACTTCGTCAGTCCCAATTTAAAGCGAACTCAGAGAAGTCTCGAGTTCACAACCTTATATTCAGTCATAACATCGACCAACCGAGACGACAGCAGCACCCCCACTCTCTGGCAGGCGCTCTCGCTCTCCAGGACTCCGGACCATAGAGCTCACGACCCGCCAGGGAGCTCTTCAGTATCGCTGCCCTTCCGCTTGGTCTCCGACAAACACACGACATCTAATTCTCTTTCTTTCATTATTTCAATCAATTCATTCGTATTATCTCTCATGCCTCCTCTAACATTCCACGTGCCAACTCTGCACTCCGTCCTCCACCTTCCGCCGTGTCGGGCTGTGCGTGACGGGTGGCGGCGCTTTGCGCGCTGCATTTCCACCAACGGGGACGAACTGGTGTGCGTCGCCTTGGGGGGACGCCCTAACCCTCGTCGGCATGGGTGCACAGCTGTGTAGAATTGCAGCCCTGAAAAGGGCTGGCAGGGGTCGTGACGAGCACGCTTCTACAATGACTCCCAACGAAATAATTGGGGTATTAAATAAAATAACAGCACAATTTTAATCGTATGCCTAATTTATTTTCAGGTGGTCCGTATTCAGCGTTTGCTGGCAGAGACGCCACCCGTGGTTTAGCTACTGGTCAAGTGGCTGGCAACGATAAGGAGTACGATGACGTCAGTAACTTGACAGCCGATGAAATCGCTTCAGCGAAAGAATGGGAAGAGCAGTTCAGAGGTATTATGTCATATTGATCCTGTAACATGCTTCGTTATATTCCATTCTTTGTTTAATATTCGTATTGTTCCAACCGGTAGCGGCAACAAGCACCTTGACGTTCAATCACTCTTTGTGACTGATTGTGTATATGAAATGTTCACTTCATTCATTGTCACAGCTCCCGGCTTACCAATCAAGCGAATTGAATCTCAGTCAAAACAAATGATTCGGTGTTTTTTTTATTTTATTTTACATAGCTGTAACAATACTACTTTTATGAAACATTTTCTTGCTAATGTCTTTTACGAATTATGTGTGTACTTGTACAAGATACTTCTTTTCCTAAATAATAATATTTAAGTGTATTAAATTACTATATTTTACGCATTATGTGTTATGAAAGTTATGACATAATCGCTCCCTGTATAAAATTTTTGGGTTAGAAGAAAGTTAGTTAAACGTCAATAATACTTATCTTACTTACTTACTTATCTTCACGCACAGTACCTGACGGGGTAGCCAGAGGAAACAGATCGCCAACTATCACGATCCTTATATACCTTTCGCTTCTTGCAATATTTTTCACATGCACGTCTAAGTATCGAAGTAGGTGCTCTTGACCCTCCTTTCTTCGATTATTTCTTTTTATTGTTGAATTTAAAAGAGACGGAGTGCGAACGAAGTGTAAAAATGAGTAAATCAGGAATGTCTAGAACAGATGAATGAAATTGTATACTTGGGGAGCAGTTGAAAGATGTGTTATAGATGTGAACAATCGTGAGGCTGCCGGGAACAAAGTCAATAATGCCCTGGCTGCATACTAATGCATGGGGTTATAAAAAGGCCGACTTTGTTATATGGCACCAAAACCTAGTTCTGCTAGAAAAATCATAAAATCATGTGTAAAAGAAACGAAAAGATTAGCAATATTAGTTTTAAAGATAACTCATATCACTAAAATTAGTAAGGACGTGCTTCGATGGTTTTGACACGTTAAACGAAGTGAGTAAAGACCTAATGGTGAATAAAATATATTATAGCAGGAAAGTTAATATTAAAAGGTGCCAATAATATCGTAAAAAATATCTTTCTTACTAAAATAAATACAGTTTGTTCCTACGACTCTAAGATGTATTATTCTTGGCGCAAATGTCTTTTATCCCAATTACAAGCACAAAACATAATTCTATACAATATCAACCATATCAACTTTCCACATCAATTTATTCTGAAAGTGTTTCAAACTTATGCAATATTTATGTAATAACAATAACATAAACATTTACATTTAATTGAGTCACGATAGCCTAATAATTAGAACGTTTGCGTATTCGCGAGTGACACTAGGTCGTAACCACAAAATTGGTAGCAATTTTAATCTTTTTATTTAACACTGAGTCGATTAAGTAAAACACCGTGAGAAAATCTGCATGTCTGAGAAATAACAATAAGAATAACCGGGTGATAGGCTTTGTCCAGTTGGCGTTAACAGGTGGCTACATTACATTTTTCGCAGCAATTTGAGGAAATGAAAATATTTATAACATTTTTGTTTGTTTTTGAGCCATGGTAGTGAATTCTTTCGATAGGAACGAAAAAGCGTAACACCATTAGCTTTATGAGAGTTCAACATATATGTTATAGATATGTTGCCACCTCTGCGAGATTAAGATGGAATACTACACTGGTCATAATCACATAAACATTACTAGTGTATATCTTCAATCCAGAATGTAACAGTTGACATAAAGTGTGTGTGTGTATGTGTGTGTGTGTGTGTATGTGTGCTTACCATCACGACACGATTCTCATACAGAGAGGGAATTTAAATTTAAGATATTAATTTTGTATTGTTTTATTTGTATATGTAATTTTAAGATAGGGAATTTAAAATATCATTATTTTTAAAACAAATTTAAATAATGCTATTTAAACTGATGATACTTTCGTTCGTATACGAGTAGTTTTTGTATCTTCATGTGCTTTCCCATTCTGGAGTTTCTAGACTCTACTAGAAATTCTAGACAACGAAGTCATTTTGGAACCCATATTCACCGTCCCTTACTACGGACAACGTGACAGGTGATGAACCTATCGCTGTCTTTGTGTCCATGCCTACGATACACTTACATACATATCACTATTTTCAAGATTTTTATAATTAAATAATGAATTATTCTATTTTCAGAAAAATATGACATCGTCGGCCGACTACTGAAGCCAGGAGAGACTCCGAATACATACAGTGATGATGAAAGTGAAAATAAGAAGTCACAGTAATTTTATTATAAGTGGGTAAATTAAGGTGAAACTGTTAAAAAAAGATATAATTTTTGATATGTGTAAAAATAAATGTTTTTTATTTTCAATTTACTTTTACTCACATAAAATCATCTACAACATTTCAATAATCAAAATCATTTACAACATCGTAATGTAAAAAAAATTAAAGGTAATGCATCCTATAAATAATGAACTTTAACTATGTACTCGTAGAAGTTGTTTTAATAAATAAATAAATACATGTATAGATAGGGACTACATCGCATACATTGCTCCGCTATCGGTATCGGTATGCGAATCGGAAACAACGAAGGCACTACAAAATTTTGAATCAATCGGCTTGTTTTTTTTTATGGGAAAAGGGAGGCAAACGAGCAGGTGGCTCACGTGATGGTATGTGATTACCGCCGCCTATGAACACCCGCAATACCAGAGGCTTAGCAGATGCGTTGCCTCCCTTAGAGTGCCCCCTCCCCCATAATTGGGGGAGGAGGGTGTGTGGGCCACCGGTTATCTGCACTCACCAGACGAAACGCAGAATTTTGTTAGACTTCTACTTTACGCCGGTATTCTGTGATGTCGTGGTACTTCCCCGGTCGAGCCGGCCCATTCATGCAACAGCAAAAGTTGATGCGTGGCTCTACCACTGTAAAAAAATTAATTAATTTTATATTCACGATTGCCGAGTGGTTGGGTGGTCGGAGTTCTGTGTCAAGAGACCCGAGTTCGATCCCCAGGTGGCAGGCTCACCGCCTGTCACTTTGTCTCAAAAATATCTTCGGTGGAAGCTGGGTCGAAAGGACTTAATTATGTTAGACTTAATTACTTGACTGGGTTAGACCTCTGTCTAACCCAGTTTTGGGAATGGCGTGAAGACATTTATTTTGATTGCCATTGATTTTTTGAAGTCTTACAATAAGGTTACAGAATCTTATGTTCCAAATAATAGTATTTGTTTTCGTATTCGTTCATTGTATTCGTTCCAGTGACCCTCTGATCTCATGTATGTCTGATAGTTTGTTTATGCTATAAAACAGGCCACTAGTGCTTGTAACAGACTGATTGCGTCAGTATTTTTCTTGAATAATAATTATTGTACGCAATATAGAACAAAATCCGACTAAGGCGATGCGACGGACGAAATTATCCTGGGTAACAATATTGTCAATAATCACTTATGTATATATGTTACAAAGATTTTTTGTTACAGTCATGTATATCTTCACGCATTCCTTAATACAGGGGTAACCAGAGGTCAAGACAATTTGGTATTTTCGACCCATATTTCACCGGAACTTATGTTGGTACAACGTGACAAGTAATGAGCCCGTTTCTGTTATGGTTACATCTATAACATATACTTAAGAGTAATTACGTGTAAATAGCACTGTTTTAAAGTATCTTTTCTTCTATCTAGCGGCTTCGCCCTAGTGGAAAATCTTTTATATCACTAAATATTTTTTTCCGGAATAAAAAATATTCTTTGTCTTTCCACCGAAACCAAGCTTCCTTCATATGAAATTGCATCAAAATAGGTCCAGCTATTTAATCGTCTAAGCGTAACTGGCAGACAAGCAGACAGACTTACATCCAAATTTATAATATTAATATGGCCTTTTAATATTTTTGGTCGTCAAAACATTGCATACTTTTTGTCATCTCAATACCGAAAATAAATCAATCTACAAAATATACTCCTAAAAAACAGAGATCAGGTATATTACTATGAAATTTATTTTCCATGTTATAATTTAAAGAAAAGAAACACATTTACAAATCAACGTCAAATAAACATAAAAAAAGACGAATAAATGTAATCAGTACAAATATAATCTTTTTGACCTCAATTCGTCTCGTTTTTTGCTCTCTATGAACGAAACGTTAGAAGAGGGGATCTGTCTACCAATTAGGCTCCGACAACATTCAAGGCGATGTTATTTACCGTATTGAAACAAATATATAACTCATTACGCTGTATGAATATCAAATATTTAAAATAGGGACATATTTTTAGCAGTATCTTTTATTTTGAGTATGCTGTACACATTATAAAAACGTCACTATCTACACTAACAACAACTACCACAAAACAACACTAGCAACACACTTGACGACCTCTATGGACGAGTCGCGTGAATAGTGGTTTTCAAAGTGTCGCCAGCTCTGAGGTCACTGGTCCAATTCCCAGGTGGTTCAATGCCAAAAACCACTTTTTCTGTGTTTGTGGTACCTCGGTTGTTTCTAATTCCATAACTATACATACATACTTTTGTATGTATGTATGTAATGTTGTCCCTTTGTATGTATGTATTTATTTACCTACCTACCCGCTACCTATCACTAGCCTTTGATATTTTGAAGCCTTTTAGCTTACTTGCCTCTTACGCCACTCACGGCAAGAAAGCTAATGGTTTATTCTTCGAAGAATATAACAGATATTATAAAACACATCTATAGAAGGTATATACTCTAAGATTAGAAAGTTTTTTAATGATTCTATTAATACTGTGAATGTAGAATTACTAACTAGTATTTGCAATAAACTTTTTGACAGCGATGAGCATCCCGAATGGGACTGGCTTGCGCGTAACTTCTGTATTTAATACTTTTACAGAACTCTGAATATAATAGAGTTGTCTGAAAAATATGCCGGAAGGCAGAAGCGTGATTTATTAAAATTTTAAATAGCAACAGGTCATATAATTACGGTCATTACATTTGGTTAATGATAAGTAACAAAAATTTAACTAAATTTAGGTTTGATTAAAATTTGATTCAGTATGTTCATAATAGTATGGATGAATTTTAAACAATTTTGTGCGATTAAATTAGTGAAAGGGGAAAAAAACGGTCTATCCATTTAGTTTTATCCATATATATATATATATATATATATATATATATATATATATATATATATATATATATATATATATATATATATATATATATATATATATATATACATGTGGAAGGAGGGTCGAAGGGACTTAATTGTCTAGACTAGACCTCTGTCTACCCCTGTATTGGGAGTGGCGTGAAGATATTTATTTATTTTATTTAATCTCTATCAATAACTTTCCTTAAAATAATCGTAGCCAAATTGGCAAAATAGAACAGCCGAACGTCAGTTGTCCCGAAAATATCTTCGGTGGAAAGTGGGTCGAAGGGACTTAATTGTCTAAACTAGACCTCTGTCTACCCCTGTATTGGGAATTGCGTGAAGATATTTATTTATTAATTTGAAAATATTTATTTATTTATTTATAAAAATAAAAGAAGCACATATAGGTTATCAGTCTACAATTGTTTAGTTAGCTTACTTTAGAGCCTATATGAGAGCACTCCAGGACATACGCCTTTCATGTAATAAGGATTGTCCATAATCACTGTCTATTATGCCATCTGTCGAAAGTTGTGTTTTAGTAACTATTGCCACTTTCACTCATTGCATTACTTTTTCATTAATCGCCTCTTACAACCCCTACGTGAAGATAGTAAATTCGCCGACACCACACGGTATCTTTTCATGTCGTGTGTTATCAATATACTGGTACGTATTTTTTGCTTTCAAATTTCAATCATTTCAGAGTGGACGATATAAAATTCAGAAATACCCTCCAAGTTTATTTGGACGCTTACTTCCACAAGAACTAACAAGCTAACATGGAAACGAATAAAATTAAAAGCGCAATTCTGATCTTCCAATTGATTTGAATGTTTGCATATGAAGATTTTTTTATTTAAATTTCTATTTCACTGAAACATGATAAAATATTTTCAGCTAAATTTACACAAATACTCAATATTATATTTGCTTAGAATTAGAGCTTTATAGTTAGTTTCAAGTAAACTGTAGCTAAAATGAAAACGTGTAATTCGATAGTGTAGTAGGACAGTAACTAGTGGCCCATTCAGCAGTGGAAATTCGACCGAATTACTATTAACTATTAAGCACTAAACTATTTACCCCAATCTTTACTAACTATTTAACACCGGACATGTTGGTTTTAAATTCCTATACTAATATATTATAAACTATGGTTTCATATATAAACCATACAAAACCAAAGCAACCAAGATATTATTGTTCTTGAAATTGGCAGTTTGATCTTCTTTCTTATAAAAAAAAAAAAACAATATTAGTATGTATACTTCGTTTCATATTTATTCAGTTTGTTATGTGTTATTATAACCTTTTGTTATACGTATATTAATTTTTGATTTGTTCTTATGTAAATTTTACTGTACCAAATCTTCTACTCCTCCTTAGGGGCAAATAGAAGTATAAAGTTTTCTTTTAATTTCTTTGTATATCTAAATCTCTATATAAATAAGTGAAGAAAATACTATCATCATTATTATCAAGGTTTAGGAATAAAGTACTCCATTAATATGAATCCTAATCTCGTTCGCGTTATACTTTTATTAAATTTAAAATTTCATTGACTTTAATTTATTATCAATATTTTGTCAACAAAGAAGGATACGCTTATTTAAATTTCGATGTCATCTACTCACATTGTACCCTACTGCTTATGAAAATTCTTGAGTCCCTGATCTAAGTATATGAACTTGAACTTGTACATTACTGAATATAAATATTTTTAAATATGCGGAACAAAAATCCTACGGCAATGAAAAAAAAGAGAGTCTAGACAATTAAGTCGTTTCGACCCAGCTTCATATTTTTGAGACAATGTGATAGGTGGTGAGCCCGTCGCTGTTATAGTATCCAAAGTAAAGATATAATTCGTTATCGCTTTTTTTGGTGTTAAAGTTAATCATTCCAAATGCCAAGCCATTATTAAACGTACCCCCAGATACATAAGACATTTTGGATTTCTCTGTTTTGTCGCCAATCATGTATGATAACAACGTAGTTCTTTTTTGTACCCACGTGAAAAACTTCGGTTTATACATTGATAGCTCACTCACCTGGAATAAACAAATGCAGGAGATATGTCGGAAAGCTTATGTAACCTTGAAATCACTTCATCGTCTAAAAAACTTCCTTCCAATCACTACTAAAATGCTGCTTATTCGATCACTTATTTTGCCAATTATTGATTATGCTGTTATTATGTTATGTGTGTTGCTCTGACCTTTCTCAATATCACCTTAACACATTGGATCGTCTCCTAAACAATTCCATTAGATACATTTATGGTCTACGTAAGTATGACCATGTATCTTCTTTTCGAACACAGCATGAGTTGCTGCCTATTCTACATTGCAGAAATATTAGAATTCTCTGCACACTTTTTACAATTCTAAACTTAGATTTCAAATACTCAGATGCTCATCTGAGTATTTGAAATCTAAGTTTCAATACTTAGGTGATTCTCATCACCATATTCTCCGTTCTTCGGAAAGTCTCAAGTTACACCGTCACACCGTACTGGTTACACATCTAAATCCTTCGCCCTTAAGGCTATAAAGCCTTATAGCCGTAAGGGCGAAGGATTTCCCTCTTGACATTAAAAAAGCTCCCGACAAGTTTTCATATAAAAATAAAGTCCGTGAACACTACAAAATGTTGCAAGTATGAATATTTGATATATCATTTTAAATCTTATATATTTGATATATCATTCTAATACTTGCAATAACTTTTTTTATGGGGAAGATATATATATATATATATATATATATATATATATATATATATATATATATATATATATATATGTATATATATATATATATATATATATATATATATATATATATATATATATATATATATATATATGTATATATATATATATGTCGCCAATCATGTATGATAACAACGTAGCTTCACGCCGGTATTCTGTGAGGTCGTGGTACTTCCCCAGGTCGAGCCGGCCCATTCATGCAACAACAAAAGCTGATGCGCGGCTCTACCACTGTTAAAAAAAAACCATTTATAGGTTATATTACTAACCTCAACTGAAATACCTTTGTTTTTTTTATATAGAATAGGGAGGCAAAGGAACAGGTGGCTCACGTGATGGTAAGTGATTATGTGGAGGATCATACACCTTCCCTGCTGGATCTTCTGCTGACCTCTCATCCGGA
The DNA here is from genome assembly GCA_029286605.1 of Sericinus montela. Lineage (NCBI taxonomy): Eukaryota > Metazoa > Arthropoda > Insecta > Lepidoptera > Papilionidae > Sericinus > Sericinus montela. Next base: position 4,212,516 of record JAGSMR010000057.1, read on the forward strand.
CGACTTTGTGGTCTCCGTCGATGTCCCTTTGGGTTCATCGGACCACTGCCTGATTCCGAGTAAAGTGCCTATCATGTGCCCATTGCGGTCGTGATATGCTGGCCACTGCCGTGTGTGGCACTACAGGTCGGCGGATTGGGAAGGAATGCGGTCTTTCTGTGCATCCTTCCCATGGGGGCAGGTTTGCTTCTCGCTAGATAGTCCCGACGCCATTCAAATTCCGTCGCCGATGTGGTGCTCCAAGGAATGGAACTCTTCGTTCCTTCCTCTGTAGTGCACATCGGTGGTTCTGGGCCCTCGTCAATGCTGTCCAAGGGAATTTCAGTCAGCCACCACTACTATCTCTGCACAGGGAGGACAACTCGCTGGCCCATGACGCAAAAGAGAAAGCCGATCTTCTAGGTTCTCTTTTTTCGTCCAACTCTCGATGACTTGGGGAACTCACCGCCGACCATCCCGTGCAGTGAGTGCTCAATGCCGGACATCCGATTCTTTCAGAGCTCAGTGCGAAAAGCGCTCCTCTCCCTGGATATCCAGAAGTCGAGTGGGCCTGATGGTGTCCCTCCTATTGTGCTGAGGATGTGTGCTTCAGAGTTGGCACCGGATCTGACGCGCCTTTTTTGGTACTTTTACGTCGGCGTCGTCCCAATGATATGGAAGACAGCTTTGGTGCACCCGATCCCTAAGAAAAGCGACCGCTCAGATCCAGGTAACTACAGACCGATCGCCATCACTTCCTTGTTCTCCAAAATGATGGAGTCCATTATAAAATGCCAGATCTTGAGGTACTTAGAGGAGCACCAATTGATCAGTGACCGCCAGAACGCCTTCCTTCGGGGTCGCTCGGCTGGTGATCTTCTTGTGTTCCTCACTTATCGATGGGCGGAGGCAGTAGAGAGCAAGTGTGAGTCCTGGCATTTAGTTTGGACTTAGCGAAAGCCTGTAATCGAGTATGGCACAAAGCGCTTCTCTCAAAGCTTCCGTCATATGGGCTTCCCGAGAAATTTTGCAATTGGGTCACTAGTTTTCTCACAGACCGGAGCATCAAGGTCGTAGCTGACGGTGCATGCTCGGACTCCAAGTCTGTGAACGCTGGTGTCCCACAAGGCTGTGTGCTATCGCCAACCCTGTTTCTTCTGCATATAAATGATTTGTTACAAATTAGTAACATACATTGCTATGCAGATGACAGCGCTGGTGATGCCCTTTATACCGGCCGTGTCAATATTTCCCGGGAACACGTCGACGAGTACCGGAACAAACTTGTGTCTGAAGTCGAGATTTTGTTGGACAAAATCTCGGCCTGGGGCCAACTAAATTTAGTCCAGTTCAACCCTTAAAAGACACAAGTTTGCGCGTTTACCGCAAAAAAGAAACCCTTCGTCGTATCACCTCGTTTTGAGAGCACTCCCTTATTGACAGCATTGACATATCGAGCAACGTTCAGTATCGCGGTCATTTGGAAGGGATGGCCAAATTGGCCTCTAAAAAGCTTGGCGTGCTCAGCAGAGCACGACAGTGCTTCATGCCGGCCCACCGCTTACAACTTTATAAGGCGCAGGTTCGGCCGCATATGGAGTACTTTTGTCATCTCTGAGCGGGGGCACCCCAGTGGGAGCACGGGGAGTGCTCCGAGGAATTGTTCGGATTAATCCCAGCCGCTGAATTAATCCCAGCCGCTGAATTTCGCCATCGTACCTTACGGCATAACCAAAAATTTCATCAACATCACCATGATGCTTTCCACCACAGTGCGTTTTTCGCGGAATTTTCTACCACGCACTTGCACTTTGTGGAATGAGCTGCCGTCAGCGGTTTTTCCGGACCGATACGACTTAGGGACCTTCAAGAAAAGAGCCTATACCTTTCTCAAAGGCCGGCAACGACTCCGCTATTCCTCCGGTATTGCAGATGTTCATGGGCGGCGGTAATCAATTACCATCACGTGTGCCACCTGCTGGTTTGCCTCCCTCTTCTATAAATGGCAATATATCCCATGCATAGATATTCTTTAAAAAACCATTTAACTGTTTGGTTATTGAGTCTGGACTATTTAACAACAGAATCTCTTATTACCACCATATCTTAATCATACTGTAGATGTACGAACAAACACACACCCATACGCGCGCGCGTGTAGGTAAGGTAACAATAAAAAAAACATAAATTAGTAAAAAAAGTAACCTCGCGATCTATTCTGTCCGGTTACCCTATCAGGGATTTTGCGTGTGGATAAAGTAAATTCAGTAAAATATTTTTTGCTAAACTGTACCCCTTTCCCTTGCTTGTAAAGAATACATTAACATGTTATATATAAGAAATGAATAATTACACACATTGTTACGATCTCACATTTATAGTAGACAAAGGCTTTACTGTTCAGGCTGATCTCGTTAAAATTCATCGTTTAACCTTCTACCTTTTCTCTGTCCATTTTTTTTCTTTTACAGTTAATTACCACGGACTGTTTGCCGAGCAATTTTTCACTGGAATACTAAACAAATAAACGTTGACACTCTATTTGTCTCCGTACCTTTTCTAAGTGGATCTTTCTAAAATGTATTTCTTTTTTGTAATTTTAGAATGATTCTTATTCAAATTTTAAGTTTCATTTTAATATTTTGCTCTAATATATCATTTTCAAAAAAAAAAAGTAAATTATGTATGTGTATAAGTGTATTAAGTAAGACTTCAGATCACATAATTTTTAAAAAATGTAGTCACGATAGCGAAGTGGTTGGGTCGTCGGAATTTCGGGTCAAGAAACCCGAGTTCGATGCCCAGGTGGCAGGCGCGTACCAAGGGTTTTAAAAACTTATGTACGTATTACATCGATGGCTTGGACATAAATAAAGACGGAGACATAAACATGTTAGGCAATTCAATCTAATTAAAACACAGATCAATAAAACACATCAGATCGAGCTACAGTAATGTAGTAACAGATGTTATTAACTGTTAAGAAATATCTTGCATTCTCATAGTTGAACATCCTATGCGAGTATCAGACTGCATTAAATTCTTCAGTTGATAATGTTTAACATTAAATAAGACTTAATTTTAAATAATAAAAAATAAATAAATGTCTTCACGCAAATCCCAATATAAGCGTAGACAGAAGTCGAGTCTAGACAATTAAGTCCCTTTGACCCACCTTCCACCGAAGATATTTTCGGAACAACGTGACAGGTGGTGAGCCCGTCGCCGTCTTTATGTCCAACCTAACGATATAATTCGTACATAAGTTTTGTAAATCCAAAAATTGGTACGAGCCTGCCACCTAGCGATCGAACTCGGGTCTCTTGACTCGAAATTCCGACCACCCAACCACTCGGCTATCATGACTTTCTTTTAAAATTAAATAATAAAACTGTTGTTAATAATAACTATACTGTTACATAATAATAATTTCGCTTGGAGTGAAAATTACGTTACTCATGGTTCACAGGCTTCATTCAATTAATAAACTATCTTACTTATGTCATTAATTTAATTGTTTGGAGGTTTGTTACTTAACAAAACCAATGCGGCTTCAGTGAAATTTGATACACATATAATCTATTATCCTGGGAAAATATCTGGTTCCAGCAGAAATACATACATGATTTGGCTTAACTGATTGTTATTTGTATTAAAAGGCGGAGAGAAAGATAAAACTGTCTTAATTTAAAAATTAAAGGGATTGTTTGGGGCTACATGACGCACGCCTTTAGTTCTTATATTTACATATTTCTTAAAACAATACATTAATAATACAATAGTATCTCGAGAGACTCTCTAAGCATCTGATCAAAATTTTGTATAATGTGTGAGTGTGTTATAAAAAATTTTGTTTAGACAGTTGTCGCTAAATATTTATTGAAACACTCGAAAAAAATTTAACCGTATACAAAATGGACACAAAAAAGCAACAAATTCCTTCTTATTAAGATTGTATATATTTTTTATATATTTAATAAGTGAATATTTAGTTACAATATTTAAACAATTTTTTGCCGATAAATATGCAAGCTGTGAAATAAATGTTTCGTACTTGGAAAGGATTCCTATTAGCCAGAAAAAAACTAGTCATTTTACTAACATAAAATGTAACATAACGTTACATTCTACGTTCCTAACACGAGAAATTATGAGACAATAATACGTTTAAATCTGTTTCTCAGAATAAAACAACATTCATTCTTTAGACAAGATGGTTGAATTTTTTCTTAAAAACATGAAATAAATATTCAAAACAGTCCTTCAATTCAAAACATATTATAATTGAAGGAATAGCGAGTGGAGCGTGCAAACAAAAAAGGACAAAGGACCTGTCAGTATTCATTTGCTTAGTATTCTAGTGACAAATTGTGCCACAAGCAGTCCTGGGTAATTAACTGCAAAAAGAAAAAATTAACACAGAAAAGGTAGGCAGTGGGTAAAGCGATGAATTTTAAACAGATACATATTTCCGAATAAGGTCTTTGTTTTCGGTACTGTTATATTCGGATTGTTGAGATAAATGATATTTTATTACAAATTTAATGTCATTTATATTATTTCTTTTAACTTTTAGTGAACTCCAATAATATTATCTTAGGAATAATTTGGCAGATTATTTTTATAAATGTTTGACGAACCAATAGCATCAACTATGCTGTATACTGTATGCTGGATACAACTACGATGTAATAGCGTAATGATCCTGCCTTGCAAGATCATTACGCAGACAGCTAAGGGTTGCGGATTCGAGACCCGCTAGGGGCAATCATTTGTGTTATGAATAGGAGTGTTTGTACTCAAAATTTAAAAAAATTAAAATTAATCACATTCTTAATTAGCATTGAAATCCTATCTAAGATTTGATATTAACATTCGCCATTTCGCTGAAGGTTTGCGCTGGTATTGAACAGACGACAAATGTAGGTATTGGTGTTTTAATTTAAATTCAGCCAGCAAACTTACAAAGTAAATAAACGATTGTCGTATTTGGTTGCATGGTGTACTCGATCAGTTTATTCACCGCAATTAAAATCTAAAACAAATGCGTCACGAATTCAATTGAAATGATTTTCGGAATGTTCATAAATATTTATTTACAGAAAAAATTATGTTAATATTTACAATACTTATTAACTAAAAACTATTATAATCGTAGAGCCCTACTCCTCGTGGCATGGTACCAAGAACGCTGGCTGCATTTCCACGTTGAATGGCTAGACTTTACCGTTGAGCGAGAAAAGAACCAGCCCTCTTGTCACCAGCGGCAACGATAAGTCGCGGATACAATTCCTTTAGAAACTGCATCGCGCGAGGACCCCACGGACCGATTGTCTCTACGGCAAATGGAACAAATATATAGTCTCCTTTCAAAGACTCATATTTACGCCATTTACCCGATTCAGCTGCCTTTGATGCCGCCCCGGCCCTTATCGAAGTACCCTTGATATGAGAGGCCGCTAATGTATCGACGCAAGTTGCGTCCCACACAAGAGCTTTGCCTCTCTCCCAAGGGACTAAAGTCAAGCCGTCGGGTCTCTTACCATCCTCCCTAAATATTCCACAAGGCTCTAAAACCGATGCAATATTTATGGAAACAAGAGCCCTTCGGATGACTTCATTCAAGGAACCGTGACGAGATAGTCTGCCAGCACTTTTTTGGCATGAAAGTCCGTGGAGGCCTAACTCGTCGACGTCGCTGCCACAAGGACATCGATGTGGTTGACAAATCGATGCTCCCAATCGTATTCCTACAGCTATACGTAAACTTTCTTTATCTAGTAATGTACCAAGGACGACCTTTCGCTATCTCAAATGATTTTTGAGATAGCGAAAGGTCTATATATTTTTTAGTTATTACAGATTCGTTTTTAATTTTCTGGATATATTGTTTTTATAAAATACATGTGTAATCGATTAATTTAGTACCGACACCGGGCATCTTACTAGGATAATATTTCAGAACTTATGATTAAGAAAGCAAGATGGTTTGATTACCCCGCTAAGTAGGGGTAGGAAACTTTCACATATTCTTGATATAATTTTTTCTCAAACATGATCACATCACGATCACATTTTATGAATCAACTAATAATTTATTATAAGTTCTATGCTTTACGTAATAGAAGAATCCCCTATTCTCTGCTAAACGATACATAATCCCATTGATGCGGGGCTTGCAAAGCTTTCCGAATTGAAAAGTATACTGACATCGGAGTGGATTTGCAAACAACTTCGTATTATGCCACGTATCAAAGCGGAAACATTGATAAAAAGAGAACTATACCTTCCTGATGTTGAGAATAAAAATCAGCTTTTTTATTTTTAAAACAATGCGTTCAGTATTGCAGAACTGTCTATTAATTAGTTCAAGAAATTAATTAAAAGATATATATCTTCACGCCGTTCCCAATGCAGGGGTTGACAGTGGTATAGAAAATAAATCCATTCGACCCATCATCCACCGAAGGAATTCTTGAGACAACGTGACAGATGGTGAGCCAGTCGCCTTCTTTATGTCTAAGCCAACGATATAAGTCGTCATAAGTTTTTTAAAAAACCCATTGGTACGAGCCTTGGGGATCGAAATCGTGTCTCTTGACTCGAATTCCGATTACCCAATCACTCGGCTATTGTAACTGTGAGCGTGTTAATTAAAGAAAGAAACTTTATAAAAAAAATTAGTAAAATGTTTTGGCGTGTCTTACTATTATTACAGATTTGATTTAAATGTTAAGTCCTGGATGTGTGTAGATACTATAATACCATCATTTATCTTCATTAAAGATGCACATAGACTCTGTTGCCAGAGCTTTGTTTCAGCAAACCTCTTTCGCTTTTATTATATTCATTCCTAAAGGTCTAGTAGTCACGATAGCCGAGTGGTTGGGTGGTCGGAATTTCGAGTCAATAAACCCGATTTCGATCCCCAGTTGGTAGGCTCGTACCAATGGGTTTTTCAAAAACTTATGTACGAATATCGTTGGCTTGGATATAAAGACGGCGACGGGCTCACCACCTGTCACGTTGTTCCGAAAATATCTTCGGTGGAAGGTGGGTCGAAGGGACTTAATTGTCTAGACTCGACCTCTGTCTACCCCTGTATTGGGAATTGCGTGAAGATATTTTATATTTTATTTTATTTTTTATCCCTAAAGGCACGGCATGATGTCTGAATACACTTGACTATTCCTTCCCACATTCCACATTCTCCAAAAGTGAGACTAGGACTATTTCAATTTGTTTTAATGTTTATTTCTGCACTATATATTTTCCTCGCCATGCATTACTTAACTTATTCATTAATGTATGTTACTGGTAAAAAATAAGGCCTGTGAATGTCCTCTGTAGGACATTGACCTTGCTTGGAGACTGAGAGCTGATATGTTCTACGTGGTAACGCCGCCATTACACAGTTGTCAATTGCATTTTCATAACTTTTCCATTAGTAGCCTTTTACGATACCCATTATAAAAAGGGATTGGTATATTCTTACGCCGAAACCATACGGCAAATAGAAAAAGTTAAATATTATTTATTTCTTTTATTAATTAGACGATGAAATATTTTTTGAACAAGTTTTCCAACTTGCATATACTCTAATATTTTAACAATTATTTAAAGCGTAATACTCGTGATGGTCTCATAAATTAATAAAAATATTTTTCCTCAAAGATTCATGCAAAAGCTATTTGCGAAGAAAAACCAATTGGAAGATGAGAAGAGGTAATTTAATTTCACGCAGATTTTCAGAGTCTTCTTGCAAAGAGAACGCCTTTGTCGTACCTAGTATGAAAATAACAACTTCGACTTTTACCTTACAAATGTTCTTGCATAAATCAACTTTGCGATTAGAGCAAAGTAGCGCCCAAATAAGAAGAATGTATTAAAGGAATTCGTCTTCATTAAATTTAAAAGTAACAATTTTGTATAAAATTCTTTATTATAATCATGTTATTTTTGTTAATTTAAAATTCACATTTGAAAACTACAGTAGGCATTTATTAAGAGATAAAAAAATATATTATATTTTCTGACAGTTTTGCTTTTATAATGATTTTATTTTTTTTCACCTCCTATAGACCGGCCTGTATAAAAAGCTTCGTCTAACAAAATTCTATTAAAATTTTAATTGCTTACCTTTTGTTTAATTTAAAAATAACATGTAATTAATTTTTATAATAGTGCTTTATAGAACATAAATGAAAATTTCAAGTTGTAATTAAAATTTATTACAAATAATTTTCACTATATATATATATATATATATATATATATATATATATATATATATATATATATATATATATATATATATATATATATATATATATATATATATATATATATATATATATATATATATATATATATATATATATATATATATATATATATATATATATATATATATATATATATATATATATATATATATATATATATATATATATATATATATATATATATATATATATATATATATATATATATATATATATATATATATCGATAATATAACAATAACCAGCCAGCGATATAATCGTACGAAAGTTTTTGAAAAAACCCATTGATACGAGACTTGGGGATAAAAAAGAAATTCGTAAATAATAAGACAGCAACCCCAACTTGCACAAAGGTCGACATGTATTCAAGCTCCCAGTCCGCACAACAAAATGAAATGACCTCATTATTTTAAACGATACCTTTTTTCGCAACCTTCGCTTAGAACAAATTCGTTACAGGCGCATTTTATTAGTATAAATAACTAAGCGACATAAAGTCTAAAAAATATCTTCACGCATTTCCCAGAGGTCTAGGCAATTTAAATTTGTCAACCAACATTTCACCTGAGCCTATTTTGGGACCGCGTGACCGGTGGTGAGTCAGTCGCAATCGTTATATCCAAGCCAATGATATAAAACTCAATAGTGCGAGCTCACCATCTGGGGATCGAATACGGATACACTTGACTCGAATTACGATTAGAACTTTTCAATCTTGACAGTGAATAACAATAAAAAAAAATTATGTCGGATTTGAAAACTTTGTTGAAAACATAATTAACGAACATTACAGTGATGAAATTATTAGTATGATTAAAAACAAACTTAACTTTGTAGTTGAAAAAATTTTCTCCAATACGTCCGCTACAAATGCATGTTAACTGTACTATATACTGTTCGGTGGGAGGTGGGTCGAAGAGACTTGGTTTTCTGGACTTCTGTTTACCCCTGGCATTGGGAAAATTATTAAAAATCTGTGACAAGTCGTTTTCACAGCTATTTTTTGATGTTAGCCTGACACTATTAAAAGAATTTCGAATAGACCAAAACAGGTGGAAAGCTAAAAGTAAAAACTCAGGTCTATATGGAAAATGTAGTAACACGTCCCAACCTAGCTCTCTAAATTTCCGATGCATAGTTAAAAATCTGTTTGTTCTAGCGTTATCATGATAAAAATCCTTAAGCCACACCTTCTTGAGCGATTCTGTACGTTTTGTCTCTATTTATAGCTTGATTGTCATCAGCGGTCGGCAGTAGAGATCTGAATTGATGATTTTGCCTGAAGATAAAAGCCTATAATGAGCGATGCTCTCCTAATCCCACCACACATACTTTATTTTGTGTTAATCCGGGTTTCGCTTCGATGCTTCATAAAGCTGCCTTCTGCCTATTCATCACCAGTAATCATTTTTTTCAAAAACTATTCAAATCCCGCAAGAAACAAGCATTTCTGTGGTTAATCCGATTAATTATAGTTGAGTTGATAAGTTCCTAAAATGCATGTAAGGAAACCAATTCAGAGGGAAATCCTACTTTGAGTAGGAGTTACTCTGATTCAATGACCCATGAAAAATAAATATTGTTATTTCTTTATTTTAGTATCCAATCAATATTTCACTTCAATTGACAAGGGCTACCCAATGAAATCACGCGCAGAAAAACATGGTCACATACTATATGCTCGCGCAGTGGATAATAACAGTAATTAAAAAAAATATCTTTATGCAATTCCCAATACACCAGGGTACTGAAGACGACTCTGCTGCCGGCGGTGAGAAAATCCTCTCTTGTCTTTCTCATATAGTTTATTAACATAACATGACAGCTAATAGAGTCAACTTTTTTTTTAATCTTTTTCTATATCTCAAACGCCAAACAAAATCTTATTTCAAAAGGTTGACGTTGAAAGCAACTCGGCCTGAATAAGATCTTTGCAAGCTTTTCAATAGAAGCCATTAAAGGAACTTCTAGTGAAAGTAGGTGAAGTATTTAGCTCAGTAAGGATTTTAGGCGAGATAATATATGATTGTATAGGTCTACATAACATAACATAGACCTTTTTCGTAAAGGTGAATTTAGCATAATCATCACGTTCGGCATATGGCGTTTTTCAAATTGGGTTGGCGATTGCAGTACCAGACACCTTGCAGCATATACACTTCTGTTCGTCACCGGTCTCCTAAATTTTTGCCTGGTATTATTCGAAATGGATTTTGCGCCGTCTGTCGGTAAGAAATCGCTTATTACGAAACTCTCGGCAGATATATGAGGGGATTGTATATTTTATTATATATGAGGAAGTATTATAATGTATTTATCTGTTATATCTATTAAAATTCCATTGTTAATTAACGCAACTAAGCAGATATTAATATGTGTGTTTATTTTATTGTTCAAACAATTTAAAACGATTTAAACTTATGGTTTTATTATTTATCATTGTTTGAGCTTTTGATTTCTAAAGATAAACTTTCACAATTTTCGTGGCATTTGCGGTTATGATGGTTACGTTGTTCGAGTGAAAAGCAACTTCTAAATAACTTTCCTAAAGCATGTGGTGTTTAACAAAGTTGAAAAATATTGAAATAAATTTCTGTTTTGATTTAGAAATAGATTTTTCCCTAAAAATATAAGCTTAATCATAATAAAGATAATATCTTCACGCAATTCCCAATACCGTATTGGGAACAAACCCCGTATTAGACAGAGGTTATATCCCTTCGACTCACCTTCCACCGAAGATATTTTCGGGACAAAGTGACAGGTGGTGAGCCCGTCGCGGTCGTAAATTCATCCCGCCTTTAAAGGCATACGAAAGTATTAATTTCAGTTGATTTGTTAAATTATTCTATTTCTTATTTATATTCGGTGTAGTAGTAATGTAATACTAGCAGAATATTTATATGGTTGTATAAAGGTAAAAAAGATGGACTATGAAGCACTTTATGATACGCTATCTAAGTTCTCAGGGGTGACAACCGAGGACTCTAACTCCATTTTGTTACATACATTGCTCTTATCCGAAATTAAACCTACATGGAATAAAAAAAACTAAAATATTTGTGTCATGGAATCGAAAACAACGAATGAACATCGAATACTTAGATCCAAAACAGTATTATGAAAAAAAAGTATTTTTCTTAAGTTAATAATATTATTTTTTTTTTCTAAAGTTCACCATGTGAGAATCGAAATTCGGGCTTCTGAGCTGGCGACATCATGAATACCGATGTGTATGCCTCTTGACTATGGGGGTCGACAATATTACTGCCAACTGATAACAAGATCTTGATAATACCCGACCAAAATTTAGCACCAGACAATCCAATAGTCGAATTGGTAACTAGACTAATAGGGTATCTGGTGACCCAACCTTATAAGCTAAGGGTTGCGCGTTCGAATACAGCTAGAGACAAACATTTGTGTGATGAATGAATTATGTTTGTACTCGATTCGTTGATGTTTATATGTATATTTATCTAAACAAATGAATATTCATATAATAACATGGTGCTTTTGGCTTGAACTTTAAGACAGCTATCACTAAGCTAAGGCTAAGGCCGATCACTTAGTCCCAGATAAGCTTCAGTGAAAAGTGAAAATTGCTTTATTCTCTGGTCCTCTGCCTACCCCAGTAAGAGATTTTGCGTGAAGCCAAAAAAATCAGCGTGTTTGTTTATTTCCCTTAATATAGAAATAACTATTTAAAATTTTGATAAAATTACAAATCATGATTAATTGATCATATAATGAAAATCAGCAAAAACTATGTAATAATTTTAGTTATACATGCAAATTAATAACTGGTAAAGAGATATGTATTGATAATAAAAAGTTCATTGAATGAAAGCTTCAAATGAAAAGTAAAATTCCTAAAGTTTCACTCAAAATACAAGCCTCGGTTTTAAGAGCTTTCAACGGTCTTCAAATTAAAGTTTATTTAACTTTGAAAATGGTAGCAAAAAATGTGTTGACTATTCTTTTTAAGCAAAGCAACGTCTCAAAGGGAATTATTTAAATTTATTCAAGTACACTTCTAATTCTGGGTTACTATAAAGAAAATATTCTTTTAGTCGGCGAATAAAAACCTTAATCATGTAGAATATACTTTTTTATGAAGGCAAAATTTACGTGTCAAACTAAGCCCACATTGCAGTTTCTGGATATCTGCAAATAACAAAAATAAGAATATAAATATGTCTTATATTCTACTAATCGAATTCAAATACGAATTTTAATGATATCCGGCACGAGGATATTTTATAATCAAGATAGGAAATTAGATAATTTTTGTCCAGACGAATACGGACTTTTGATAAGCTGTAAAGAAATAGCAATACAATGCAAACTAGCCTAGACAATTAAGTCCCTTCGATCTACCTTCCACCGAAGATATTTTCGGGACAACGTGACAGGTGGTGTGCCCGTCGCTGTCTTTATGTCCAAGCCAACGATGTAAATCGTACATAAATTTTTTGAAAAACCCCTTAGTACGTGGCTGCCACCTGGGGATCGAACTCGGGTCTCTCGACTCGAAATCCAACAACCCAACCATTCGGCAATTGTGACTTAATGAGATACTCAAAAAATTTAAAACAACTATACGATATCACAACGCGATAGCTTAGTAGTAATCCACCTTAGAATCAAAGTGTTGCGCTCAAATCCGGGCAAACTTTTGTGTGATGAATATGAATCGACCCATGGATATTTATAAGTATATATAAATAATATGTATTTAAGCATATTGTATCGTAACATTGTACATTAAGACGGTGATAGGCTCACCATCAATCATGTCTCAAATGGGCTTCCATGAAAATTGGGTCGAGAGGACTTAGTGTCTAGACCTCTGTCTACCGCAATATTGGGAATATGCTCGAAGATAAAAAAAAAATACCGCGAGAACGTGAAGGTAACAATGTACTTTCTAATAGATAAGCTCTAGTACCGCGCCATTAACCATTGCAAAGTATTAGGAACATACATACGTTTTTTCGTACACCATAGCGGTGATTTTCCTAAAAGTACTTAAGAGAATAACCATGACACGTGACTAATCACCATCAGGTTAAAGACCTCACAAAGAATTTTCAAGTGTCTGGAGGTACACTCAAATGCTATTGCGTATTTATAAGGCCATTTCTTTTCTTTTGTTTATAATACTCTACAATATTAATTAAATACATTTTCCTGCCTCCAACGTACATTATACATTAAGTTTAAATAGTTCAATAAACTAAATATGCATTTAAATTGTTGTTAAATTAGGAAAATATAAATACAGTGGTTTTGATGATTAGATGATCATCTAGTATTTCTGTTAACCACTTCAAATAAGCTACAATACTTATGTCTGGATTGGTTTACGATAGCAGTCTAATGGCGGGTCCGAACCTGTGACGATAATTCGCAATCTGCTCCCCAAACCATTGGGCTACTGACACGCGTAAATATATCAATGTAGTATTTATTTACGGTTAATTACACCTCACAATACACCTCAACGCCTGCAAATGAAGGAATTATTAATAAATCAAAGTGTAATTACTGGGCTTGTACCAATGGTTTTTTTTTTTTCAAAACTTATGTACGATTTATATCGCTTGGAAATAAAGATGGCGACGGCCTCACCACCTATCATGTTGTCCCATCTCATGTCCACCTATCATGTTGACGAAAGGACTTAATACTCTAGAAATCTGGCTAACGTGAAGGAACGTCGTTGGTGTCGGGGGTGAAATATTTTGGTAATACATTACCAGTGTTACAACACTGGTTTCCCTTTCTAATCTCTGATACATTCATTAAATGTTTATAACATATTTGTAGCACAACTAATGTTAAGGATCTAATCATATCTCTCTCATAACCCAACTCATTTATCTCCATTTTGATAAATTACACCAAACTGTATGTTATAACGACGCGAATGGCCCGTAAACTCATTTCACGTGAACTAAACGTTATAATGAACGTCAGCTCTGAGATTTCGATCACGGTGTTAACATTTTTTTTCGAATCATCACATTTGTAGACCTTTTTAATTTTAAGACTAAACCTTTATAATAGCTAAGATCAGTTTAATGAATATTTTTGAAGTAAACACTTAAAAGCAACGGTTTGATTGACGAAAAGAAAAAGCAATACGTAAAAGAGATCATTAATTAATCCACATTGAAAGAAGACATGTGTGTTTTAAGGACTTACAAAAAGACATGTGTCTTTTTGTAAGTCCTAGTAATGCACGTTTAAAATTTTGTCGTTCACGTCGACCACGATCTGCTTTTTTGAGGTTTCATAATATATTAATGACAACTGATGGTATGTTCTCTCTGACAACCCATCAAAGATAAAGCATGACGATATAATTAAAATAATTTACTGATACTGCACAGAATACAACGTGTATTTTCTCCAACAGTGACTTTTCAATGATATTTCATTAATTGTTGTCATAAACAAGAATCTGTTTGAATAGAGATATATTCCATTAACTATATGCTTTCTGTAATATACTAAATTTAAATTAGTTTATATCTCGTATCAAATTTTAGATTCTTTATTTGCTGTATAGTATTGATGATAGTTACAGTAGTATAATAACATCTCATTAATCTATTTAGCTATTTTATAGCATGCAATATAAAATAATAAAAGCAGTATGTTATTTTATCTTCGCACTTTTCTCTATACATCGACTCGCATTTCACCGGAGTTTCTTTTCTGGGGCAACATGATTGGTGGTGAGCCAGTCACCGTCTTTATGTCCAAGCCACCGATATAAATTGTGAGTTAGTTAACACAGCTTCTGTGGAGCATCATATGAGCTGTGCTTATTTTGCTCTGATCACAGAGTAAGAGTAGCCAAAGCACATGAGTTATTTTCTTATGGAATCTGAAACAACCAAGGCGCAACTAACACCCAGACCCGAAACAATATTAAAATGTGATTTTTTAAATTGATCCGTCCAGGAGTCAAACACGGGACTTCAGAGCTGGGCGACACATTCAAAAACCGATATCATAAAATTTTGTATATGTAACCATACGTTGAATTTTAATTAATACATGTAGTGATGACAGTGGTATTATTATTATACACCATTTATTTCTCACCAAGAGAATATTAATTACCCAGGTACGGTTTTATTGAATACGTAATATGATTGCAGTTGCAGTTTAAAAATTAATAAGCTTCATTGTATTACAAGTAAAGTGCACTTCCTTGTTATCTTAAAATAGGTCACGTTTTTACCGTTTTAGGAATACGAGATACAGCTTCGTTTTCTAGTAAGTTCATTAATGGCTGTTTCAAATAGGATAAACATCGTATTTGAATTTTATTTTTTTAAGAATTATTTAAAATATAAACATCTCTCTGTATATCGAGTGAATTTCCCGACTTTTCTCGAAAAACCCGATTCCATAAAGCGAAATTGGAAATCGAAAAACAATACCAGGTATTGATGTAGTCACGATAGACGAACGGTTGGGTGATCGAAATTCGTATGAGACCCGAACACGATGCTCGAGGCCCGTACCAATAGGTTTTATCAAAAAACCTATGTACAATTTATTGCGAATCTATAAAAATACCAAGCATTTTAAAAACAGTATGTTTTCCAAGCGTGGCGTTTTATTATAAATTAATTCTAAAAGAGGATGTGTTTGTGAATTTAATGTATAAAGCAAATGTACATAGCGCAGCAACGATTGGGGTTGTTTACTGTTGATGCATGAGGCCAACCAGAAAAACTACCCAAAAATATATAACGCACAATTGTACTGGCTGCTTGTACCTAATAACTGTCATGTATTTTTCTTTTCATGAAAACTAATTTTATAAAACGCATTCAAGCTATAATTTTTCCGAAAGGGGGTAATCAATTGTTTGAAGGACAGTATGACAAGTGCTCTAGTGTGTGTGACAATTAAAGTCAAGTGACATTAACTCTGGCGGGTTGTTTCATTAAAACAACATAGTCTGTATTACATCTTTATATACATGACTAATGGTAACACAGTATATTAAATTCATGTATAGATTGGGACAACATCACATACATTGCTCCGATCCAATGTAAGATGCAAAAGCTCTTGAGGTATGGGAATCGGAAACAACGAAGGCATCACATAGACCCAGACCCGAGAAAATGTAGAAAAAGTGGTTTTTCTACATTGACCCCGACCGGGAATCGAACCTGGGACCTCGAGATGGCGACTCTTTGAAAACCGGTTACGCCACTCGTCCACGGAGGTCGTCGTAAATATTGTAAAGGTTCCCAAACAATGGTTTTTATTGTACTGTTGATAATTGGTATCAATATAATTGACAAGGAGTAGCCATAAGACTTCATAAAATATGTTATTCGATTTATCGACGTTCCCAATATTCAGTTATTAAACGGTCGCCGATCGACTATCATTTGTTTGCAAAGCGAAGCTAAGTCACTTGGGCATGGTTGTACTCATGAAGTAAATCATAAATAATTAAATACATGCACAGATAGGGGCAAAATCACATACATTGTCATTATCCCAAAGTAAGTAGCTAAAGCACTTTTGTTATGCAATCAGAAACAACGAAGACAACACAAACACCCGGACCCGAGAAAATGTAGAAAAAGGAGAGAAATAAAATGTAGAAGAAGAAAAAGTAGAAATATAAAATATAAAAAATTTTCCTATATTCACGTAGTACGGGAATCAAACTTAGAACCTAAGAGAATAGCGACACTTTGAAAACCGTCCATGGAGGTTGTATGGGTTTACATTATGAGGGTAAAATCTTTTACATCAATGGGTTTGCATATTAAGCACTGGACTAGTTGGATTGCGGAGAATATTCACAGTTACATCTCCTTAGGATGGTTATCACGAGGCCTACGAAACTCAAATTACACGAAGTTTTTTAAAAAATATTTTGGAAAAAACTTGATGTGAAAAACCCAATAAGAAATTAATTACACTATTAATTTCTTCTAGGGTTAGGGTAAGAAACGAAGTAACAGCTACCTTGTAGGCAAATCTCCTGACTGTAGACAGCCCTCGACACCTGCGAATCATTTCACCTGAAAGGCCTGTCCTCCCTGGGGACCAAGATGGAATGTCTTATACTTCTATTCTGCATAGCAGTCATCAGCTGGATCAATAACAGCTAACAGCCAATGTATTCCAGTTTGAAGGGTACAGAAGCACAGTGCAATCACGAGCAATGAGGTATTCCATCTTAGTTGTTGAGGATGACAACGCACCTGTAATTTTTTTTATTTTATTTATTTATTTTTATTTATTTAATAATGTATGTACACACAAATATAAAAAAATTAGAAATATAATATAAGGAAAACGTTTGTACAAAGGTACTGGTACTATTTTCTTAAATATAAAGTAAACACTCTAAATTCGTTTGCATTATCCAAGCCAAAGGTACAATATATTTTCATAGATGAATATTATTGTCCCAAAAATATCTTCGGTGGAAGGTGGGTCGAAAGGACTAACTGTCTAGGCCTCTGTATACTTCAGTATTGGGAATGGCGTGAAGATATTTATTTAATTATTTATTAAATATTCATACATAGATATAAACATCTATGACTTCAGTACAAACATTAATCAAGCAAATGTTTTCATTGGAATTTTAACTCGCAACCCTTAACTTCGAAGGTAAGGTCTAACTAACTAACTAAGTAACTAACTACCAACTAGCGGGTCGTCTATTTTTAATATGATTTCTTTTACCAAAATTTTCTACTAAAATGTGATGATGTGTGTTCTTCATCATAATAATAAGTTATTTGGTGCTACTAAATCTTTATGGCACATTTCATACAAACGCAAAACTGTTATTACGGCATCGATTTAGTTCATGATAGTTTTTCCGATTGAATTCCTTTGGGTAACATTGATTGCGAGTAAGCGAAAAAGAAAAAATTTCACGTATTCGTGGTTTTTTTTCTCATATCGTATAGTCATCATAATAAGAATCGCGTTTGCACTTTACTTAGTATAGCTGTTGTAATATAAGATAACTTAAGATAAACACGCACTTGAAATAACTTGAGTAGGATTAAAGTTCAATGATTTCCAATAATTGAGGACAAATTTGTCTCATATAAAATATATCAGCATATCTGCCTTTCATATAAAGTATATCAGAATATCGATTGGAGAAAACGGTATTATATTTCATAAATTCTTTTAATTCATGTGATTGGTGTTAAATACTACCGTCACCCCTAGATCTATTTATTAATATTCAACGTACCTAGTAATATCAAATCACTTATAAGCATATAATGTAGTTAGTAAATAATAATAATCTATACATATAAATAAAATTGGAGTGACTGTTTGTAATATTGAAATAACCGTTTTTTTACTACTTGTATATGAATAAGTCACGATAGTCGAGTGGTTAGGTGGTCGGAATTTCGAGTCAAGAGGCCCGAGTTCGATCCCCAGATGGCAGGCTCGTATCAATGGGTTTTTCAATAAAATTATGTACGAATTGTATCGTTGGCTTGGACATATTGACGACGACGGGCTCACCACCTGTCACGTTGTCCCGAAAATATCTTCGGCGGAAGGTGGGTCTGTCATCTGTCAGTGAAAGCCCTTTTAAAATCGGTCCAGCCGTTTCAAAGTTTAGCCGAAACAAACAGACAGACAAAAATTGTAAAAAAAAATTTTAGTGTATGTACTGTATATATATATATATATATATATATATATATATATATATATTTATATATATATATATATATATATATATATATATATATATATATATATATATATATATATATATATATATATATATATATATATATATATATATATATATATATATATATATATATATATATATATATATATATATATATATATATATATATATATATATATATATATATATATATATATATATATATATATATATATATATATATATATATATATATATATATATATATATATATATATATATATATATATATATATATATATATATATATATATATATATATATATATATATATATATATATAGCTTTCACTGACAGATATGACACTTTTATTTTAGAAACACTAGGGTTCCGCGTGAAGTGTTAAACTGCGGGTAAAAACGCAGGGGGCAGCTAGTTTACATGGAATTTTAATGGTTATAAAGAAATAAAATAATAAATAAAAATATAAATATCGATATCTTCACGCAATTCCCAATACGGGGATACCTTTCACCGAAGATATTTTCGTGACAACGTGACAGGTGGTGAGCCCGTCGCCGCCTCGATGTCCAAGCCAACGATAAATTCGTACATAAGTTTTTGAGAAACCCATTGGTACGAGACTGCCATCTGGGGATCGAACTCGGGTCTCTTGACTCGAAATTCCGGCCGCCCCACCCCTCGGCTATCGTGACTAAACGTGTTATAAAGAAATTATATAATGATATAAGTTGTTTTTATGACTATATCAGTTTATTAATGCGATTTAATAGGATCTATAAAACAGAGTCAAAAGTCACTCTTGGCGAACGGATTGGCGATAGTCGTACCAGACACCTTGCACTTTAGACCCTGCTACCCGTCATGGATTTCACTGATTTTTTTCTGTTATATTTCGAGATGATTATGCCGCCATCAGTTGGTACCCAATAGCATTATGAAGGTATTTCCCTTAGTTGCCTTTTACTTCATCCACGGAGAGAAAGGTGGTGGTATATTCTTGCGATGATACCACACAGCAATAATCAGTGTAATGGCGAACTACGTGGACGGGTGGTACACATCAGATGTCATGGTATCGCCAGTTCAGAGGTTCCGTGTTCGATTTCAGAACGAACCGATATGTAGAAATACTTTTCTATATTTTCTTGGGTCGGGGTGCTTGAAGTACCTTCTTTGTTTCTGATTCCCTAATAAAAGTCCTTATTATGCTACTTAATTTGGGATCAGAGCAATGTATGTGATGTTGTCCCTATCTATGTAAGTATTTATCATAAAAATGTATTTTAAATAAAAACATGTATACGTATCCAATTATATATCTATGTGATTCATAAGCATACGTATGCTCAACAAACGAACATACGTACCTAAGTACTTTATTAAGCATTTAGTCTAGGTGGCATGTTGGTACACTGCCGTAAATAAATAGTTACCGATTACCGATAACCAATTTTCTATTACACAGAATACTTGAAGCATTACTTAAAGGAAAATAAAGGTCTAAAAGAATTTCAATTTTAAAACAGTATTATGAATATTGCGGGTAGTTGATGGATGCAGATGACACAGGACCGTTCCATTTGGCTGTCTTATGGAAGGTCTATATTCAGCAGACTATAATGATGGTGATCTTGATGATATCATCTATTAGTTGCCGTTAAGATTCCCCGATTTAGTTGTCTTTTACGACACCAACAGGAAATGAGGCACGCTTATTTGTAGGTCTATACCACACCACACATAGTATAACATAATTAAATTTATTATTTATTAATTTTGCCAGCAATTTCATCAATTTAGCTTTGTAAAAAATGAAATAGAAAACTCTTACTGTAGGAATTTTATAAAATTTCTTTCTTAATACAACATTAAAAGCTAGATGGTAGCAATCCCTTTAGTGTAAGGTCCATTACATTTGTTCATTCATGTGTATTTATCTGTTGAACTTTTAGGTCGGCCAAAAATTGAATTGCTTCGATATTTTCTCAGAGAAATTTAATGAAAGAATTTTAGGTAAAAATTAAGTCTTATATTCATTTTTATAAATTATTTAGTGAGTCACGATAGCCGAGTAGTTGCGTGGTCGGAATTTCGAGTCAAGAGGACCGAGCTCGATCCCCAAGTGGCAGGCTCGTACCAATGGGTTTTTCAAAAACTTATGTACAAATTATATCGTTGGCTTTGACATAAAGATAGCGACGGTCTCACCACCTGTCACGTTGTCCCGAAAATATCTTCCGTGGAAAGTGGGTCAAAAGGACTTATATATAATTGTCTAGACTAGACCTCTGTCTACCCCTGTATTGGGAATTGCGTGAAGATATTTTCTTTTCTTTATAAATTATTTGATAACGATTATTCTAAAAAATTGTAAAATAATAAAATAAATAAATTTAACATTGAGGTATGCACTACAAATAAGGATTTTGAAATTATTTTCGTTCATGGGCGTATAATTTTATTTGTAACAGAATTTTTTTTATCTTCAGCATTTCAATTAGTGAAGTACGTAGAGGTCGAGATACATAAAAATAATCTTTCAATAATTCAAAAATCCTTCTTTCGGTTAATAGTCTTTTCTACCCATATTTTGCCGTAGATTTTATTTGCGTACATCGTGATAGGTTATGATCCTGTTGCCGTCTGATTAACTACGCCAGTGTTACAAAACGTACATAATTAAAAAAAAAAACTAATGCGTTTTTTTTTTTTCAAAAACTTACCTAAGATTTATATCGTTAGCTTGAACAAAGAGACGGCAGCAGGCCCACCACCTGTCACGTTGTCCTTAAAACAAATTATGATTCAATGAAATTAAAATATTTCGAAACAATAAATACGTGACGATTTTGTAGATTTAAATCACAAGAGTTGTGATCACAAGGCCTTTTAAAATTATTAAGATCATATTTATTGAATACATTTAACACTAACTTCTCTTCTATGAAATAATAGAATGAAATGTCTATAGTCATTTTCATAAATCGCTGTATGCATTAAAAAAGTCTAGCACTGGCTTAAAACGATATTTCACGTTCATTCATAAAGGATAATGTGGCTTTACGCTACGTCAACATTATAAATCTCTTGTTTTTGTTTACAATTTTCCCTATAAAACGTTATAAGCTTGTTCATTACTTGTGCTGTTTGTCTAAGATTCTTACTGCCGTGAATATTAACCACGAAGTTCAAGATTTATTTTATATGTAATAACATTATTATGTAATGTAGTCGAGTTGTTGGGTAATCGGTATTCGAGTCTATAGACTCGAGTTCGATCCCCATGACTCGTACCAAAGGGTTTCTTTCGACAACTTTTCGAAAAATTGGCTACTGGCGGGCTAACTATCTTGAATAGTATCAAACTCGGTGATGGGTAGCATGGTGCATGGTCTGGGATCGCGAATCCATTTCTCAAGCGTGGTGATAATGCAGTCTCTTTGGCGGGATGGCCTGCATTGCCAATTTACTATATTTATACATTGTTTTATAAATATAATATTTATACAAAGTTTTATGATATATATTTTATTTTATATATATTATGTTATGTTTACAGAATCTTTTTTTTTTTTTTCATTTTACTATATATCTTAGATTTAATGGCACAATACTCTAATTTGGCAATAAAGTTTAAGCAAGCCGAATGTTGATTCATGAATTATGGAACGGACTATGTATGGTAATCCTTATCTTAAAAAAATATATTACGATCAAAATAATCATCTTGATTAGTCATGACCAGAATCCGGATCCTTCAGAAAAAGCCTACTGTAGTATTGTTATTAGTAATTGTAAGATGTTAATGGTTGGGTCAGACCGGTAACGGACTGCAGCGTTTAAGGTGCGAATTGGCTTGTACTACGATCGCCGCTAGCCAAGCGTGGCGATTATGTCAAAGTCCCTAGGCCAAACCTCTGTACTGCAGTGAACTTTTACAGTCCGTTATGTATATATGTATGTATGTATGTAATGGTCTAGCAACATAACTATGTTGCAACATAGTTCCACGAACTGATAAACATCGTGTAACGGAAACTTTCTTAATTTCTTTCTTCATTTTGTAACGAAATTATGCAAATAATTGACTAGAAATTATAGATGTGGAAGCGTCAGTAGAAAACTTGTTGCACTGTAACAGAAAACGATGAATCTATTGCCTAGTTGGTAATGATACTGTCTGGAAACTGCGAAGCTTAGAGTTGCGACTTCATATCCCACTAGGAGCAAACATTTAGTATACGTATAGTTATTTTTCTATGTATATATATACATAAAGACGTTGATAGGCTGGTGCTATCTGTCATGTTGCCCCATGATAAGTTCCAGAGAAATGTGTGTTGAAAGGATTAAACTGTCTCGACCTCTAGCTACCCTTCTGGAAATGAGTGAACATAAAAAAGCTATAGGTATATTATTACCGTTTAGTTTATATGATACAAGGAGTCCTACGTAGAAAATGGATAGCGAGTATAATAGATAAAAATAATGATCGTAATTACAAGGATCGAGTACGCACCGGTTTTTTTGGTGTCGCCATCTCAGAGGTTAATATAAAAACTTTTTCTACATTTTCTTGAGTATGGGTATTTGTAGTACCGCCATTGTTACTGATTTCATAGTACAAGTGCTTAAGCGTTTACTTTAGGATGTTGCTCTTATCAATGTATGTATGTACGTAAATAAATAAATTTTAACATTTTAAAATACAGTACAAAATTTTTATTTGTGCTTTTACAAAGCAATAAAATAGTAAACATTGAACAATTACCTTAAAGTCGAGTTTACGATGAATCCCCTCGTGATTTGTGAGTTCAGAACAGGTGAAAATGTTCCGCATTGCCACGTTCTTGTAGGCGAAGACAACATGATAGATTGCTTTTATGTCGCTCTAACGGAAAACACAATTTTCTCTTACTCTAAATAATTCGAATTACTAGAAGGCTATATGTCCGAGTTATAGATAATTATGTGTATGTGTGTGTGCGTACTGTGTTAACATCTGTGCTAACAAATGAATTAACAAATTAATGAATATACACGTAATGTATTGTAAAACACAAGATCGATAAAACAATCGAAATCAGAAATTTGGCGGCCTTATCGCTGCATAGCGATCTCTTTCAAGCGAATAAAGGCGTCAAGAAACCATGCTATATATATATATATATAGTGTAGGTGGTACAATATTATTATAAAATAAATGAATAAGTTTAAATTACATGTGGTATCGGTGAAAGAATTTATACATCTATTTTAAGTTTTCATTATATATAACTAAGTTTTTATCTCAGAGTTAAGTTCTTTGTGTCTATTACATGAAAGGCTATCATCATCACATACTGCTAGGTACGTGCCTTTTTTAGTTTGTGCCCTCAAAGTATTTTCGTATTCACTACGTAATCGTACGTATTTGTAGAATCTACTACCAAATATGGAACAACTATAGATGCTGTAATTGTGAGTTATCTTGATAATGTTTCATCCAATACTTTTGTAACGTAATAAATAAATATACAAATATCTTCACGCAATTTCCAATACAGGGGTAGACAGAGGTCAAGTCTAGACAATTAAGTCCCTATGACCCACCTTCCACCGAATATATTTTCGGGACATCGGGACTTTACTACTACGGGACTTTTGTAACGTAGTTTAGTTATCATCGACCAATCGTCCCAGTAATACCGGCAGAGGAAACATCGAATATAACTATAACTGAAGTCACAGAGAGAGAGAGAAAATATTTAAATTGTGGCCACTAGATATTAATTTCGAATTTTTATATCAAATGTAAATAAATGCTTATTAAATAAAGTTACCATTTTCTGTAAGAAATTCGTAATACTTCATTTTTTCATTAGTATTTTCTTAGTACTTCATTTTTTCATTCCTGTAATAATATTATCTTTTATGCATATTACTTGTACACACACGATATTTCACATCTGCCAGGCGTCCCATGACGGCTCACATTTTTTTTTAAATATGAGAATAAAGCAAGTATACAGGACAAGTGGCGTACACGCCGGTTTCCGTAGTGTAGCCATCTCTGAGGTCTCTATTTCGAGGGGTAAATGTAGAAAAAAAATCTTTTACTACATTTTCTCGGGTCTAGGTGTCTGTGGTGCCTTCGTAGTTTCCGATTCTAGAATACAAGTGTTTTAGCTGGTTACTTGGGATCAGAGCAATGTAAGTGATGTTTCTTCTTTCTCTAAATGTACTTATTTTAATAATTATTGACAATATTCATTAAAAAATCATATAACAGGAATGATATCATTGTTCAAAATTAGAACGTGAATACTTTATGTAATTACTGAGTGGCGAGAGTCATTATAGTTTCGAATAATCGTAAGTGTAAACTATTATGTGACCATAAATCGAAAAGAGTATAATTTATATTATGTTCTGTAAAAAAATAAAACAATTTATTTTAAACCAGTGTGATTGAATTGATTACATAAGTTCAACTTGTGCTCGTGTGACTTCGGGACTGGTATCTGCGATTAAATATACGACTCATTTTCTTCTCGTGGATGTTGTAAGAAAAGCCTTAATATATTATTGACAATCGACAGATGGCGGGATTACTATCTGGAAAAATACCAGACCAAAATTTATCAGAACGGCAAAATTTATCAGAGGCAGAGCATGGTCTAAGGTGTGGATGTCTGTCTGGTTCTCCGATCGCCAATCCGTACATCATTTAATCCGTTTTTAATATTTAATCCGTTTTTGACATGTATATATGTACGCAAGTGTAAGTATTTGTATATGTATACAAATGTTTACACTTGCATATTGGTGTATCTTTACTGTGAATTAATTAAAAATTAAAAAAAATTAAATATCTTCACGCAATTCCCAATACAGGGGTAGACAGAGGTCGAGTCTAGACAATTAAGTCCCTTCGACCCACCTTTCACCGAAGATATTTTCGGGACAACGTGACAGGTGGTAAGCCCATCGCCGCCTTTATGTCCAAGCCAACGATATTCGTACATAAGTTTTTGAAAAACTCATAGGTACGAGCCTACCAACTGGGGATCGAACCCGGGTCTATTGACTCGAAATTCCGACCACCCAACCACTCGGCTATCGTGACTATCGTGAATTAATTCATATTTATATATCTATGTTGTACTATCATTGTAGAAGCGTGCTCGTCGCGACCCCTGCCAGCCCTTTTCAGGGCTGCAATTCTACACAGCTGCGCACCCATGCCAACGAGGGTTAGGGCGTCCCCCCAAGGCGACGCACACCAGTTCGTCCCCGTTGGTGTGAAATGCAGCGCGCAAAGCGGCGATGGGGACCGCCACCCGTCACGCACAGCCCGACACGGCGGAAGGTGGAGGACGGAGTGCAGAGTTGGCACGTGGAATGTTAGAGGAGGCATGAGAGATAAGACGAATGAGTTAATTGAAATAATGAAAGAAAGAGAATTAGATGTCGTGTGTTTGTCGGAGACCAAGCGGAAGGGCAGTGGTACTGAAGAGCTCCCTGGCGGGGCGTTAGCTCTATGGTCCGGAGTCCCGGAGAGCGAGAGCGCCTGCCAGGGAGTGGGGTGCTGCTGTCGTCTCGGTTGGTCGATGTTATGACTGAATATAAGGCTGTGAACTCGAGACTTCTCTGGGTTCGCTTTAAATTGGGACTGACGAAGTTATTCCTTTTGGCTGTTTATGCGCCGGTGGCTTCGTCGTCCAGAGCTGAGCTGGAGGAGTTTTGGGAGAATGTAAGAGAAGTTCTAGACTTGGTTAGAGGAAACGAAAGAATTGTTGTATGTGGTGATTTGAATGGATGGGTTGGTACCGCTCGGCCAGGGTACGAGTCGGTGCTTGGAATGTTTGGCGATAAAGGGTTAACGATGCTGGCAAGCTTATACTGGCTGTATGCAGGAAAAGGATCTTCTTGTGAAAAACACTATGTTTAGTCACAAGAAAATCCATATGTATACTAGAACAAGAGAATGAGAGAAGTATGATCGATTTATTCCTGGTGGATGACCGACTGCGAAAACAGGTGATGGATACGCGGGTGTTCCGAGGTGCTGACCTGGGAACGGATCACTACCTAGTGATTACTAGATTTAGGGTCTGTTCGCGGGTTGGCGCCACCGGACAACGATACCAGAACCACAGACGGTCGGTAGCATCCGAAGCTGGAAGCTTCAGGAAGCGGACACTAGGAATAAATATCAAGCAAGGGTAGCCGAAAAGCTGGACAGCATTGGTGTTAGGAAAGAATGTGTGGAAGAAATATGGCAGAGCCTTAGAGATGGAATGGTTAGTGCAGCGGAAGACGTGTGGAACTGTGAAAAGAGGTAGTAGTAAAAGGGTGATGCATGGTGGAATGACGAAGTGAAAGAAGCTGTCAATAAGAAGAAGAAAGCATGGTTAGACTACTTGGCCTCCAGTAATGATAAGGATATGAGAGAGAAGAGGAAAGAAAGATATAAGCTCCAGAAAGTTCACACGAAAGCATTGATTGAGGAAGTGCGTGAAAGGAGTAGAATGGAAGCGGACGAAGGTTGTCGCACAACTTCAAGGAGAACTCCAAACTCTTCTGGAAAGAGGTTGGAAGGACCCGGAGTAGTGCGACAGCCTTAAGAATGAATAAAGTGCTTTCGGGAACCAATGACGTCCTCTCAGAAAAATCGGACGTCATGCAGCGACGGAGCGAATTTTATAGAGAGATGTATGCGTGTGATGATCTTAGTGAGGGATCCGGGGGTGACGCCGTGACAGGTACGCCAGACTCGGACCTCGATGACACTGAGGTCATCAGTATGAAAGAGATTGAATGTGCGATTAGAAGTTTGAAATGTGGTAAGGCTGCGGGACTAGACAGAGTTACTGCTGAAATGGTCAAGTATGGTGGGCCACGCGTCTGGGACAGCTTTCATCTGCTGTGCAATTTGTGCTGGCGAACGGGGGCTGTTCCGGATGATTGGCGATCCGCGGTCATTGTGCCTTTATATAAAGGTAAAGGTTCACATTATGACTGCGGGTGCTATCGGGCGATCAGCTTGACCAGTTTAGCAAGTAGCTGTAGCATGGTGAGGATGGTCGATTGCTAAGGGCTGTGCAGTCACTTTACTGTGACTGTAAAGCCTGTGTGCGGGTAGGGCATGACCTGTCACCCATGTTTAACGTCCAAACGGGCGTAAAACAGGGTTGTGTCATGTCTTCCTGGCTATTCATACTGTATCTCGACAGCTGTTTACAGAAGCTGAAAGATAGCTGTTTGGGTGTGAAATTGGGTGACATAAAAGTAAATTGTCTGCTTTATGCTGATGATGCAGTGCTTATAGCACCATCAGAGGCAGAACTGCAGGCATTAGTCACGTGTATGAAAGAAGAATGTGAAATTAATGGTCTCCGTTTGAATGCTAATAAAACTAAGGTTCTGGTATTTGAAAGGGACGAAGAAAGAACAAAGTGCGAAATTTGGGTAAATCAGGAATGTCTAGAACAGGTGAATGAAATTGTATACTTGGGGAGTGCGTTTAGCCGGGATGGAAGATGTGATTTAGATGTGGACAGGCGTGTCGCTGCCGGGAACAAAGTCAATGGTGCCCTGACTGCGTTAATCAAAAGGCAAGGCGTTGTGAAAAGTGCACGCCTTGCAATACATAACGCAGTGTTGGTACCGACTTTGTTATATGGCAGCGAAACCTGGGTATGCCTGAAGAAGCATAAAAGCAGGTTGAATGCAGTGGAGATGCGATCTCTTCGTAAAATGTGCGGCCTTACCGTGGCCGACCGAAAGCGAAACGAAGAGATTCGCAATATGGCATGAATGTTTGCAATATGGGTTTGAAAGATGACCTTGTCTCAAAAATGGATAAGGGCGTGCTTCGATGGTTTGGGCACGTTGAGCGAATGAGTGAAGACCGAATGGTGAAGAAAATATATAGCGCGAAAGTTAATATTAAAAGGTGTCGAGGTAGACCGAGATTAACTTTCGAAGACCATGTGAGCAAATTGCTCGAAGAGAGGAGGGTCAAGAGTACTCGGATACCTAGACGTGCATGTATGAAGAAGATGATGAATCTGAAAGAAGCGAAAGAAGTATGTAGAGATCGTGACACTTGGCGATCTGTTCTCTCTGGCTACCCCGTCAGGGATTGTGCGTGAAGATAAATAAATAAAATAAAAATAAATATGTTGTACTAGCTTTAAAACGAATTTATGATTATAATGCAGTTAATTTTCTTTTCATGCTAATGTGATCGAAATAATCCGTAACCATAATCTGTGAAGAAACTTATTTTAGGATGTTTTATACATTCAAGTACCTAGGGCATTCAACTCAACTATATTATTTTTCGCAGTAATTACTGTGATCGTAATTTGAACAACATCATAATTATTATCATATTTATTATATCTCAGCAAACATTAGAAGTCACGATAACCGAGTGGTTGGGTGGTCGGAATTTCGTGTCGAGAGACCCGAGTTCGATCCCCAGGTGGCAGGCACGTACCAATGGGTTTTTCAAAAACTTATGTACGAATTTTTTTCATAAATATTTATTTACATAAAAAATTATGTTATTATTTACAATACTTATTAACTAAAAACTATTATAATCGTAGAGTCCTACTCCTCGTGGCATGGTACCAAGAACGCTGGCTGCATTTCCACGTTGAATGGCTAGACTTAACCGTTGAGCGAGAAAAGAACCAGCCCTCTTGTCACCAGCGGCAACGATAAGTCGCGGATACAATTCCTTTAGAAACTGCATCGCGCGGGGACCCCACGGACCGATTGTCTCTACGGCAAATGGAAAAAATATATAGTCTCCTTTCAAAGACTCATATTTACGCCATTTACCCGATTCAGCTGTCTCTGATGCCGCCCCGGCCCTTATCGAAGTACCCTTGATATGAGAGGCCGCTAATGTATCGACGCAAGTTGCGTCCCACACAAGAGCTTTGCCTCTCCCCAAGGGACTAAAGTCAAGCCGTCGGGTCTCTTACCATCCTCCTAAATATTCCACAAGGCTCTAAAACCGATGGAATATTTATGGAAACAAGAGCCCTTTGGATGATTTCATTCAAGGAACCGTGACGAGATAGTCTGCCGGCACTTTTTTGGCATGAAAGTCCGTGGAGGCCTAACTCGTCGACGTCGCTGCCACAAGGACATCGATGTGGTTGACAAATCGATGCTCCCAATCATATTCCTACAGCTATTCGTAAACTTTCGTTATCTAGTAATGTACCAAGGTTACTTGATGGTAAAGCAAGTAGCCAGTAACTGGATTCCTTTGTCGAAACACCTAGAAAGCGGGCGCGGTCTCTGTCACAGTGAAAATTGTTCAGTAAGCATTTCTGCACATTCTGAAACTGTACGAATTATATTGTTGACTTGGACATAAAGATGGTGACGGGCTCTCCACCTGTCACGTTGTCCCGAAAATATCTTCGGTGGAAGGTGGGTCAAAGGGACTTAATTGTCTAGACTAAAACTCTGTCTACCCCTATATTGGGAATTGCGTGAAGATATTTATTTATTTATTTTCAGCAAACTCAAAAATTTTATTTCGTTTATCGTAACATAGAAAATTTTAAAGAGAAAAAAGACAACGCCATTAATCTTGGCTCTTCCACCTGCCTTTAGGCAACGATTCGAATGCGTAACAGGAGTTAACCGCCTTGATATCGGCTGAAGGCTTAAGGTAAATCCAACTTACAACCATTGTTGTGGAGATATTTCCTTTTAGCGTCGGTGCTTATACTCGCATAACGATTTTTTTTTTATTTTCTAAAGATATATAAGTTACTGTTAGAACTTTTAATTTCAAAATTATTGACATTTAATTTACATCCGATCCGATCATCTTCAAAATAATACTTTTTAAAGTATAAGGATAATTATTAATTTTACATAACCCGTTAAATGCTGCAAGGTGCACGTGCATAACTGTTAAAATTTGTTGAAGATACTAACGTAAAGTTGGTATATAAAACAACTTTTATCCTGATGGATATTTATCAAAACATTTCTTCAAAAGAAATGTATTCATGTTTTGCATTTCATTTGTTTTCGCTTGTTGTGACTAACTTGAATAAATCCCAGTAGCACGTATTTACTACCGTCAATACCCAGGTGAAAACGACCAGATAAATTCCCTTTCAGTCGCTTGACGTTGTGAGAACGTTGCCTGCGTTTTCTTATCTATTTTAGCCTGTACACGAAAATGTATGACAAAAAGTAAGGAAAGTAATTTATTACGAGATATTTTTATTTGAAGAAATACATTAGATACCAACATAAAATTTTAATGATGTTAATGATTACGAACTATCTTTCAGACAGAAGCGTAAAAGGTACGTAAGGATGGAAATACTTGGCCATCTGTTCTCTCTGACTTCCCGTCATCAATGATCCCCGAATATACAATAAGAATTTTTAGTGAAGTATGAATAAGTATGAGTATGCATTCTAGATCATAACGTTTCTTAAAAGTATAGAAGAGATCAGCGGTTAGCGTATTTTGCTACTTTAATTTTTATATAAAGTAGTCCTGTCTCGTTATCCCGAAAATATCTTCGGTGGAAGGTGGGTCGAAGGGACTTAATTGTCTAGACTCGACCTCTGTGTACCCCTGTATAGGGAATTGCGTGAAGATATTTTTTTTTAATTTTTATATACGATAGCCGAGTTGTTGGTCGGAATTTCGAGTCAAGAGACCCGAGTTCGATCCCCAGGTGGCAGTACCAATGAGTTTTTCAAAAACTTATGTACGAATTACATAAATATTTTTTAAAATTATTATGTTATGTTCTTCTCCGTGCGATAATGGCGTAGTAATATACCACCGCTTTCTTTCCGTGGGTGTCGTAAGAGATAAGGGTAAAGCTTTAAAAAGAAAAAAAAAACGAAAAAGGTTAAGAGAGAAGGGTAAAGCTTTAAAATGCAATAGACTACCTACTGATGGCGGGATAACCATCACAAAATACTAAGATTTAGCAGAACAGTGACGGGCGGCAGCGTCTAAGGAGCTAGGTTTTTAGAACTGCGATCGCCAATCAGCTTGCTAAGCGTTATGTCAAACCCTTTCGCACGGGTGAGGTATATATCCTGACTTTTACAAGCCGATATGATGAAATTATTATTTTTTTAATTAAGATACTGGAACATTACTGTTCGACTGTATAACGTTAAAATTTACTATTAATCCCTCAAATCTGTTATTGGAAAGCTCTCTCTAAATCAGCGCAATTTATTTTCTTTATTACTCATGTCAATATACAAATTACAATTTAAATACTTCAAATCGATAGTTATTTACACAGTACGAAAATGTAAGTACTAAATAAAATTTAAAGAAAGATCTGAGATTTATTAGTAATTCTATATTTAGAAAAATATTTAAGCATTGGTTATATTATATTTTTTGTTATAAATAATGTAAATTTTAAATAATTATAAAATATTCATAGTATTGTGTTCTATATCATATAATTTTATTCATTGTGTTTTATAATTATTTACTTTACGAAAATTGTATGTAAATCAAAATAAACGGACCGGTAAAATATTTATAACAAGAAATAGATAGATACCATAGTCTGTTTCTGTCCTTTAATTTTGCCGTTGTCTATATATTCTTGTGTTTTGTAGATTGAGAGATAATGTAAAATGTGCCGATTTCCTGCAATATACTGAGTCGGATGCCGTTACACTGCTAAAAACCCAACCCAGTAAAATCCAATATTAGTGTTTGTGTGTATCATTATATTTCGTTGCGGAGAGGATTGGCGATCAAATGATGTAACCTAGCATCTTAGACGCTACTGAAATTTGGTCTCTTATATTTCGAGATGGTTATCCTGCCATCTGTCCGTGACCAAATGCTTTTCCCTTAGTCGCCCCTTACGTCACCAACGGGAAGAGGGGAGTGGTATGACTCCTATTCTATTAAACTTAATACTATATGTCGGATGAATAAATAGGTCTTATGATAATACTTTTTTAACATACGAATTTTCTTAAATATTACACCAGTCTACATAAATTGAGAACGTAAAACACTATCTTAATATTGTCAAATCCTTAGAGAGCTTATTCCGAAACAGCAATGCATAAATTAATAATAAGAAAGGCTCAGAAAAGCTCATTTTAGTTTCTAAAAGATTTATAAGATACAGGTCTTTTTGACTGTTAAGGTCAAGTTTAGGCAAAGACCCTGAACGCGTACACAAGCGACAAAATTCATTGATTGATAAATTATAAGTAGTCTAATTATAAGAAAAAATGTCCTTTTTTTTGGAACCGTCTCCTAAGCATTCACGTATCGTTCATCCATCTGATTAAGTTGAAACTTGTTAAACGTGAAACGTTCAGACAAACTTCACAGTTTGTGTTTCTACAAAGTTTACCTGAAGGTTTTTGGTACAGTTAAAAAAATTTTCAAATTAAATTCTGATTAAAAACAAGTAGTATTATTTTCAACGGAGGTATTATTTTCCACTCGTCCACGGAGGTGGGAAATAAATCACTATTATCGACTGCAGCAGAAGAATTTTTAAAAGTTATAAATAACTCAATCAACATACTTTGCTAAGCTCATAACTTTATCAATTTGAAATTATAATAACCCCATCAGCTTATCGAATACAACATTCAAAACTTAACGTTAGTGTAACGAATGGGAAAAATGTCACAATATTTCTAAATCGATCCTTAAAAGAAATATATCAGTCAATGTCATCATGTCCACTTATTGTGAATTGCTCTTGTAGAATAAAATAAATTGCGGACAAGACTCGACCCGTAGTTCTTAAAGCCGCAAAAACCTATCCTTTAGTAATGACCGCTCAATATACCGAAGGAAATAAATGGTCTTACGTGGTAAATCTTAGCAGTTTTTGTTTCAATTTCATAAAACAATTTTTAGTTACTTTATGTAAAAGAATTAATTATTTTTATAAAATTTACGATTTAGGAGACCCGACTTCGATCCTCATGAGGAAAACTCGTACGTTATTTTTTTTTTTTGAAACTTTGTACGATTTGACACGTTAGCATGGACTATAAAATGGCTACAGCCTCAGCACTGGGCTATAAGGTAGCTCACCTGATAGCATATATTTTCTGTATTAGAAGAGGTCCAGGTGCGTTGCCAATTTATGAAAACAAATTGGCATAAGTAAGAGAAAGGGATAGCGAGACATCACTGGAACATAACAGTGTTTCATTATTATTCCGTGTTAGAAATGGGTAGGACTGCGGTACTGAGGCCTGAGGTACTGAGGTACTGAGGGTATTTATAGGCAGACAAGGAGCTTATAACTATACGCCAGATGAAAATCTTGATAATGACGACAAGTGTAAAGATTGAGATACTACCCCGACCGAGCTGGCTCATTTAACAAACTCTATCTTAATATACACATTATATTCATTACGGCTTATAACAGTCCATTGTCAGTCCTAGGTCTTTCCCGTGGTAAGGTTTGCCATAATCACCATCCACTCTAAGCGGGTTGCGCTCGCAATACCACCTTACACTTTATATGCTGCTGCCTGTCACCGGTCTGTTTATTTTGGTCTGGTCTTTTTTCTAGATGAGTATGCCTCTTATGTCACTGTCGGTAGCCTTTTATATTGTCAAGGCTTTTATTTAGTCATGTCTTACAACACTGATGAGATCAAAGGGAAGTCTTAAGCCGATACCAAGGCCATTAACCTAATACGTAATAGTCGATATTTGAGATTCTTATTTATTTTAAACTAATATTTTTAATTAAAAAATTTTAAATATAGAAATTAATAAAAATTTTCTGAAAGCTTTTAATACTGTTTACTTTTAATTCCCGTAATCAATGACCGATAAAATGATTGCCTTTCGCTTGTATTTTCTAGTATCAGCCTACCGTTATTAACCGCTTATAGAAAAATTCTTCTTGAGCGCTTCAGCACCTCCTTGTAATTGTTGATTTTCAACGATTATTTTCTTTTTAATTTCTTTCCTTGTGAGCTAAATACATATTAAAAAAAAAATATCTTCACACAATTCCCAATACAGGGGTAGACAGAGGTCGAGTCTAGACAATTAAGTCCCTTCGACCCACCTTCCACCGAAGATATTTTTGGGACAACGTGACAGGTGGTGAGCCCGTCGCCGTCTTTATGTCCAAGCCAACGATATTCGTACATAAGTTTTTGAAAAACCCATTGGCACGAGCCTACCAACTGGGGATCGAACTCGGGTCTATTGACTCGAAATTCC
The DNA here is from genome assembly GCA_029286605.1 of Sericinus montela. Classification (NCBI taxonomy): domain Eukaryota; kingdom Metazoa; phylum Arthropoda; class Insecta; order Lepidoptera; family Papilionidae; genus Sericinus; species Sericinus montela. Next base: position 4,247,764 of record JAGSMR010000057.1, read on the forward strand.
GACCACCCAACCACTCGGCTATCGTGACTTTAAATACATATTAAAAATATTAAAAAGAACCATCGACGACCCAGTAGCTTCGAAGGAAGGGAACCTGCTTTCGGAACTTAACAGACAAATTGTCTAAAAAAATATCTTCACGCCAATCCCAATACAGAGGTAGACAGAGATCTATTCTAGACAATTAAGTCCCTTCGACCCACCTTCCGCTAAGGAGTGGGTCTAAGGAGCAGGTTTGAATCCGGTTAGGAGTAAATAAGTGTGTAATGAATGTAAATGATCTTTGCAAGTATATCGTACTGTTGTCTTAAACACTGGGAAGGCTTACCGCGGACCACGAGGGCCACTGATCACTTTGTCCCAAATAGGCTACGTTGAAAGATGGGTCGAAAGGTCTCATTGGTTTCTCTCTCTCTCTCTCTCTCTCTATGTACCTTAATATAGAGAATACGCGTAAAATGTTTTTTTTTTTTTAATTTAAAAAAGAAGTAAAATGAATAAAAACAGAGTAAAATAATAGTAAAGATTTACTAAGACAAATTTGTAAAACCTTCTTTACACTTATCTCCGTCCATACATAATAATATATGTTGTTATTTCATAGTTACATGCTTTACCATCATCAACTTGGTACATTACGAGATAGTGAAAGTTTACGCATAGCTGTAGAAATCCTATTTTTTTTTATAGAAAAGGATGGCAAACGAGCAGGTGGCTTACGTGATGGTAAGTGATTACCGCCACCCATGAACACCCGCAATACCAGAGGCATAGCATATACGTTGCCGGCCTTAGACTGCCCCTCCCCAGAATTTTGGGAGGGGGGTGTGTGGGCCTCCGGTTACCTGCACTCACCAGACTAAACGCAGAAGTTTGTTACACTTCTACTCCACGCCGGTATTCTGTGAGGTCGTGGTACTTCCCCGGTCGAGCCGGCCCATTCATGCAACATCAAAAGCTGATGCGTGGCTCTACCACTGTTATTGATGTCCTTGTGGCAGCGACGTCGACGAGTTAGGCCTCCACGACTTTGATGCCAAAAAAGTGCCGACCGACTGTCTAGTCACGGCTCCTTGAATGAAATCATTCGAAGGGCTGGTGTTTCCATAAATATTCCCTCGGTTTTAGAGCCTAGTGGAATATTTAGCGAGGACGGCAAGAGACTCAACTGCTTGGCATAAGTCCCTTGGGAGAGGGGCAAAGCTTTTGTGTGGGACACTACTTGCGTCGATACATTAGCAGCCTGTCTCATTAAGGGTACTTCGATATGGCATGAGAGCCAGCTCAATCGCGTAAGTGGCGTAAATAAGAGTATTTGAAAAGAGATTATAGATTTGTTACATTTGCCGTAGAGACGATCGGTCCGTGGTATCTCCGCGAGATGCGATTTTTTAAGGAACTGTATCCGCAACTGGTCGTAGCCGCTGTTGACAAAGACGCTGGTACTTTTCTCGCGCAACGGTTAAGTCTAGCCGTTCAAAGTGGAAATACGGCCAGCGTTCTTGGTGCTATGCCACGAGAAGGTCTCTGCGATTATTGTAGTTTTTAGTTAATATTATGAGTTTTTGTATGGTTTGTGCCTTCGCCAAATCTTGCGAATCAGGTTTGGTATGGTGATACGTGGATCGAAAGAACTAAATTGACTAGATATCTGCCTACACCAGCATTGAGTATTGCATATGATGAGAAAAGGAAAGTGAATTAAAGAGACACACAGCAAAGAATTATTTTCTTAATTAATTTCGAATCAAAACAGTAGAAATTTTATTGTAACGACACGTCGGATTGAGTTTGTTTAGGTATTTACCTCCAAAAATTATTAACTTTCGAACTCTCCCCTAAAATAAACGTAACTTTTAAATTGCGACCAAAATTTGGGAAGCGAGTTTGTTTGACGTGGAGATGCGTTACGGAGAATTCAAAAAGTTTGGGTCGCTTTAAGTAGAGTGTTTAAGGTAAACATTTGATTTTGTATTAATTAAAAACTTGACGGCGAAACGAAAGTCAAAACCAATTTATGAAACAATATTGAGGTATTTAAAGTAAAATTTTACATAACATTTTAATAAATTATTTTTTTATATTTTATTATAATTTAAGCATTATAATCCTATATATGAATCCCTCTCTGGGCACCCGCGTGGGCAACCAATGGCTGCCCAGTGTGGATGCTCAGGCTGTCCCTCGTAGGACCATACACCTTCCCTGCTGGATCTTCTGCTGACCTCTCATCCGGACGGCTATGTGGTCTCCGTTGATGCCCCTTTGGGTTCATTGGACCACTGCCTGATTCGGATTAAAGTGCCCATCATGTGCCCATTGCGGTCGCAATATGCAGGCCACCGCCGTGTGTGACTACAGGTCGGCGGATTGGGAAGGGATGCGGTCTTTCTTTGCATCCTACCCCATGGGGGCAGGTTTGTTTCTCGCTAGGTAGTCCCAACACCGTAGCAAATTCCGTCGCCGATGTGGTGCTACAAGGAATGGAACTCTTCGTTCCTTCCTCTGTGGTGCCCATCCGTGGTAGATCAAAGCCTTGGTTCGGTGGCACCTACAGAATGGCATCTTACCAAAAGCAGCAGTGCTACTGGGCCAGGGTTAAAGCATCGGTGTCTCGGAATTCAAAACCTTGCGTTTTTACGAAGGAGTATAACTCTACCGCCAGGTCCTTCAAAATAGTAATTACTGTGGCAAAGTCCGAGCACATTGGCAGAATTGGCGAGAAACTAGTTCGTCTTCCTTCGGGAACTCGTTCGTTCTGATCCCTCCACAAGGCTGTCCAAGTGGCTGTCGGCAGGTGATCTTCTTGTGTACCTCACTCATTGTGCCAATATTTCTCGGGAACACGTTGACGATTACCGGAACAAACTTGTGTCTGAAGTCGTGATTTTGTTAGACAAAATCTCGGACTGGGCCGAGTAAATTTAGTCCAGTTTAACCCCAAAAAGACACAGGGTTGCGCGTTTACTGCTTAAAAGAAATCCTTCGACGTATAACCTCGTTTTGAGAGCACTCCCCTAGTTGTCTCAGCCAGCATCGGAATTCTTGGCGTCGATATATCGAGCAACGTTCAGTTTCGCGGTCATTTGGAAGGGAAGGCCAAATTGGCCTCTAAAAAGCTTGGCGTGTCCAGTCTTATAAGGCGCAGGTTCGGCCGCACATAGAGTACTGTTCTCATCTCTGGGCGGGGGCACCACAATATCAGCTCCTTCCATTTGACCGTATCCAACGAAGAGCGGCTCGAATCGTCAACGACCATACTCTATCCGATCGGCTAGATCCCCTGGCTTTGCGAAAAGATGTTGCAACTCTTTACATTTCCTACAAGATCTACTACGGGGAGAGCTCCGAGGAATTGTTCGGATTAATCCCAGCCGCTGAATTCTACCATCGTACTTTACGGCATAGTCAAAAATTTCATCAACACCACCTTGATGCTTGGCATTCCACCACAGTGCGTTTTTCGCGGAATTTTCTGCCACATACTTGCACTTTATGGAATGAGCTGCCGTCAGCGGTTTTCCGGACCAATACGACGTAGGGACCTTCAAGAAAAGAGTCTATACCTTTCTCAAAGGCCGGCAACGCATCTGCTATTCCTCCGATATTGCAGATGTTCATGGGCGGCGGTAATCACTTACCATCACATGTGCCACTTGCTCGTTTGCCTCCTTGTTCTATAAAAAAAATATGCAGAAGAAACAGGGTTGGCGATAGCACACAGCCTTGTGGGACACCAGCGTTCACAGACTTGGAGTCCGAGCATGCACCGTCAACTACGACTTTGATGCTCCGGTCTGTGAGAAAACTAGTGACCCAATTGCAAAATTTCTCGGTAAACCCATATGATGGAAGCTTCGAGAGAAGCGCTTTGTGCCACACCCGATCAAACGCTTTTGCTATGTCGAAATTAACTGCCAGGACCTCACCCTTGCTCTCTACTGCCTCCGCCTATCGATGAGTGAAGTACACAAGAACATCACTAGCTGAGCGACCCCGACGGAAGCCGTACTGGTGGTCACTAATCAACTGGTGCTCCTCCGTTTTTTATGGACTCTATGAAGCTACGACACTTATTTGAAATTCAAATAATAACCAAAACAAAGATTAAAAAAACAATTATTGAATAAAAAAGACAAGTTTTGCAAATAATTTTACTAGATAATACAGATACACATACTCGTATGTTTCAAAGCGTCACCTGGAAGTACATTCAGCATAATGTCATGACATGTTTTGCCATGGCGCATATAACTTCTCAGTAGTTGTGCCGGAATATAAGCGTGAATACTATCTCCATAGAATCTACCATTCAAAGGTTATAATGATTAGGGAGTCAAGTGCATGCACTAGCACCTGTCCTTTCGGTCTGTAACATCAAAACTCCTCTACTGCCGCGACTCCACCTCAACTTTATCGTCCACAATGGAATGCATCTGAAAGTGGATTCACCATGCCCCATCTAAACGCCAATGTCGGGTTAGCCCTCCCTACGAAATAACGGTTGCTAGGTTTGCTCTTGGTTGCTTATCGAATGTGACGAATATACACCATTAATCTCCCCATCCGGGAGGACGTTAACATTTTTGTTAAAAATTGTCCAACAAACAATACTCCGATGGGTGATGTTTGGTGTCACAATATTGCCAAATGAGGTGATTATAATATTCAATTTGAAGTTAAGAATAAAAGGGGTCAAGGTATTCCGAGACTAACTGTTGAAGACATTTGACAACAATTTACTCACAAATTTTTCGAAGAGGGGAGGGTCTGGATTACTCGTATACCTTAATGTGCATGAATAAAGAACATGATGAATATTAAAGAAGTGAAAGAGGTATTTAAGGATCATGACACTTGGCGATCTGTTCTCTCTAGCTAGCTTATCAAGAACATTGTGAGTAATTTGCTCGAAAAGGAGACTTTTATTTATTTTTCTATTTAATTTTTATTTTAAATTGTATTAGAAAATTTTTACTTAATAATAAAGTCACATTAGGTGAAACAAAACCTCCTGATCTCTAAATAAATTATACAAAGACATACATTAAAGCCAAAGATGCCTGATAACTATCCAGGATTAGTTACAAAGCAAAGACAACAAGATCATTGACTGATATAGGTGTTTCCCTATGTCGGTTTAAACATTAAAGTATGTTTTAAAAAATATAATTCAAACAACCTATTATAAAGAAATATCAGCATGTGTCATTCCAAGATAGAGACGATTTGATAATAAATCACATATTTTTCGTTTTGTAACTACTAGCCAATCGATTTACTAGGCGTGGCAATTAAAACAAACGTTCTCGTATAGATGAGGCCTATCTACCGAAATCTATAAAGTGTTATAATGATGATGATATAATTATTGGGTAAAAATTAGAAAGATATTTAAGTAATTAATAGAACAATTTATTATTTTAGTCCTTTTATTTCGAAATATGTAATACATTAAAAGCGAGTGGCGTGACGATACACGCAATACTGGATTAGACAGAGGTCCAAGCAATTTATTTCGTTCAACACTCCTTTCACCAAAGACGAATGAGCCTATCTCCAAACAACTCATCAAACTCAGGTCTCTGGACTCTAATTCCGATCACCCAGCCACTAGTTGGAGTATGGAGAGGCCTGTGCTCCGAAGTGCACTTTACAGCCCATCATGATGATAATTGTGAATATATCAAAATCTAAGTAATAGATTGTCTTTTATTTTACATTTATATTATATTTGTTATTAGTTTGATACACTTTGCGGTCTCGATATCTCTTTGACTTGTTATTCATTCACTGTTATAAATAAATACATATATAGATAGATAGGGGCAACAACACATACATTGCTCGGATCCCAATGTAAGACGCTAAAGCACTTGAGGTATAGGAGTCGAAAACAACAAAGGCACCACAAACTTTTTTCTTCATTGATCCGTCCGGGTTTCGAACCCCGGAAACCGGTGTTTACGCCACTCGTCCACGGAGGTCGTCAATTATATATGGGAGTGAGTATAAAATATGTCCAATCGCTGTATTTGCATGTATTTTCTGTTGCCTATCCTTTCTTTATCTTTGTTGACCAAGAACAAAGCGGCGGTGAATCAATTTCATAATATTCCTGTACTCATTTCGACATACAGAGTATCGATTGAGTCATTCGGTTCTTTTCTATAAATGCGCGGTTAATTCCCGGCCGCATATCTCCCGGTTTATAAAAACGAGACGTAGTGCTGTGCGTTCAGTTTGCAACAATTGTTCTTCTCTTCTACTTTTAGATAGATTAATTGAGTAAAATGGGTTACGATTATGTTGTTTTAGTTGTTGCGTTTTTATCAATTGCTAATGCATCTATAGTGTCCATAAACGTGATGGATAACGGTAAGCTATTATTATATATTAATAATATTTATATTGATTTAAGCAATGCATGAAGACAGGATATGTGTATTCATTTACGTTAACTAAATTTATATTAACTATACTTACAAATTTTGTCTGTTCTTAATACTGTTAGATAATTACCGATGCCATGCTCCCTTTCACCGATGCTTATTTGGCTCAACCCTCAAGGTACCTTCGGAGGCAAGGTTACTCTCAACTAGACTGCCGGTTGGTCAAAAACTTCCATTCTAGACTTTAAAGTTAGGAAGTCTGTTATATTGTAAACTCATCGCAGCATGTTATACAATATCACCTACTCAAATTTTATCTAAGAAACTAAAAGATACATACAAACAAAAAACAGGCAGAGTTGATGAAAGCGTCGTCAGCCGTTTAGTTATGAAAGCTTACGTACAGACTGAGACAAACTTAGTTTGTAGTACCATGATGGGACGAAGATCGTGGATGGTTCTTACTTCACCAGTCTTCTAATTTTTTTACTTTTATTATTGGCAGAGATGTAGATTTGCTACTTTAGAATTGGATAACGAATACATTATTTTTACTAGTCAAATATTCTTTTAAATTAAAAATGTATGCTATTTATGTTAACGGTTTATGAAAGCTTATGAAACGTTAATCAGTGATCAAATAGTACATTCGTGATACTTAGTGAAGCTTGGGAACTAAGGTGCTTCACTAACTAATAAAAAATGTACAAAATACAAATAAACTGTTAATTTATAATTAGTATTTTTTTATTTAGATTTATCTCGAGATTATGATGACTGCGTTCCTCTCGAATGCCATCAACGCTGTCGCCGCTTGGGATTTCCTAGCGGTGTCTGTGTTAATGGAAAATGTAAATGTGACATCAGAAAATCTGAAGGTAACTCTATCTCTGTCCTGTATTTCTGAAAAAACTACCACTTTTACATGCGAAAACTTGTATATTTGGATATTTACATGTTAAGATGTTTGTTACTCAATCACTACTGAACGGTTGAACAGATAGATTAAATTGGTCATGGTGATAGATTATAATATGGAAGAACACACACATCAAAACTTATGTAAGATTTTTCAGCTTTTTTGTTAATACTATAACTAATGGCTTATTAATATGCATATCCGAGTAACTAGTATTACGACCTTTCTCATTCATTTATGTGTAAATGTTTTTGTTATTGATCTAAAATAATTATGGTCAAAATACCTTATGAATAATAGCTACTCAAATGAAGAACCTACTAAGACTCAAAAATTTTATTTAAAAGAAACTATTACGTATATAATATTATAAAATGCTACATACATACATACATAACGGCCTGTTAAAGTCCACTGCAGGACTTAGGAAGGATTTGCCATAATCACCGCTTTCGCACCTCAAATGCTGCTGCCCATCTTCGGTATGATTATTTTTGAGAGGTATTGATATTTTTTAGAGAAAATTATCCCGCCATGTATCGGTTGCAATAATGATATTCAAGGCTGTTTCCCTTAGTCACCTCTTACGACACCCACGGCCAGAAAGGGATTGGCAATATTCTTACGCCATTTCCACACGGTACGGTGTAAAACGCTAAGTTATCTACAAATATCAAAACTTATTAGCCATCATTTAATTTTACTTATTTAATTTTTGAACTTTAATTGAATAGAATTAAAGTCCAAAAATTATTTAATTGAATTATGATTGATGAAGCCCAAACTAAAGGGCTTCATCAATTATAATCATCATAATAAGCAATCAGACAGTCCATTAATGTACACAGGCCTCCTCGAAGCCTGAGATAAACGGTCCTGAGTCACCTACAGCCATATACTCCCCCCCCCCCCCCACTATTGTGCAAGTGGACGCTCCTACTAATAGGAGGCTTTGACGAAGGATTGCTTGAACGAGGCTGCCACTCAAAACATCACGATCACATCCAATAATTATTGTTTTAATCTATCAATAGTCCACTGCAGAACATAGACAACTCTTTCAAAACTTTTCACAAAAACCGGTCCTGTGTAGCTGCCAATTAACAAGTTAGATTTTCAAACAGATTTAGGTTTAATAAGTATCTCTAAAATATTTAACAAAAAACATTATAAACGTTATAAAAATTATTGTATTTTTTAAGAATCAACTTCACTGGATGCATCAGTTTCTTTAAGAAGTTGCAGCCCTCTTGGCTGCGACCAGCAATGCCGTAACATCGGCTTTCCGGGCGGCGTCTGTGTAAACGGAAAATGCAAATGTGATATTTTGCGAACGACGGAAGGTAACTGTAACGTTGTTCCCAAAATATCTTCGGTGGAAGGTGGGTCGAAGGACTTAATTTTCTAGACTAGACCTCTGTCTTCCCCTGTATTGGGAAATTCGTGAAGATATTTATTTATTTATTATAAAAGGTAAAGGATTCTGCCGGATTTTTATGAAGTAAGCTATAGGGTCATCAAAACACTCACCATAGTAGCCATTGAAACAAGGAAGACTAAATGGCTTAGTTGGTAAAAGAATTGCCACGATAGACCGTAGATTCTTTAAACTTTACACGTCTAATAAATAATACGTCCTCAAAAACATATTGTATAAATTTAAATGTTCTACAAAATATAAACAAATGATGTTTATTTTTTAGATTCAGTGTCACTGGATGCATCAAATTCTTTAAGAAGTTGCAGCCCTCTTGGCTGCGACCAGCAATGTCGTAACATCGGCTTCCCTGGCGGCGTCTGCGTAAACGGAAAATGCAAATGTGATATTTTGCGAACTTTAAAAGGTAAAAATCAAGCATCATCTAAAGTAATAATAATAATTATTTCATTTAAGAAAACAATGACAGTAAATATCATCACGCTATTTCCAATATCCCTGTATTATATACAGAGTACAATATGTACAGTGATCTAGACACTTAAGTCCTTCCGACCCACGTTGCAACGAAGATATTTTTGGGAATCGTTGTCCTAGAAGATAAAACAGGAAGGAACCGAACGAACGTTATCAGCTATCGGTTCATCAAATATTCACCATAGTAGCCTTTCACAGCAGCACAGTATCATCGAGATCCTCCCAAATTTCATCAAGATCTACTCAGCCACTTGGTCATAAAAACACTACATACAGACAGAAGAACTGGCATAGATGTTAAAAGCGTCCCCACGATAGATCGCAAATTATTCAAAAAGCATATTGTCATAATTGACGTTGTACAATATATAAACAAATATTGTTTACTTTTTAGATTCAGAAAAAAGTCACAGTAGCCAAGAATTTCGATTCGAGAGACCCGAGTTCGATCCCCAGGTGGCAGGCTCGTACCAATGGGTTTTTTTAAAAAAAAACCTATGTACGAATTACATCGTTGGCTTGGACATAAAGGCGGCGACGGGCTCACCACCTGTCACGTTGTCCCGAAAATATCTTCGGTGGAAGGTGGGTCGAGAGGACTTAATTTTCTAAACTAGACCTCTGTCTACCCCTGTATAGGGAATTGCGTGAAGATGTTTATTTATTTATTTATATTTATTTATTTATTTTTAGATTCAGAGTCAGTGGATGCAACAGATTCTTTGAGAAGTTGCAGTCCTCTGGGCTGCGACCAGCAATGTCGTAACATCGGCTTCCTGGCGGCGTCTGCGTAAACGGAAAATGCAAATGTGATATTTTGCGAACTTTAAAAGGTAAAAATCAAGCATCATCTAAAGTAATAATAATAATTATTTCATTTAAGAAAACAATGACAGTAAATATCATCACGCTATTTCCAATATCCCTGTATTATATACAGAGTACAATATGTACAGTGATCTAGACACTTAAGTCCTTCCGACCCACGTTGCAACGAAGATATTTTTGGGAATCGTTGTCCTAGAAGATAAAACAGGAAGGAACCGAACGAACGTTATCAGCTATCGGTTCATCAAATATTCACCATAGTAGCCTTTCACAGCAGCACAGTATCATCAAGATCCTCCCAAATTTCATCAAGATCTACTCAGCCACTTGGTCATAAAAACACTACATACAGACAGAAGAACTGGCATAGATGTTAAAAGCGTCCCCACGATAGATCGCAAATTATTCAAAAAGCATATTGTGTTAATTGACGTTGTACAATATATAAACAAATATTGTTTACTTTTTAGATTCAGAAAAAAGTCACAGTAGCCAAGAATTTCGAGTCGAGAGACCCGAGTTCGATCCCCAGGTGGCAGGCTCGTACCAATGGGTTTTTTAAAAAAAAAACCAATGTACGAATTACATCGTTGGCTTGGACATAAAGGCGGCGACGGGCTCACCACCTGTCACGTTGTCCTGAAAATATCTTCGGTGGAAGGTGGGTCGAGAGGACTTAATTTTTTAAACTAGACCTCTGTCTACCCCTGTATAGGGAATTGCGTGAAGATGTTTATTTATTTATTTATATTTATTTATTTATTTTTAGATTCAGAGTCAGTGGATGCAACAGATTCTTTGAGAAGTTGCAGTCCTCTGGGCTGCGACCAGCAATGCCGTAACATCGGCTTACCGGGCGGCGTCTGCGTAAACGGAAAATGTAAATGTGACATTTTGCAAACCATACAAGGTAATAAATCAAAAAATAAAATAATATAAATGTCTTCACGCAATTCCCAATACAGGGGTAGACAAAGGTCTAGTCTAGACAGTTAAGTCTTTGACCCACCTTCAACCGAAGATATTTTCGGGACAACGTGACAGGTGGTGTGCCCGTCACCATCTTTATTTTAAAAAAATCAAGCGTTGTCAAAATTATAAATTAAAAATATATAATAGTAATGATTTCATTCAAGAAAACCATGTTATCATTTAAGTACTATTGACTCAATAGGCCCTGAACAAGTGAAAATAAAAACTATTGTTTGTTTGTTCGTTATGAGCTGCCGTACCGTTATCCTATTGCGGTAAAACTTTTTCAACTTATTGCATGCCGCGCCTTTTTACTTTTACTTTTCTCTTTGGCATTTCTTTTGCGACAGCAAAACGCTGGCTAATTTGAAATAATAATATTCTATCGTAAACGACTTATTTCTTTAGGAGTAATCTGAGTTTGTAATAATACACTTACTCCAATACCTAGACAACCCCATAGCCTAGTTACCCTGTTTCCTATAGTGTGAACAACGTCGTATAATTATTTATCTATATAATTAAATATCAATGTATATTCTGCAATTATCTAAACACTAAGACGGTGTTGATACAACTTATAAATAGCGGCAGCGCAAAAGGTACGCCTATAGAAAATGTTCTATTTGGATAAGAACTTTTCCCTCTGATTCACAGTTTAGTAGATAAAAAAAACTTTGTTTTCTATATTTTCCTATAAAAAGTGACTGCTACAACTGCTATAAACACTTTCAAACAAGTGATATCCGAAGTATTGACCAGCCTTCAGATTATGGTGAATTTATGAAAAATCCGTAGTTATCCTGCGCTCTCTATACCTTCGTAATCGAAACAAACTTAATTATACTTTGTATAAGTTTCTTCCAACCATCCATAGTATTTTAAACACACATATTTTTCTGTATACTGAAATTTTGCGTATAAATAACTTCATAAATAAATACATAGATAGGGACAAAATGTAGAAAAAGAAGTTTTCTACATTGACTCCTCCGGGAATTGAACCAGGGAACATAAGTGACAAAACCTTGAAAACCCGCGTATACTTCAGTCACAGAGGTTGAAGAGTACAGTAATAGTAATCAAAGTTTCAGGTGTCAACGACGAGGGCGCAGAGGAGTATAGTGACTGCAGTCCACTAGATTGCGATCAGCTATGTCGGCGCATTGGATTCCCTGGCGGTGTATGTGTGAATGGCAAATGCAAATGTGATATCATAAAAAAAGTCGAAGGTACCCGACATCTAAATTTAAAATTATATAACTAACGCTATTAAATTTTTCATTTTATTATCTAAAACTTAAGTTAATTTACAAAGAAATAAACCTCTTTTCTGGTTACAAAAGGAATCGGATCAAAATTTTAAAATCGTAAAATAATTAACTAGTACGCAGTTTAATTTTCATAAAGGTTTTCTTTTATTTAAGAGATACTTTGCTTCATTAAATACGAGGGTACCCTTGAACTTCTTAGTATATTTTTATTATATTATTTCAAAATAGTTTCCATTCACATCAATATATCGCTGCATTCGATAGAACCACCGAAAAAAAGCACTTTGCACACTCGTCCTTCGATGGCCTTCTGGAATGTAGCCACTGCTTCCTTGGCGTCCATAAAATGTTTTCCTCGAAGGTTTTCTTTTATTATCGTGCAAGGTCGGGGTCATACGCCGGGTGACAAAGCAATTTCACGTCTGACGATGCCAAATAGTCAATCGTTCGCCTGGTGGTATTCGAGTAGGCGTTTTCATAGTGTAGAAGGATCCTACTGCGAGGTCGTTTCTTTCGAACTCTTTCCAAGACAAGTGGCAAACATTTGTTAGTATACCATTCCGCAGTAACTAACTTTTGATCTTCTAAAACAATGGTCGCATAATGACCGATTCCGAAGAATGAGGCCACCATCATTTTTTCCTACACTTCGACCTCTCTTCAATTTAGTTGTCTTTAGGGTTCTGATCATAGCAATAAATCCAGCTTTCGGCACCCGTATGTCGAACACAGCGTTTGAGTCACCTCCGTTAAATCTTTTCACCAATCAACATAACGACGTTTTTGGGCCTCGGTCAAACATCCACCGGACACATAGCTTCCTAACGCCTAAATGTTTGTGGAGAATTTTGTGCACTTGAGCCATACTGATGACTGTGTGAATGGCACTGAATGCCCTAAGCTTGCCCAAATCTGCTAATAGGTTACTCTTAGATCAGTCTCTATAGAAGGCCGTCGTCCCTCACGCCGAGCATCGTTAGGATTGGTGCGACCCCGTTTAAACTCATTAAACCAGCCAATCGAAGTCTGACATAATATTCTTGTTGAATTAAATGACACCGAAAGTCATAAAAAATCATAGTACGAATCGCGTTAAATTCATACTGGCGTGACACAGGCAAATTTCAATTTGCCGCCAAATCGTCAAACATGTGACCAATTAATGAAATTAGTGCTCAATACTATTAGCATAGAGTTCAATTTAAACATATTTTTATTATATTCTTTAAAAGTGGGCAGTTCTAAAAACTATCAGTGTCGCCCTCGTATACGACATCGATATAAAAAAATGCTGAGAGGGGCTTTCCTACAATCTGACTAATACGACAAGCTGGGTAATAACTCAATCTTTGGAATGATTGATAGAATCGATCAATGATTCCATTATTTTTAAGAAATTTGGATTTAAAAAATGTTGTCCAATAGATATTAATGACGGGATGACCTCACTTCATATATCTCTCGCCATTATATCTCAAGAATATTTAAATACAAATTTATATTATATTTATAAATTGTTATGTATATTTAATAATTTTTAATATGTATAATAAGTCACGATAGCTGAGTGGTTGGGTGGTCGGAATTTCGAGTCAAGAGACTCGAGTTCGATCTTATGTACCTACTAATTACATCGTTGGCTTGGACATAAAGACGGCGACGGGTTCACCACCTGTCACGTTGTCCCGAAAATATCTTCGGTGGAAGGTGGGTCAAAGGGACTTAACTGTCTAGACTAGACCTCTGTCTACCCCTGTATTGGGAATTTGAATTTGAACTTAAAATATTTTATAATTTTTATTATATTATAGTCACGATAGCCGAGTGGTTGGGTGATCGGAATTTCGAGTCGAGAGACCCGAGTTCAATCCCCAGGTGTCAGGCACATACCAATGGGTTTTTCAAAAACTTATGTAAGAATATCGTTGGCTTGGACATAAAGACGGTAACGGGCTCACCACCTGTCACGTTGTCCCGAAAATATATGCGGTGGAAGGTGGGTCGAAGAGACTTAATCGCCTAGACTAGACCTCAGTCTACCCCTGTATTGGGAATTGCGTGAAGATATTTATTTTATTTTATTTATTATATTGTTTTATTCAAATTCAAATTATTAATTTCTCATAAACCTTGCCAATCTATTAACATTTTTTTATATCTGTATGTTCTTCCACCACAGACATACAAAATAAATGGCAAAAAAGTTCAGAAAAAAAATAATTTCTAAACTATTCCTTTCAGACGACCACGGCATATTCCAGAATTTTAGAAAAACTGCGTCTCTTCCATTTGTGACACTATGTGTAAGCGAATGCAAAATCACGGTGGATCGTGTATTTTTGGCGATTGCAGATGTTGGTAATCTTATTCGGCCATTGTATTATTACAATTCCAGATAACTAAACAATCGTTTTATTTTCTACCCATACTTTAATATTATAAAGAAGAAAACGTAATTTCTTATTTTTCATTTGCTTTCAATATGAACTACTAATGTGATATCCAAAATTTTGTGTTAAAACAGAGTATTTATCTAAAAGTAACACTGGCTATGTAACATTGTACAAAGATTGATAGGAAAAATACAACGTAGAAAAAAGTTTCAAAATCCTGTAGGAAATTTCCCTTGTTTCTGAAGTTTATCTACGATATATTTGAATTGTTCCTCTTAAAAAGTTTTACAAAATAGTACGCTCAAAATCTATTCTTCTGATAAGGTAGACTTGCAATTCATATTTTATATTAAGATTATTAAATAAAAATATTGTGTTATTTAAAATACTGTTTTCTCTTATCATCAATCTTTATTCAAATAAGTATATTGTACTATTATTTATTCTAACCATCGTTATGTAATATAAATTAGAATAAAATTATCTTATACTATAAATGATTTCATCGTATAGATTATAAGATATGCTTGCACATTTACATGTAGAAGTTTGTTAAACTCCTCTGCAGGACATACGAGTTAGCTTCTCTCGTAAGGCAGAGTTGGCCATAAATGTGTCACTTGGCAAGCGGCGTTCTCAGTACCAGACATCTTGCACCTCACACGTCACTGGTCTGCAAAATTTTGGTCCGAAATATTTCGAAGTGATTATTCCTCTAGACTACGATAGCTACGGAAAGAAAAGGGATACTATATCCTTGCTCCGGAAAGCACACGGTAATCATAACCATCTCATAGTATATCAGAACAAAAATAGATTTCTTGCGGATAGCGGCGTTAATGGTTCAAAATACATGGTAAAAATGCTATGATATGGAGTGTAGCTCGTCTATCTGGTACAGCAATCACTAATCTGATCGAAAAAATATTCTGAAAAAGCAGCTTAAAAAATATTTAAACCAAAATTGGGTAAATGAAAGACGAATACACCGGAGAATTGATTAGGGATGGTCGAAATTGCGATTCCTTGCAGAATGTCCTTTAAATGACATGACCCATTTCGTATGTTTTATTGGTCGATGAACCATTTCTAAAACGAAATAATAATAACCGTGAAGTAAGCCAAAACTATCTTTCGAAGACCAAGTGAGCCAATTGTTCGTAGAGAGAATGGTTAAGATTACCTTCTCGGACAGCTAGACGTGCGTGTATGAAGAAAATGATGAATTTAAAAGAAGCAAAAGTGGTATCTATTCTCTTGGCGATCTGTTCTCACGGGCTACCCCGACAGGGAGTATGCGTGAAGATATTTAATTTACTTTATGTTAATAATCACAAGTACCGTTTTTTATAACCTACCTATTGTACAACAGATATTGAAAGGATTTTCCCTGTGATTTTGAGAGGAAAACAGTTAAAATTAAATACTTACGACCCATATTCCACACACATCGTATACCAAATTTGTTTTATTTTAAATATAGACTATTATATATGGCAGATGAAACAAGCGAGTACGCTTGTTTTACATGTCTTTTAGTAAAAAGTACCCACTAGAGTAACTACCTGCACAAAATCGCGGTGAGTCGCTGGATGCAGGTGCCTGAAGAGGTGCCGCTATTTGAGGTGAGTCCCTATGATGAGTGAGATGGATTGCCTTACAGTCCGTAAATATGTTAGCTATATTATGTAAATACATTTAAAACCGGAATACAACACTTTTTGCACTGCCGTTTAGAGATTAAAAAGAATGTGGCTAGACCATTTCCAAACAAAAAAGTAACTACCGATTAATATTAAATAAATCTTCACGCCACTCCCAATACAGGGGTAGACAGAGGTCTAGACAATTAAGTCGTTTCGACCCAGCTTCCACCGATGATATTTTTGGGACATCATGACATATGGTGAGCCCGTCGCCTCTCAATATCCAAGCCAACGATATAATTCGTACATAAGTTTTTGAAAAAACCCTTTGGTACGAGCTGTGCCATGAGTACCTGGGGATCCAACCACTGGGCTATAGTGATTTTAAATATATAATATTAATATATTAGTATAAATATTAACGATGTCACACACAAGTTTACTAAATAAAAATTTATATTATTGTTATAAGAATACTTACGAAGCGAGTAAAAAAAGAAAATTTAACTTAAAGTTTGATATTTCGGTCACTAGAAGTTCAGCGAACAAAAACTTGCAGTACGTTACTAAAAGACCTAATACCTAGATGCTGAAAATCGCACAAAGACTAACAGAAAAACGATTACTTCTACAAACAAAGCTCTTATTGCGTAAGCTTTGTATTTTCCTGCCAAGTTTATTACTTTAGGATTAAACTAAAATGTGCCACAGATATTAAAGTTGGTTCGGCTGTTAGGAATATAGTATTTGAATAATTAATTCAGTATTGATTTTTGAGTCAATAAAATTTAAGACGGTAAAAAAAATATCTTCACGCCATTCCTACAGGCCAAGTAGGCTGAGATCTAGTCTAAACAATTAAGTCCCTTTGACCTACCTTCCACCGAAGATATTTTCGGGACAACGTGACAGGTGGAGAGCCCATTCCCCGTTTTATATCCAAATCAACGATATATAACCAAAAGATTATTATTATAGCCGGCCACCTCGGAATCGAACTCGGGTCTGCTGGCTCGAACTTTGTATTTATTACATAATATTTTGAATATTTATGAAATGGTGTTTATTATACGTATGTTTTTTTTATATTTTATTCATTTTATCGTATTGTAAGGATTTTTATTTTTATAAGTATATAAACCCGCCCAGACAAAATAAAAATAAATATCTTCATGCATTCCCAATACTGGTGTACACAGAGGTCTAGACAATTAAGTCCTTTCACCGAAGATATATTTGGGACAACGTGACAGGAGTTGAACCAGTCGCCGTAAACCCATTGGTATGAGCCTTTAGGATAGAACTCGTTTCTCACGACTTGAATTCCGATCATCCAACCACTTGGCTATCATGGCTATAACCCACACAGACGAGAACATATAAATAAGTATCCTCTAAATAATAAATAATGTAACATAGATAGGTACACTATCACATACATTACTCTTGTCCCAAGTAAGAACCTGATGTATTTGAACACACCCATTTAGTGTGTTTATGAACTAATATGTTAATGACAATAAACCCTAGGAATATAGTGATCGCTCCCATGGTTTTTCTAGAAAGAAATCCTTTTTTTATATCGTCATAAAAATGGACAAAGTTTTGCCAGTTTCTTCTCCGTTCGAGGAACGTTATGAGAAAACGGTCGTAAATTAAAAATAAATGATTTCCAATAAATGCATGTATATTCGTATTTCGATAAATAAAGTATTCGATTTGATTGATGTATTGAATTTCCAAAAAATCGTTTTCTGATTTAATCAAAGTTTTATGAATCATCTATCTTGTCAATAATACTCTGTTACAAACGTGACTAACCAAGATATCCAAGTTTGTTTTGTTTGATTTAGCGACGCTTATGACAAATGGAGTAAGTTTTGGTAACTTTTAATGAAATTCTCAAGTATTTTCTTCTAAAACAATTAGGAAGAAAGTCGTAAAAACCCTGGAAGACAAGATTCATGCAAAAACTACTTGCTTATGTTATGATAACTTTAACGTTAACGTTTTTACATAGTTACTTTACCGATAGTGTAATCACTAAGTTAAATTATAAAATTAGGCTTGCATTCTGCATTCTGAATAAATAATTTATTGAATATTCCTAAATATTTTATGGTGGCGATGTTATTTTTAACTAATCTATCAATTAAAAATTAATTAAAATAACAAAAAATCATTATTTTCATACACAGTTTATGTCGAATGAAAGTAGAGATTTCCAAAAGCAAAAAATAATTCTTATTGAGAAATATATAAAGAAGAAATAAATGAATGAAGGACAAACATTTGTTGTGTGGAAAACAAACCGTGTGAGATTCTCAACAAATCAGTTCTCGAAATTTTTCGATTGGAACTATATGTCACAAAGCGCACGACGCTTTCTTCACAATAATTTATTTCATTTCTTTATTAGGAATTATTTTTAATTACAACAAAAAACAAGCTTTGTTTTTTTAAAGAATGTTTTATTTTTAACATTTTAGTCATTTATATTTAAAACGAATAAGTGTAATATAAATATATACAAAAAGGAAATATAAATACATATTGTTATGGAACATTAGTTCTAATTTTGTGATGACTTCGGTTAGTATTAAAAGTATTCTGAGTTCAATTTAGTGACCTTAATAAAAAATTAATAAAAATAGTATTCAAATAAATTCCATCTCAATTTATAAAATCTTTCTCATAAACTAATTAAATATTTTAGTTTTTACATTCTAAAATCATATTATAGTTTAAATAATAATAATTATACTGTCTTTAGTAAATTTGATTTTATTTCTAATAATGGAATACTTCTTTGGAAATTAATGTTTCTAAAATATCTAAGTTTGAAATATCAAACTTTAATTTAATATAAAGTGTTTGATATTTAATTATCAAAACAAGTTAGTAAAGTCATGAAACACAGGTCTTGTTCTCAAAAGGCCGTAATCAGCAATGTTAATTAAAACTTTAAAGTTTGTTGGCTGATGGAGAAACGTTTTGAAATAGAAGATATTTCAAGGTCAGTCAGCGTAAATATTACGTTACTTTTGTATCATGAACACTTTATATATTTAATATAACTTTATTACTATTATATACATAAGTAAAAGTAAACGATTTACTCAAATGTAGATATCTACTTGCGTTCGAATCTAGGACGTGCAAATCATCGATCAGATAGGATAACTACTAAGCCATTAAGTCATCGAAACGTCATAGGCTTCTAACAAAATCATACAATTTAAGCCAATATTCGAGAATGAAATTGTAAATCATAATAGTACCAAAGCCTAACTTTTTTTTTAATTTTTATCAATATGTATTAATTGCCTTACTCAAGAATGCCAAGAGTTACGATAGTCGAGTGCTAAGGTGGTCGGAATTTCGAGTCAAGAGAACTGAGTTCGATCCCCAGGTGGCTGGCTCTTACCAATGGGGTTTTCAAGACTTCTGTCTACCCCTGTATTGGCAATTGCGTGAATATATGTATTTATTTTTATTTGTTAATTGCCGCCAGTAATATACATTCATATTTATGTCACATTGTTATTATAGTCTATTTTTAAAATATTTATTACAGCGATGCTTATTCCAATTATTTCGTTACATTTTCAGGTCATTTTATTGAAGGAAACCCAAACAATCCGGCGAATTAATGTTACGCAAACAATCTTCAACCTCAGCGGACGCAATGTAAATAGGTTGAGTATAATTAATAATGATTTAGTATTTAGTTTTCTGGGAATAATTAACATTTGTGTATTTTTCCATTCATTTCTTCCTCCCTTTTACCTTTTGTTGTTTGTTCCTGCCATGAAGATAGGTTATGGCTTCCGAGTGTACACACGTATAAAAGTACATATATACATAGAGACAACATCACATACATTGCTCCGATCCCAATGTAAGATGCTAAAGTACTTGTGGTATGGGAATCGGAAACAACGAAGTCATCACAAACACATGTATATATTGGTTTCATAGATCTAGGGTAAAAAACCAAAATAAAAGATCAAAATTTTGCATAGTGCTCCGGCATGCTCCCTACGCAAGTTCGATTGACACTTCTTAATTTAAAACAAATTCCTCACTTGTCGAAATACTTAGCTCCGCCTCTCCACGTGAGTTTTAGTTATTCACCGCAGTCCAAAAATAGTTTAATATATTATATTATATAGTTCCAATAAGAATTCTTGAAACTTACAAGCGCGTATATTCTTTGTGCTTGACGACATGCGTGGGTGTTTTTCATTTCATTTTTTTAAGAAAAACATTGTACAACGTGAAATAAAAGAAGTCATCTGCCTATTTTAATCTATTCTTGAAACGCTTAGGGAAATAGTAAAGAAAAATTCATTGTCTTCTTTCTGATGTACATTCTCATTACTCTGTTAACAAGCCGCTCGGCGCACTGCCGGTGTAAATTATCAGTGAATAAAGTACCTGATGGATGCTTACTCCTCTGAAGAATTCTGTCGTGAAAAGCCTAAATTGAAAATTAAAACTAGGAGATCAAAGAATATATAAAAACGACATTCTATCAAAATCAGGTTGGTGCCGAACTGCAGTGTCTATTATACAAGATGTCTGGTACTGTGCAAAAACTATATCCCACTGCGTTCGTACTGTTTATGTACTATACCCACTTGCCGAGCAATAACACTATAGGAATGACAAGACATTAAGGTCAAATAAGTAAGTAAGTAGTGTGTAAAATGTAAAAGTTGTGGTGTAGATACGGCGTTGGAATATACCATCCCCTTTGTTCCCATGGAGTTAGTAAGAGTACAATAACGATGGCAGGATAACCAACTCAAAAATACCAGACCAAAATTCAGCAGACCAGTGAGGAGAAGTAGCATCTGGTGCAACATGCCTGGTACAACGATCGCCAATACGCTTCTCAAGCGTGGGTCTCAGTGAACTAAGGGGGCGTTACGATGACGATACGATGACCAAGGTCAAGTAATAACTGTATGTTTTAAACATTGTGTTATTTTGGTGTAACCTCTGAAGTAAAAGCATTTCTCTCACAATATTCCTTTTTAAAGTATTAATTCAATATTTTTTGTTTCTAAAATATGAATATTTTAAGTGTACTAGAAATAGATACATAAAGCAATGATTAGTTTCTGTCAGAAGCTTACACAGATGTGGTTGAATCTGGCGAAAGGCTTTCTTTGAATATCTCTTGGGGCAAAAGTTAGGATATTATTCAGAAACTCTCAAGAACTAACATTATTTATTGTATTACATTACCGCGTTTACTTCACTGTGGTGCCTAAACTTTATAGGGGCTTTTCAATTATAGCATCTGTAATATTTATTTATTGTGACACTTTTGAAACCTGTAATAATTTTCAAACGTAAATAATTTGGGACAAATATAATTTATAAAAGGTTTTCATGGTGTCACCAGCTCTGAGGTTCAATTCCCGGACAGCTGTATATAGAAAAAGCTCTTTTTTTAAGCTTTTATATTGTCTCGGGTCTGGGTGTTCGTGCTACCTTCTTTGTTTCTGTTTCCATATTATGTTATGGAAAGTAGTTATGACTACTTTAGCTACTTACTTTAGAATCAGAGTGTCCACGTCTATGTATTTATTTATTTTTTTAACCTCTACTAGCTTTCCGTCTGCGGTGAGAATTTGCATTAAATTTGTTCTCATTGAACATCTACATCTCGAAATGAGTACAATGCTTAATTACAAATCAATCGTGTGTATAGTTTCTGAGGTCATGGAGGTAAGGAAGAGGAGGTTGATGTTTGTATTTCGAATATGTAATAAATATAAAAATATAAAGTTATCTATAATAATAATAAAAGTTTAGCCTTAATGACCTTCGTCTTATGGTAATAAATCACCGAACCCTATGAACATCCAGCACCAGAGGAGCTCCAGCTGTTTTGTCTTCCTTGAAGAAAAGAGTTGCGCTAGGGTAAGGAAAAGAGCGTATATATATATATATATATATATATATATATATATATATATATATATATATATATATATATATATATATATATATATATATATATATATATATATATATATATATATATATATATATATATATATATATATATATATATATATATATATATATATATATATATATATATATATATATATATATATATATATATATATATATATATATATATATATATATTTCAGGTGTGTTACATACACATTACCCAGAAATTACTGTATTGAAAATAATGCTTTAAAAAAATTTAAATATTTTTAAGCTTTCGAAAGCTTATGACTGAATGAGGAAATGGAAAAAAATTAAATTATTAAGCTAAAATAAACTTTTAAAACCTTTTTCGTATCAATGAAGTATCTGTCAAACTGTCTAATTCTCAATTTAATTTTGCTGCGGTAACAGAGATTTTGGAGAAGAGCCAAAATTAATTTTATCAATTTGTCAAATTTAGTCATAAAACAAGTGGGTAAATGTAATGATAAGTGTTATTATTGAGATTATGAAAAAGCGATACGCTACGCACGTTTCAGTAAAAAAAAATTCAGAAAAAAGTAATTTTTTATATTTCGACTATTTATATTTCGGTACTGTATGATTTTTGTTGTAATTCGTCAGCAAATAGTATGCAGGGATGGTTAGTTGCATTTGTTAAATCATTTTATATATTTTAAAAATAAAAGAGGTCCTATTACACTGCCCTGTGGAACTCCACAATTATTCGAAGTATGTATGTATCTGGGTTCAAGTTTCTTCACTAATAAGAATGCAATTTAAATGAGTTTTTAAATAAATTAGAAATTATGTCTCAGATTTGTTCTATTATAATTCGGTTCGTTCGCGGTTAAGGTTTTGTTACGTCGTGGAAGAAGTACAGACCACATTAATTTGTCTTAATTTTATATCTTTATATACACATATATTTCCCGGTATTGGAGTATACCAAGGTCCACATAGCCAAAAGACTCAAGCTGGATCTCTGGAGATCCAACTCGAGAGTTATGTATGACAGTTACCAAGTTGACCAGGCAAGACATCCTGCACGACAGATACACAAACTCAACCTTGAGGCACTAAAAGTGTTCCTATTCGTGAGTAAACGAGATATGCGATATCAGCCGGATATCTACGTCTTATTTCCCAGACCAAATTAACGCAGACCTGTGGCGAGCAGTTGCGTCTATGGCGAGAAGTGTCAGGCACAACCGTCAATTCGGCTGCCCGGCGTGGTAATAATGGCAAATCTTCCTTACAGGGGAGGCCTGTGTTCTACAGTAGACTTTTCAGGCATATAAATATTGTGTGTATGAATATACCATACCGTCTTGAATATTACCCGGCGATAGGCTCACCACTTGTCACGTTGTCCCAAATAAGCTCCGGTTAAAAGTGGATTGAAAAGACCTTGTCTAGACCTCAGCCTAGGCCATTACGGGAAATTGCTTGAAGATCTGAAAGTTATTTTTGACAGAAAATTATTTTATTTCAGAATTGGTTTTTTTACTGTTTTTGGTTTATTAAACAGTCACGATAGCCGAGTGTTTGGGTGGTCGAAATTTCGAGTAAAGAGACTTGAGTACGATTCCCAGGTGGCAGGCTCGTACCAATGGGGGTTTCAAAAACTTATATACGAATTATGTCGTTGGCTTGGAAATAAAGATTACCTGTCACGTTGTACCAAAACCTCAGCAAAATGTGGGTCGAATGGGCTAAATTAACTAATAAACTAGTAAGTGAAGATACACTGATAATAGAGTCACCCCCTTCGATTCCAGTCCATTCACTTGATTATCTGCTTTGTTTTAATAAATACAATAGCTTCAAACAAAACGAATTATTTTAGCTCAACAAATCATACAAGTTTTACATTTTGTATATACACTTAGGGTCACAGGTTCAAGCTATTTTATTTTGGATAACAAAACAATATGAAACATTAAACTAACTGGCCGCTCGGACCGTACCACAAAGGGTGTGTAATTTGATATTAATGGAACAAAAGAGGCTGCTTGTAACTTCAAACGCTTAGGAAGGCCTTTTTAAGTGATATTAAACCAATATTTGTATTAAGTTAACCTTTAAGGGAGAAAATTTTGATCCTTAAATAAACGAAGAAACTCGCACCGTTGCTTCTTTTTTTAAAGAATAACAACTCTATTTTTCTATAAAAAAAATTATTATTCTTTATTTTTTATCTTCACGCAGTTCCTAAAGTTTCTTCTGCTTTGTTAAGGTCTGAACTCCGATGATCACTCCGAGTATATGACTACCGTGAGAGTAAGGCGTGACCTGGATGTAGTTGTTGCTGTTGCTGTAAAATATTAACTTTAACATGACTTTTTTAATCGTGGCAGATTACTCACTTATCATACTTATTATAGATAATGCGAAGTTCCTGACGTAGTAACCAGACACCTTCTTATAATCCTTTACATACCATTAAAATTCATCCTTTTTTTGTCATACATGCACGACTAGCTATCCGAGTAGTCTGACCCTCCGCTCTTAGAGCAATTTCCTCACATGGTCTTCAAAAGTTTAAAGTGATTTTTTGAAGTTGGCAGATTAATTCCCGTAAATATTTTGTCGCTTACCTTGTGGTAAATAGACATGGTATGTGTAAATATCAACCTAAATTTATCATGTCGGTCTAGATTCTAGTTTGAATTCAAAACATTACACGGCGTTCAACGGGAAATTAATTATTTCACTCGTTAATTGCGCGGCAACGAGCTAAAATTTACGTGACAGGACGTGTAATCATTAAGCATTTAAATTTTGGTGTTATTAATGATAGCAATGCAAGACAAGAATACATTTTCAGATTACAATAACTAGTACAATTATTTTTTGTTTACACCTTAGACTAAAGACTACAATGGGCGGACTTAAAGCCTGGCGGCATTCTCTTCTTGGCAAAGGGTGGCAAGTGCGAACTAAGAAATATAAAAAATAAGAAAAAATTAAAAAAAATGTTTTATGCATTTTTATTGATTTTTAAAGCATATTAATGCTGATCTTTTATGTGATTAAATTAAAGAGAAAATTTTTTTATTTCAACTGACAATGTTTTATAATAATAATAATAATAATTTATATATAAAAGTTATCCATATTTAATGGTTAGTAATCCGGTTAGTAACAATTTTAATTAAAACTTTATTAGTATTGTCAGTTTACATATATTTTACCAAATATCATTTGTAATTTTGTTAAATATCTTGTGTTGCAATCCCTATCCAGTGGTTCTGGACGGGGCAGCCACTTCTAACAGAATTTTAACGCTATTCCAAATACTAAAAAAAAAAATAAAAGTGAATTTTCTCTCCTGTCTTCAGTGCAGTATTAGTCCTATATACGCGCCGTACATTTCAACGTGACTAAATGACCATGAAAATACGCTAGTATAAGCAAGTGTGGACGGTCCACGCAAATATTTATTCGAGTTCTCTCATATGTAATCACACAAACCTAAAAGCTGAAACGGGTATTTTATTTTTAATAATAAAAAAAAAAAAAAAAAAAAAAAGTATCTTCACGCAATTCCCAATACAGGGGTAGACAGAGGTCAAGTCTAGACAATTAAGTCCCTTTGACCCACCTTCCACCGAAGATATTTTCGGGACAACGTGACAGGTGGTGAGCCCGTCGCCGCCTTTATGTCCAAGCCAACGATGACATTCGTACATAAGTTTTTGAAAAAACTCATTGGTACTGCCACCTGGGGATCGAACTCGGGTCTCTCGACTCGAAATTCCGACCACCCAACAACTCGGCTATCGTGACTTTTTAATAATAATAAATAAATACATATTTAGGTAGGTACAACATCACATACGTTGCTCCGATCCCAATGTAAGATGCTAAAGCACTTGTGGTACGGGAATCGGAAACAACGAAAGCACCACAAACACCCAGACCCGAGAGAGAGTAGAAAAAGTGGTTTTTCTACATTGACCTGACCGGGAATCAAATCCGGGATCTCGTATATGACGTATTTTTATGAAATAGTTAATTATGTATAAATATTTGTAATTACTTAGCAAAATTTTTCTACTTCACTTGCTCGACTTTTACACATTTTTAATTTTTTTTTTACATAAAAACACAAGAATCATTTAATGTTTATTTAGAGCAACACATTGATTTGTGTGCCAGCAATCATATGGAATTAAAATATAAAATAATATCGATATAATATACACGTAGAATAATGTTAACGTTTAAAATATGTAACATACTGTACTTACAAATTGTACGTTTGTACTTACAAATAAGAGCTCCTGTATGTTTATTGTATGTACGCAAGTAGAAGTAAATAAGCACAAAAGCGACAGGGTCCAGACTGAATATAACAAACAAAATATGTTTAATAGTCTAAACTTGTACTATATACAAAAATTGAATCACCATAATTGACTGATTTAAAAATGTCATTCATAGTAACAGATGTTATTAGGTTATGTAATACATGACGCATTCTCGTTGATATATATATATATATATATATATATATATATATATATATATATATATATATATATATATATATATATATATATATATATATATATATATATATGTATATATATATATGTATATATATATATGTATATATATATATATATATATATATATATATATATATATGTATATATATATATACCTGTTACTATAAATGACATTTTAAATCAGTCAATTATTTAATTTTATTTAATATCTAAATGCATAAAACATTTTTTTTAATTTTTTCTTATTTTTTATATTTCTTAGTTCGCACTTGTCACCCTTTGCCAAGAAGAGAATGCCGCCAGGCTTTAAGTCCGCCCATTGTAGTCTTTAGTCTAAGGTGTAAACAAAAAATAATTGTACTAGTTATTGTAATCTGAAAATGTATTCTTGTCTTGCATTTTTTTTAGGTTTTTATCTAAAAATCCGGAGGTATAAACAGTTGGAAGAACCAACCAATATTCATTATTTTGTTATGAAATTAATTTTAATAAGCTTTATTATATCTTCTAATTTTAAAAAAATTTAAAAATTCGCTTAGAATTTGTTGATGCGAAACCACTTTCTGTATAATAACTGTCCAGAAAAAAGAAGCTTCCAGAGCCGTTAAGTTTAAGTTATTGCTCAAGTAAGTCGACGGGGTTATTCTCTATTAACTTTAAGCATAACTTTGGTACAGGAGAATAGAAAAGCTTTTTTGTTATTTTTCCGAATGTAATGAAGTATGTTTATTTAAATGAAAAAAAAAATCAAATACATGAAATCAAACTCTATTTATATTATAAAATATAAGGAAAATTAAATACTTCAAGGCTGCTTTACTTTTAGAATCTGACACATTTCCTACGTAAATAAATATACAAACCATTGGTTCACCACGATATCACGATCGACAAATTACACAACGAGACATAAACCTCTATTTTCATATTATCTATAATATTTGTTATAATCACCATCCCAGTCTGACTGTTCCACAAGATCACAACATAAGGTACATTGTGATCTTTTGGGACGGTCCATACAAGCTAGATATAAGAGATGCAAGCGAACAAAAATAAAAAACTAAAAAAAAAATTAAATACGTAATACAAAACCACGTACGTACGTTTTTTTGTCACTGATTCTATGATTTCAAAATCTCCGCGGATCCCTTTAAGTTCTCGTATGAAATTTGAGCCCAATCCGGACTTTCAATACTTATAAATCAATATCCGTCAATCAAAATCAAGTTTCTTTTCATCTGCTGTATGTAACTCATCTTATCCTGTCAATCGCTATATAATCCTGGGTTGCTTGTTAAGCATGAATATAGGCAAGGTAATATAGGCAAGGTTCAAATATTATTTGAACCTTGCCTATATTACCATTTTTCTAATTTCATCTATAGCTTCATAAACAGTCACCCTAGCCGAGTGGATAGGTGGTTGGAATTCGAGGCAAGAGATCAAAGTTCGATCGCCAAGGTTCGTACCATGGATTTTTTAAAAACTTATGTACGATTTATGTCATTGGCTTGGATATTAAGACGGAGACGTGCTCACCACCTGTTACATTGTCCCAAAAATATTAAAGGTGTGTCGAGAGAACATAATTGTCTAGACCTCTGTCTTACCCTGTATTGGGAATGGCGTCAAGATATATTTTTATAGCTTCAGCTCAAGTATACCCATAAAACTATACTTAGCAAAATTATGAATTGTTTTAAGTAGTTATTTTTCAGTTAATATAGCAGAGTGAGATTATACGTTAGAGGATGGTGCTTTCTCTAGACTTGGATATAAACTATGTTAAAGTTACGAAGTAGAATTTAATCTCAGCTTGTCCGTGGCTAACTAAGTAAATTAAATGTTTCCCTCATACAGTTGCGTATGCAGTAATAATATTATGTGTAAACGCCTTAAAAGTTAATCTTTTCAGGGTAAAAACTTTACCACCATTGTGATTTGAAAGACAGTAAAAAAGTTACACATAAAAGTAACAAAACGTGTTTTTCTCTTAATTAAAATTATTCATTGACATTTGGATTTTTTTTCGTGCCCTCATCCGATATATTTCAATTATTACTAAATATTTTTGAATTATATTGGTTTTTGCCAATTTAAGCATTGTATAGTAATTATATTTTCCTTGAGGTTTTTTCTTTAAGGCTCCCTGAAATTTGAATCTAAATTACATTACGAGTGTGACACTATAAAATAGTACAGTTAAATAGCTGTTAAAAGTTTGTCAAATCAGTATCTTAAAGGGGCAACTTGAAGAATGACCAGTTTTCACAACACCTATTACTTTGTGAAATTTGTAAAAGTTTACTTGATGGCCCATTTAAATTTATTGTATAAATATATTAAATGGTTAGAAATACCGTCTCAGTTCTTCAAAAGTCTCTGATTTAATATTTATTTCTGTTTATGCCTTTGTCAGATAATTAGAAAAAAAAATAAAAAATGTTGCGATATCGTACATTGTTTTTCTCTAAGAGTTATGCTTCGCATTTTGGACGAAAGAGATAAAAATAAGTCAACCGTTTCATTTCGTGAGAGACAAAAATATAAGTAACAAAAAGGTATCATCATAAAATCAATCATTATAATATCAAGAAAATACTAAATATAATATGTATTCATGTTATGTAATGTGCCTTAAACGAACTGAAGCATATTTACTTTGTTTACTATAAATAGCTTTATTTTACCTGCTTTTTTGAAATATGTGACTTATTTAATCATATAAGAAACTTAAGCTTACGTGTTGCTATTATAAATTTAACTTTGTTTTAAATTAGTGTTTGAATTTCCCTTAGGACTCGAATTTTACTGTACATCGTTTTGTCTCGCATTTTGCCACTCAACAATGTCAATGTTCATTGACAAGTAACATGACGTGTGTGAACGAATTTTTCATCCGAAATTACATAGTCGGTATTCTGTAGTCAATTTCTCTTGAATTTCTTGCTTCATACTCGTATTCACGTAAATTACTGTTACTCTGTTTTCAAAATTTTGTGAACGCTATTTTCTATTTCAGATTTACAACGATTTTAATTTAGTGTATATCGTTGTTTATATATAACATGGACATAAAAACGGCTTCCCAAAAAATGTCTTCAGTGGAAGGTGGGTCGAAAGGAATTAATTATCTAGACCTCTGTCTAGCATTGGATATGACGCGAAGATATTTTTTTTGAATAGCCATTCAAAATTTTTTTGGATGACGCCATAATATTTTGGTTAACAATTTTTGAGGAAAGTCTTGAAGATATTTTAAAATCGATCATCATTAACCTTACAAGGACTTAAACATGGAGCTTACTGTCAACTATAAGAGGTTTACCTGAATCTAACAGATTTATCTAGTATGTAAGCAATAATTTTATTCCACCTGAATTTGAAAGTTTAATGGAATACTTGCATCACCATCACATCCGTCCGTTTGCATCATAGTCAATAATTTATAACTAGTTCAAACCTTCAATTTAAACCTATTAATTTGTAACTAGTTCAAATAAATTTATAATTAGTTAGTTTAAGTTCAAACCTTTTATAACAATAGAGAGACAGCTATGCGTCAGAGGTAACGCCCCTCTTTGTAATTAACCCATCTCGTAATATAAAGTGTTGTCTGCGTAGCAATTATGAATCTAAATACTCGATATAATTTCTCAATATATTTATTAAACAAACAAAATCAGCTTTTTCAAGCAACTCTTAAAAGCATTTACTCAAGATGACTGATCACTGTCTCGTTATGCAAATTACCCTTCAAAGTTAGTTCGCTTATGTTATGAGAAGATTAATATCACGTATTCGTTTACGTACTCTAATTGATTCGGTGTTTGAAAACTGTTCCACAGCTTAGTATTACCATTAATTCTATTTTATTAGATCATGGCACTTGTTTTGCATCTACATGATAAATATCTGAAGAAAAACTGTACGATATCTGGGCACTCAAGATTACGAATTCCATAAGTTTGCATCAATATTGCATACATGAAATGATATCTTTATTGCATAATGATATTGGTCACTGATGATATTATGATTATATAATAAGAAAAGTTAAGTGTACAATAACAGCTGACAATAAAAAGAGTAGTACGTCTATGCTCACTTCCCAACTTTGTGACCAGCTTAGTTGCTGGAAGGGAAAATCAAGGGGATACTCTGGTTTTTTTGTATGAAGAGAATATTGAATCCTGTCGGATTCAATATTTTCTTCTTGGTCTCGGGTTCGAACTCACTAGCGTACACTTTCCTTTTTTCAGACGTTACTATATTTTCACCAAATATGAATGTACTCAGAAATTGACTAAAAATAACCTAAAGATTAATTACATATCAAGCATTAATACTTAACCTACTTCAAATAAGGAGGTTATCAATTCCACACATATGTATAAAATCCATCCCCAGATACCATCTGGCTCGTACCAATGGGGTTTTTCAAGAGTTAGTTATTAACTATTATTTTTATTTTTTAAATGTATTTTAACTGAAGATAACCGTGCAAGTTTCATCAAAAAAGGCGCAATCGTATGTATAGTACTGACAACAGTGATTTTAATGTTATATCAAATTTGTTTATACTTTATATACTCTTTTCTCGATTGGTACATATTTAAATTGTACTATTGTATTGTACTATATATGACAATAGCCATCACATTATAATAGCCATCAAATTATCACAAGGTGTAGAAAAATAATAAATTTACAAATATATATATATATACATATATATATATATATATATATATATATATATATATATATATATATATATATATATATATATATATATATATATATATATATATATATATATATATATATATATATATATATATATATATATATATATATATATATATATATATATATATATATATATATATATATATATATATATATATATATATATATATATTTACTGTGCATATACTTTGATACATAGAACCTAAATAGTTTCTAGCCGATACAATGTATCGTATGATTTCGACGTACGAATACACTAAAACCTTTATATCCGTGGGTGTTATAAGAACCGTATAAAAGAAAATTCAACTGGCTACCGACAGATTTACCAAACCATTATTCATAAATTTAATATAAATATATATATATATATATATATATATATATATATATATATATATATATATATATATATATATATATATATATATATATATATATATATATATATTTACTGTGCATATACTTTGATACATAGAACCTAAATAGTTTCTAGCCGATACAATGTATCGTATGATTTCGACGTACGAATACACTAAAACCTTTATATCCGTGGGTGTTATAAGAACCGTATAAAAGAAAATTCAACTGGCTACCGACAGATTTACCAAACCATTATTCATAAATTTAAAAGTCACCATGGCCGAGTGGTTGGGTGGTCGGAATTTCTAGTCGAGAGACCCGAGTCCGATCCCCAGGTAGCAGGCCCGTACCATTGAGTTTTTCGTAAAAACTTATGTACGAATTATATCGTTGGCTTGGACATAAATACGGCGACGGGCTCACCACCTGTGACGTTGTCCCGAAAATATCTTCGGTGGAAGGTGGGTCGAAGGGACTTAATTTTCTAGACTAGACCTCTGGACCTTCCACTATTGGAAAGATATTTATTTATATATATTATTCATAAGAGCGGTGACGACAAACTCTCTAATCTATTACAACAATAACGATAAATTAATGTAACTGAAAGTAACTATTATACAAAACTCACATATTATAAAGAAAGAAGAATAAAGAAAGATCTTCCTATGCCACATTGTGTCGTTTAAATATGTCAACATGAAAATTCACCGACGGAAAATATTTAAATCTAGAAGATACGAAAAGTTCTTTGATATTCTTATGTTTCTGTTTAAATTTGTTACACTACAATATAAAACAAATTTAAATATCTTCACACCATTCCCAATACAGGGGTATACATAGGTCTAGACAATTAAGTCCCTTCGACCCACCTTCCATCGAAGACATGTTTTGGGACAACCAGACAGGTGGTCAGGCCGTCGCCGTCTTTATGTCAAAGGTAATGATATAAATCATTCATAAGTTTTGAAAAAATCCATTGGTATGTGCCTAACTTCCTTCCTCTTCAGTGAAAAGTGGATCGGAAGAACATAATTTTATGGACCTCTATCTACGCAGTATTGGTAATGGCGTTAAAGGTTTGTGAAAAATAATACTTATATTCTTTTGTCTTGAATTGAAATGTTAATTGAATATTTATTCGGGCAAAACTTTTCACAACTCCCTTAAAATATAATAAATATGACATAAACCTACATTTTATTAATTTGTAGTATTTCTTCTCAAAGATTTATTCATCAACAACAAACAACATTTATCAAAATAAGAATTTACATAATTTCAAAACTTATCTTCTGAGAAATCTTTTCAGTAATATTTGATTCAATTTCAAAGAAATACGAATTCGAAAGGTTACATCTTTTCATTGATTTTACTTTGTACCTCGACAGAGCTTTTAGCATATCGACTTTAGTATCCCGCTATATTTACAACTTTAAGCAGTCACTTAAATGTGAAAAGAAACGAGGTTTTTTTATTACTATTTTTATTAATAGTAATGCATAAATAAGTCCATTTATAGATATGGACAACATCACGTACATTGCTCTAATCTCAATTTAAGATGCTAAAGCATTTGAGGTATGGAAATCGGAAGCAACGAAGGCACCACAACCACCCAGACACGTGAAAATGTAGAAAAAAAGATTTTTATACATTGACCCGACTGGGAATCGAACCCGGGACCTCGGGATGGCGACACCTTGAAAACCGGTGTTTACGCCACTCGTCCACGGTGGTCGTCGTATTAGAAGTATGAAACTACATATAAGTGTGGATAAGCATTTTTGAACTTTATCTGTCATGCTATAACTCTTAAGAATTTTTTTTTTCAACTTATGAATAATTAATCATAGTAAGAAAATATAAAAAAACGTTATGTATAAATGCATATTTATTATTTATTCATTCTAATATATTTAATAGAAGTTTGATATAACGTTTCCTTAGCCTGTCGTTATCAGTCTTAATAGATTATTGTGAACTTACTCAAAAAAGGTTTGGATTACAGTATTAATCGAAAATTTACGCGGAGACCAGATTCAAATCGAATTGGTTCTATAAACGAGGCTGTTGAGATTAGCCGTTTAATTATACTAATTCATGTAGATAGGTGCACGGAGTGCTAATTTGTATTATTATATATCTATTAAGTTGCTACTTGTTAGTAAGTAGTCTATGTACCTTTGTATGTAATCTCTGAATTTCTTAAGCCGCTTATACAAGAATTCGTTAAGCCTTTAACGAATTCCTGTTTATAACAAATACACACACACACATGGATTTTTATGGTCATATCATGAAGAAGATAGAGGAGAAGGGGCGAATACAGGTGTGTCACCGATTATCTTCTCTGAAACGCAAATGCAGAAAATGCCACTACAGCTTTTCGTGAGCCCGTGGTCTGCTCCGATCGTTCTCAATATTCCAGTAGAAAGAAGCTGCCGTCGGCTCTACAGAATTGAAAGGCAAAGGAAAACGAATTTTTGCATTAAAAGTGCAAAAAACTTTCAAAA
Source organism: Sericinus montela (assembly GCA_029286605.1). Taxonomy (NCBI): domain Eukaryota; kingdom Metazoa; phylum Arthropoda; class Insecta; order Lepidoptera; family Papilionidae; genus Sericinus; species Sericinus montela. The sequence goes on from JAGSMR010000057.1 coordinate 4,282,236, forward strand.
TATAAGTGCAACAGGGACGAAGGTTTTAACGTTCGATTTTCTTCCGTTCGAGAGTTTAATGCTTAAACTTTACGATGTGTGCTCAAACACGGTTTTTCAGTTCTCTTAATACTAAGTTCTTCACACGCATTTACCATGAAAATGTATCTTTGAATTGTTTCGTTAAAAGCTTAGGGGAAACCACAGACAAATTATTAATTCATGTATGGGGGAAGTTTCTTTGAGCATTCATTATGATTTCCCTATACTTACTAAATCGCTGATGCTATATCGTATACATTATACGTGCTAAATCATATCCAGACATAAAAGAATTAATTTCTACTCTGTAATTTATTAAATAAGAATTCAAGATTTTTAGATAAGTATGTATTTTCATAAATACCCTACCTTAATAATATACTGCGTACCGCAACTCTGACCACAGTTACTAAACTATTAAGCTAACGCGGAACCCGTATTTTTTTTCTTAGATAAAGTAGCCTAAGCTACTTTTTATAACATCAGCTATCTGCCAGTGTCTGCAAAGTCTCGTTAAAATCAGTCCAGCCGTAACAAACAGACAGACAGGCAGTCAACATAAAATATTATGTAATATAACATATTTTAACAAGTATTTAGTGATTTCATATGCATTTAGTGAAAAGCTGTTAATTTGAAATTACAAATAGACCCTTCAATTTAATTTATATAATAAAATTCAAGTTTCGTAAAAGAAATCAATTCTATTTCTAGAATTCGAGTAGTCTTAGTTACTTCATAATTTACCAAATAACATCAGCTACTTGCCAGCGAAGTTTCCGTTAACATCACCCGATAAAATCACACTGTTTGCTATGTGTAATCCGTTTTTAGCCTTATTCATTGTAAAACTATATTGACTTGATAACAATATAATAATTTGATGACATAAATAATAGGTTAAAAATTACGCTTTTGAACTTAAGAAGCATTGTGTTTTACTTTAAATAAATAAATATACATTTTAAAGATGTATAGTATCTTAGTACACAGAGGTAAAGGCAATTAAGTCCTTTCGACCCACCTTCTATCGAAATCAAAGTTTTTGACAACGTGACAGGTGGTGAGTCCGTCGCCGTCTTTATGCCTAAGCCAACGATATAAATTGTACATAAGTTTATGAAAAAAACCTATGGTACGAGCAAAAAAGAGCGGGGATCGTGATTAACTTGTATATACATTTTTATTTTATTTCAATTCAAACTATTATTGGGTTTTTTGTCCAAAAAATATGTATTATTTGGACCCAAATAGTATTAAATGGAACTTAAGTATAAAAATTACGCGAAGGTAGAAAAAATCCACAGGGGCTATGTAGAAGCTACGACAGTTATTCTATATCACTTTAACCAGAATGCTCGTTCCAAACGAGGAATCCTAATATCGACATACCGGAGACGCGCACTGTATTCGTTCATGAACTCCATACGTTACAAAGTGGGTATCATTTAAGTTGCATGGGCTTTTCTTGCAATTTGAATAACTATTAAATAAAATATAAATATGTTCACAATCAAGGTCTAGACAATTAATTTGTTTCGATCCTCTTTCCACCGAAGACATTTTTTGGGACAACGTGATAGGTGGTGAGCCCACCGCCGTCGTTTTGTCCAAGCCAGCGATACAAAGCCAGCCTGCACATTGGACGGTGATCCGAACACGGGTCTCTTGACTCGAATTCCGATCACCAAACCACTCGGCTATAGTGGCTATTAACTTTAAAATATAAAACAGATGTATTGTACGTATAAATAAGCGCACTTATAATTGGTATAATATTAACCAAAGTCGTATACATAAATAAATAAAAATAAATGTCTTCACGCAATTCCCAATACAGGGGTAGACAGAGGTCTAGTCTAGACAATTAATTCCCTTCGACCTACCGTCCACCGAAGATATTTTCGGAACAACGTGACAGTTGAGGAGACCGTCGCCGTGGTGTATACATACCTATATAAATTAAATTATTATATATCGACCAATAAAATTGTTACATAAAGACGACCAGACAGCCTATTTGTGTTTGATCTTGCCTTCGAAGCAAAGGCTTGTTTTAAATTTTATTGGGTTTAAATTCCACCGGGTGTAAATATTTGTATGCTGAATATATATGTGAATGCTGAATTTAACAGTGGTAGAGCCACGCATCAGCTTTTGTTGTTGCATTAATGGGCCGGCTCGACCGGGGAAGTACCACGACCTTACAGAATACCGGCGTTAAGTAGAAGTCTAACAAACTTCTGCGTTTCGCCTGGTGAGTGCAGGTAACCGGAGGCCCACACATTTTCCTCCCTTAATTGGAGAGGGGAGGAATCTAAGGCAACGCATCAATTTTAGTGTTTACTGCAGTAAATATAAAATTAATAAAAAGGAAGAAGATATAGGAATAACATCAACATATCCCAAAGTTAGTAACTAAAGCTATTGTTATGGAATCAGGTGCATCGTAGGCACCATAAACACCCCAGAATCTAGAAATTTTGGAAAATGTTGTTGACGTTTTATTTTTGGGTGGCAGAGAATACCATCAAGCGGTAAAGCCTTCCATTGTAGACTTTATTTCTTCAACAATAACGAATAAATATACAAACAAAACTACCAAAATGAAACAAAACAGACCAGTGACGGGTAACTACCTCTAGCCTACGAGATATTTGGTATTTCGATCGATATTACTCTAGCCAAGCGTGGAGATCATGGCAAAACCTGATGTTGAAGGCACCTGCAGTGAACTTTTACAGACTGTTCTGTATGTATGTTTGTTATGTACAAGACTGATCTTCATCGTCAGCCACTTTTACACGTGAATAATAAACTACTGCAAATATATAATCTCCATAACGACTCGAAATTTGTTACCTTCTTGACGTAAAATTAACACTACATAAAACTTAACGATAATGGTTATGGTAATCAACAATGCACCTTCACTAAACAAACGCACGTGACTTAAGCACTGTTTAGTTTAATTAAGAGGATTCTTTGTTCAAGAAAAAAGTAAAAATTGCAGGATAAAAATTGACGGACTTATCTAAAGAATTTTGAATTATTTAGCTATAGAAATATTTTTCTACTGTTTATTGATAATATCAACCCTAAAAAATTAAAAGGCATCAAAAGTGACCACTTTGTTAACATAACTTTAATGTAAAGGTGCCTATTAATGCTTTGCAAAAGGCTTAATCATTATTTCAGATGGAAAGAATTCCGGAAAAGATTTCCGGCGATAGTTCATTGCTATATTCGCAATAAGTCGAATAATAAGTCGAGTACTAAGTCGAATTAATATTATATGCTATTTTTGACACGAATAAAACTCATGTCTTATGACATTTACCAAAATAACGGAACTCGTTTTATCACATATTTTGCATAATTTTGATTCAGCCCAATTTTGTAGGCGCTCTTCTTGATGGTTTTCAGCCGTAAATGTCTGAAAACAGCACAAGCTACCACGAATTTTACTAATGTCGTAGTGTGTGACAGAAAACAATCATATTGTGATTAATTTCTTGCCAATGAGTCAGTATTTTGATGAGAACTCGTTGGAAATCGCAATGAATTTAGGGGCTGAAACTGTTCCGATATACCACCAAAATTAAAAATTTTATGTTTGTGTTACGGAATGTATGACATTTGCAACACAGATATAACGTCAAAACACTGAATAAGTTCTATCATATTTCTTATTCCGCAATATGTGTTTATTCAATATGTGTTTTATACCGTAAAATGGTAACCTTAATCCCCCAAATTACAAAAATAAAATATCTCATCGCAGGTATAATAACAAGCCGATCATCGAAAAAATTGCCGCTGACTATTAATGCAGTATTGGGTGAAAATAAATATAAGGAACTTAGGTGCCCTGGCCTAAAAATGAAAATAGTAAACCATGTGCTTTATAAGTTGAAACCGATAGGCCGGCATGATGTATTATCCTGCTCTACAGGGCACACTAGCTATAGGAAATCGAGATGCACATAGCTACAAGTTCTCATAAACAATGGTGGTGGTTAAATTTTTTCCTTTTTTTTTTGGTACACATTAATTACGTTGATAAAAGCAAGCCGATGCAAATAATTGCTTTTAAAATTTTTATAAAATATGCTTTTTAAATTTTTATAATATTTATATTAGTTTAGGACTGAGACTAAAAAGGATCTTTTTCATTTTCTTCAGTTTTCAGCTCTTTTCCTTTTCGTTAAAAGTATTGTCTCAACAAGTTATTTCCTGCAGCTTTATTTACCTTTATCCATCAAAATATTGTAAAGAAAATATTACAACTATATTGCTTTAAAAGGATAACGTACTAACAAAACCGTTTAGATATATCAAATATCTCTATCCTTTCATCAGTAATGGAACCACAAAGATCCATGTAGTTTGTAGAAACAAGGAATGTTTCCCTGTTTGTTTAGGATGACATATTTTTCATAATATGTCTTACGTCATCCCTTGATGGCTACGACTTGTTTTTGGACTAAACTTGTCATATAAGATTAATACTATCCGTATAATATTTAAAGTTATACTTCGACGAGGTTTATAGAAGAGAGAAGAATGAACCTCGCATGTATCCCCTCACTAGTATTGCGACATTATATTTGACTATCTATTTAGCATTTGCTGCGTTATTAATTAAGTTAATTATATATTATAATAATTATAAGTTGGTATGTTAATTATAGATAGTTAATCTTTACAGATAAATTATAGACCCACGGAAAAAATATAAGTTTCAACTGTTTTGATACGCCAAAAAGTAAAAATTCTTACTTGAAAGCAGAGACAGGGCAGTGCAAGTTTTAACATTGTTCCTTGTTGTAAAAATATAAATAATTAAATAAATAAATATCTTCACGGAATTCCCAATACAAGGGTAGACAAATATTTTCGGGACAACGTGACAGGTGGTGAGCCCGTCGCTGTCTTTTGTCCAAGCCAACGATATTCTTACATAAGTTTTTTTTTTTTGGTACACATTAATTACGTTGATAAAAGCAAGCCGATGCAAATAATTGCTTTTAAAATTTTTATAAAATATGCTTTTTAAATTTTTATAATATTTATATTAGTTTAGGACTGAGACTAAAAAGGATCTTTTTCATTTTCTTCAGTTTTCAGCTCTTTTCCTTTTCGTTAAAAGTATTGTCTCAACAAGTTATTTCCTGCAGCTTTATTTACCTTTATCCATCAAAATATTGTAAAGAAAATATTACAACTATATTGCTTTAAAAGGATAACGTACTAACAAAACCGTTTAGATATATCAAATATCTCTATCCTTTCATCAGTAATGGAACCACAAAGATCCATGTAGTTTGTAGAAACAAGGAATGTTTCCCTGTTTGTTTAGGATGACATATTTTTCATAATATGTCTTACGTCATCCCTTGATGGCTACGACTTGTTTTTGGACTAAACTTGTCATATAAGATTAATACTATCCGTATAATATTTAAAGTTATACTTCGACGAGGTTTATAGAAGAGAGAAGAATGAACCTCGCATGTATCCCCTCACTAGTATTGCGACATTATATTTGACTATCTATTTAGCATTTGCTGCGTTATTAATTAAGTTAATTATATATTATAATAATTATAAGTTGGTATGTTAATTATAGATAGTTAATCTTTACAGATAAATTATAGACCCACGGAAAAAATATAAGTTTCAACTGTTTTGATACGCCAAAAAGTAAAAATTCTTACTTGAAAGCAGAGACAGGGCAGTGCAAGTTTTAACATTGTTCCTTGTTGTAAAAATATAAATAATTAAATAAATAAATATCTTCACGGAATTCCCAATACAAGGGTAGACAAATATTTTCGGGACAACGTGACAGGTGGTGAGCCCGTCGCTGTCTTTTTGTCCAAGCCAACGATATTCTTACATAAGTTTTTTTTTTTTTTGAAAAACCCATTGGCACGTGCCTGCCTGGGGATCGAACTCGGGTCTCTTGACTCGATATTCTGTCCACGCAACCACTCGGCTATCGTGACTTTTTTTATAAAATTAGAATATAAATTACTTACCATACACTCAACATACTTGACACATGTTCAAAGAAGGACCCTGACCCCAATGATTTCCTTATATTTCAACTTTATCGTAGGCGGGCGTGTGCGTTTCTCGAGAGCTTCTTTTTAAATAAAACCTCTTCGTGTTACGAATGTATAATAACTTTGTATCAGTTAACACTTTCCATCATATAAGCCGTAGGTTCGTTTACCGCCCTTTCTCAAATAAAAAAAAATATATGAAAAACGTAACTGAGATCTTTACTTAAAAACAGTAATTTAGACAAGATCTCAATGGATAGGATTTTGTATGCCCTACGGGAATCATGGTTCAGTGTAAAGATTAGAGAACACAGTCATCATTTTAATTTACCAATTAATAGTTATCTCAAAAGTAAAAATAAACAAAATAAATACGAAGACAAAAAATAGGAAGATATTCCTATCATTCCAAAAAATCGAAATATTAAGAATTAAACTTATTCAAAATAAACTAATAGGAATATTTGCCGATCGCCTCATTTGACATAATTCCGGTGGTCAAAATTAAAGAAAACTTTATTTTTTGTATACCGGATGTATACAAAAAATAAAGTTTTCTTTAATTTTATAAAATTTCACTTATTCAAGTAATCCACCTGACAAATCATAAAAACTTCTTTTACCCAAATCTTGAGCAAATTGTTTATGACAATGACTGATGAGCAAAACTTCAGTTCTATCAAAAAATTAAGTCAAAATAAAAAAATACCTCGAAGATGCTCATAAATTTAAGCATGGATATTAGCCGCAGTAAATATGGATTAGGTTGGCTCTAAACTTTGCGAAATGTGGTTATACGACAACCGGCATTAGGGTTTTATTGAACATCCACTGGGAACGGAGACATAATTTGATTTACAAACTCGCCAAAAGTTTCATGATTTATCGCTCGTAAGGTATTTGACTCTGTAAGAATAACAGCCTCAAATCTGTTGCAACATATAACGCTCTGTGCTGTGCGGTCTGAAATTAGTATAAACAAGCGGTATGACGTCCTGTGTGATGAATAATGGGAATTGGAAAAAGGCCTTGAATATTGCAATTGCTACTGACAGTATGCCAGATAACTCAGTCGTTGAGTACCAATAAAAAAGTATTTTTTTAAAAAAATATATGTATAAAAAATATCTTCACGCTATTCCCAATACAGGGGTAGACTGAGATCAAGTCTAGACAATTAAGTCCCTTTGACCCACCTTCCACCGAAGATATTTTCGAGACAACGTGACAGGTGGTGAGCCCGTCGCCGTCTTTATGTCCAAGCCAACGATGAAATTCATACATAAGTTTTTGAAAAACTCATTGGTATTGCCACCTGGTGATCGAACTCGGTTCTCTCGACTCGAAATTCCGACCACCCAACAACTCGGCTATCGTGACTTTTATAAGTATAATTAAATACATGCCCTAAATATAGCATATCCTAAAGTAAGTAGCTAAAGCACTTGTGATATGCGATCGAAGAAATGGAAGGTACCACAAACACCCAGATCCGACACAATGTAAAAAAAGTGATTACGTAGAGAAATCGAAAGCGGAAATTGATGGTGACGATGATCTCTCATTAAAAGACTAACAGTTGTAACAGCTTCCTATCGTGAAAATTATTTTCTATAAACATCATATTGACCAGGTTTTCCCAATAAATGCCTTCAGTAAAAGCTAGGTCGAAAGGACTTTGTCAAGACCTCTGCTTACCTTAGTATTGGGAATAGCATGAAGATATTTTTTATCACGTTTGGCAATAGGATTGGCTACTGCTGTAACAAACACCTCGTACAGTACAAAACAGAACAGCACAGAAATAAGCATGTCCTTGTATTTTGAGCAAATGTCATGTATGATTATTGTAACAAAGAAACTTCAAAACTTACATGAATTTTTCATCCAACTCTGAGGCTGAACTTAATTAGTGAGACTTATAAAAAATTAATTTAGTTTGTCCTAGGCAGAAATATTCGCTGGTTAAGTTCTGCGAAATTAACTTAGTCGTTAGTTTGAATCTAGAACCGCTAATTAAAACTTTGTAAGTTACTAACATTATCAGTTATTTCACGAGATAGTGTATGTACTCTATCATTGTTATCAGATTATTGTAATAGCATAAAGTTAAACCAATATTTTTTTTTATATCTTCATGCCATTTCTCAACACATCAGGCCAGAGTTGTGTAATTCAGGAGTTATTATTTTCGTCCAAGGACGTTACCCTGTTTCATTGAAGTTTGTTTAGTTATATGACTATCGATCTCCACAGTATATTTATTTATTTATTAATGTACATTTTTTTTTCAGGTGTGCATAATGTTGAGGTCTATTGCTTTGACACTTTTTCGATATGTTAATTCCTTTGCCTCTGTATCTGTCTGCAACGAACTTCTAAACCCATGGTCTTGAAGTCAAAAATAAGAAAAAAATCTTAATATTTGTTTTATATCTGCACGCAATGTCTCAATCTGTGGCAAGCAGAGGTCTAGATAAGTAAGTCATTTCGACACACTTTTCACCGAAGCTCGTTTGGGACAGCGTGACAGGTGGTAAGCCTATCGCCGTAAATATGTGATTTTCATAATTTCATTTTATTTCGGTCTTTAATTTCGTACTACACCACGCTACCAAGGCAATTTTCAAGCTGGGATTATAATTTTAAATCATTATTCAATACATCATTACTTAAATTTACTATAAAGCCCTAGTATAAGCTAAGTTTGATCTTAGAAATAAATAACACTCCAGTTAGCTTGGAACGCCTGTGAATTGAAAAGTTACTGAAAGCTTGGCGTGTAGATAAGGCCAGAGATCCCAAAGGAGTCGTAAATAAAAGCAGAGTTCCGCTATTCACACATATTTTTAAGTCATATAGGTTAAATATTTTGTGAGTATAAAATGCACATGTTGAGACATTTACGCAGAATATATTCATTCATACATATGTACATACATACATTGGGACAAACTCACATACTAAACCCAAAAAATTTAGCTTAGCACTTGTGTTATGGAGTTAAAAAATCAGGAAGTGACTACAGACACGGAGACCCGAGAAAATGTAGAAAAAGTATTTTATACGACTGTAAGTTGAACTCAGTACGTCAAAACTGGCGACAGCACGAGAACCGGCGTGTACGCCACACATCCACAGAGGCAGTATATGCATAACATGAACTCTTAAAAATAGATAAATAATGATAGAAAAAATGTAACATATACAGATGATAATAGCACAAAATACCCTTAAATAATTATTGAAATCTTGCAACTTTTTTTTAATACAAATATACACATACATAGACACATTATATAAATTTCTGTTTGAACTTTATTTAAATATAGTAGACGATATACAAGCGCCAAAAATCTTCATAAAAATATAAAAAGTGTTTTAAAAAGACAATTAAAGGGTTACTTATGTCATTACGAAGTGTATTCATCAAACTTGGTGCTCAGAAAGTAAAATTGTAGTAGAGTAATAATAGCTCTATATGTCTCTAGCCCAAATGAAAACGAGTTATAAGACATATATTGACGACCCGCCTATAGCCTAATTGGTTGTGATCCTTCTTTCGAAACTACCATTTGCAGGTTGGAACCTCTCCATAAGGGCAAACATTTGTGTGATTTAAATGAATGGTTATTTTTTTGTATACAGTCATGGATTTGTATGTATATATGAATATTATCTAGTTTAATATATATGTTTGCCTTATATTAACATATATCCACCGGGTTTCATAGTTATCAAACTAAAGGCATCGTATTCGCGTCGAAGGTAAGTTCTCTTCTTGGTGTGAATTACAAGCTGATTTGCCTCAAGGTGTTGTGCTATTTCCTTTATTTTTTGCTATATTCATTAATTTTATCACTCAAAATATTACTTCTGTCTATCACCTGTATGCAGACGACCTACAAATTTACACTTAGTCGACTCTGGTAAATCTGCCTGCTGCTGTTTCTACCATTAATGATGAATTGGCGGTGATAAACCAGTGGCGACTGCGTTATGGTCTTAAAGTTATTCCGTCGAAGTCCCAAGCTACAGTTATTGGTGATGTGGCTGTAGTTTCTAGAGTCGACTGGGATAACCTTCCCTCGGTGACATTAAATGGCGTTGTGGTACCGTACAGTGCATCCGTGAAAAATCTGGGAATATACGTTGGTTCTAAGCTCTCGTAGTCGCAGCAATAAAAGCAAGTAAAGAAAAAACTTATTTGTCACTATGGGTTCATTACGTCATTTAAGTTTTTTTCTCTCCGTTTCCACTAAGATTAACCAGACCAAATATGAAAATGATTAGAACTTAAATATTATTGATCAAATTATACAGCGAAAAAGATTTCCTGGGTATATTATTGAGTACCTAAAAATGAATTCGTTATTAAGAAGCTGTATGGTTTTCCAAAAAATAAATAGAGTTTCTGACGTAGTGAAATTCTGAGCTAGGTAGATATTAAAAATGTGGATAAGTTTATGTGACGGAAGAGTCAAGCGAACACGAAATTCCTCGGTAAAGAGCTCCTGACATAGTGAATAGGTTATCATTATAATTAAGAGAGATGTTAAGAAATGTGAAAAAATAACAGGGCGAAAACAAAAAATAATTCCTAGGTAAAGGGTTCCTGACATAGTGAATAAGTAATCATAATAATGTAGAGAGATGTTAATAAAAGTGAGAAAAGGGTGAAGCGTATACTAAAAAAAATTCCGAGAGTTCCTGACAGAGTGAATATCTAGTAAGCGAGGCGAATGTGAAATATAATTCCAAGCTAAAGGGTTCCTAACATAGTGGGTAGTTATTCTAAAGCTGTTAAATGTGAAGATATGTACTCGAATTTGCGTTGACAGAAGATAAAACTAATGGGGTTGTTGACAAGATGGTCCTTAATTTTATCTTTTAATTTTGTTCAATATTCAAAAAGTCTTAATAGCCGAGCGGTGAGTTCGTGTCATGAGACCCGAGTTCGATCCAAGAGTTGCCACTAATTAGAATCAAGTTGGCAGGCTCGTCAACCAACAGGTTTTTGCAAAAACTTTTGTACGATTTAAATCGTTGGCTTGGACATAAAGATGGCGACACGAGCTAACCACCCTTCACGTCGTCCCAAAAAATGTCTCAGTTGGTCGAAATGACTTAATAACTGTTTAGTTTTAACAAACGGTTTGTTTACCCCAGTTTTGGAAACGGCGATATTTTTTTTTATTTAAAAATGCTTGCGAAGTCTGCGTAAATCTTATTTTATATTACTATCTGTTCTATAAAAGCATGCCGACTGACTACAGACTACTCTTGTTTAAAATAAAATCATTATGACAAAACGATAAAGTACCTACGCTCGGGCATTTTGCATACTCTAGAATCCCCTTTTACTTGCTGCTCATACTTATACTCTTGTATAAGTATTTTATTTTCTGACTGATCTGTATTCGATTTTCTCAGCTCTTGCTGTTGTCGTCAGTCAAAAAATCGTGTTAGTGTATGAGTCTAAGCATCCTATAATTTAAAATAACTAAAACCCTTCAAATCATCAAACGATATAATATATACGATACTATATACACATGACGCAAAATTTGTGATACAGTTGCTATCAGGTATTTCGGTCTACATCAAAATCATATAGTGTCGAAGAACCGATGACTTATTGAATCTTTATCTTTTAATGCGTAGGGAAAGGCATTTACCCGCCCTTTGACATGGATGTAGTGGCATATACCCCACGACTGTCCCCACGATTATATAATAAATACAGTACGAAACCTAGTCATATTTACGAAGACTAAAGATTTTGAATGCGTACATTTTTAATTATTTGCTCCATGTTACTTAAGTATAAGTAACATGCATCAGGGTAATCAAGAATTGAAAGAGAGATTCCGCGAGCGCAATTTTAGTCGGTATACGTAAAAAATATCTCCGAAGAGAACCAACAGCCGCAAACATCTTCCTGCTCACTTTTAGTGAAGTGAGGAACCCAAGAGAGAAATTTATCAAATCCAGCAGCTAGTTTTTTAACCGTGCCACTATATTGTAATTAAACACCAGCAAAAACAATACAAGGTAGAGAATTCCAAACGATTCGTAAAACTATACTTCCTATAATAATGGCTTTTATTTTAGAAGGATTTACCTCTAGCCCGTAGAACTTGCTTGACTCTACAATGGAATCTAAACAAATATTTAGTAAATTGATTGTTTTGGTTGTTTTAATGTTTCTAAGCGTAAGAGTTGTGACTCTAAGTATTCGGCAATTCGCCAATTCGGTGGCAATTTACAAAAATACGATTTTGCCGAAGTTTTTTTTGAGACATCGTGACTGGTGGTGAACCCATCGCCATACCTAATGTCCAAGCTATGATACAATACATCTTTAAATACATGCATATTAGTCTAGCGGGACTTATTACCAGATCGGCTATTGAGTCGTCATTCATATTTGTATTCTTTTTTTATCTTATAATTTTAGAACTGTTAAATTATAAGAAGTATAAATTAACATTTAAATAAAAAAAATCGTAATGTTAATTAAATAACACTCAACTCAAAGCAACCTTTAAATATATAATTATAATATGGAATGATAATTTATAAAATTCCTTTAACCTTTAAGAAAGGCCACAAAGAACTGTTTTATCTAATAGAATTTCCTTAATAAAAGAGAGCTGCCTTTTATCCAACAATTACTAACACAAAACATCGGTAATGGAAGCAAAACGTCTTGAAAGGAAAATAATATAATTTAGCTATTATTCGTTATAAATTAGTATATAATTATTATTATTCAACACGTATATATAAATTACGGTTTACAATGTTCAAAGTCATGTCTTACGTCTCCACTAAGACATATTATGCATATATCAACTTCTCCCCTTAGTCCTCTCCTTGCTCACTAAAGGTATCTGAATCTAAAAATCTGATTTTTTGAATAGATTTTCATTCGGATTTCATTAAAATACATAGTAATTATTGAGGAAGGTGTATATGTATACATGGTTTAGTGAAAAATAATAAATAAGTAAGTAACTTGGATAAATAAGTAAGCTTATATTGGAAATATTCGAGTAAACAGAAGTCTAGGCAATTAAGTCCTTTCAACCCACCTTTCACCGAAGACTATTAGATATACAACGTGATTGCTGGTGAGCCCGTCGCCGTCTTTATGTACATGCCAACAATATAAATCTAACATAAGTTTTTGAAAAACCCATTGGTACGAGTCTGCCACCTGAAATTCGAACTCGGGTCTATTGCCTCAAATTCCGATCAGCCAAATGCTGTCGTGAATTCATATAATTTAATTCAAAATTTTATTATAACATGCAATTTCCAATGAGTAATAGTTTAATACTTCGTTTGTTTTTAGGTCAGTATTTTTAAATCGGCTGTGACAAAGTAATGCGCGTAGATTATAATTACCATTTAGCCGAGTCACAGAAATTTTGTCTCCGCATTTTGTTTACATTTTTTATGCTTTTTATGAGCTATATGAATTACTGAGACAAAAAAAGAATTTCATAATTATTTTTAATTAGAAATTAGTCTCAAACTTTAGTTTTCTACATCATAAGTATAATGATTTAAAAACTGAATTACAACTGCAAATTTGTTAATATTACATTTACAAGTAGCCTCACAAAGTAACGATAAAAAATATCATCCGAAACAGAAATTACACTTTTAATTTAAAATGTACAACGTTAAAAATAAAACTCTAATGAAAATATGCTCCAGCTGTCCATTATCCACTCAGTGCACGATTTAACGAGGCTCTCGTCCTGAGAGACTAGACACGCCGTAAATAGCGCCACCTGAACCCTATATACCGTATCGCAAATATATTTAGGGTTTCACATCACTACCACTACTAAATTTTTCATGGCAAAATTTATTTTATTGATTTGTTATTTTTAACAGGCGTTGTAGATTTAGGGACTTGCTCAATATATTTTTTTTATTACACAACGAAACTAATGTGCTGTTTAAAGTGATTTAAAACAATAGTTCAATACGGACTCGAACCTGCGACGTTATACTTCACAATTCGCGCCCTAAACAATTAAACGCTTATGAATGTCACTTAACTTTTGAGAATTTCTCAATATTGTACTCATTAATATGTTATTTTATGTTTAAAAATGGCGGGACGGAATTAAAATCTCAATGGTGAATACGAAAAAATATTTCAAATTTCTACAGACACAGTTGAGAGATAATCGACCGGAGATAGTAGTGACGCCACAGATGGCTTCCACAGTTCTGCGCTTTTGATCGTCGTTCGTGGGTACGAATCCTACCCATGTCTGCTGATATTTAATTCGCTAATGTCATTAAATAACAATACTTAATGCTAAAAATTCAAAAAATATGTTTTTGAAATACAACTTTTTAGACAAGGAATTTGAATTCAATCAGTTTTTTTAAAGGTATCAAAGTCGGGTCTTGTATAAGATGCGATGAACCAACGCGGTTGATGCGGCGGGATGATATCCGGACGCGGGTTCGACTCCTACTGATGTCGTTTGATTTTTAAAATCTCTTATTTTATTTTACAACAATGTATTATAAAATAAAATTCCTAACTTCGTTCAATACCGTATATCGACACGTAATAGGGCTTGAGCCTTGTAAAATATGTGTGAAATAATTTTTTTACTTTTATATTTAATCTATTTGTATTATTTCCTTTGTGACAAAGTGATAACTGACATTGTCAGTGGATCCTATCTAACAATGATACGCACGCTAAAGGAAATTAATTATTTCCGTCACTGATTGCGGCGTAAGACAGTCAATAATGAATAGAAGAATATGGACCATCTATCATCTTGTTTGCAATATCGGTTGTTATATTTTGTTATATCTGTGGCCTGATATTATTTTTCATGATTAATTTACAGGAAAATTTAAAACAAACACAAAGCGGAGTGGTTCGGTGTTCAGAATTCGAAAGTGGAGATCGGAGTTCAATACCCAGGAGGAATGCTCGTATTAAGTATTACGAGGATTCTTTATGGGGATCAAATTCGAGAACCCGAATGCATCAGCTTTTGTTGTTGCATGAATGGGCCGGCTCGACCGGGGAAGTACCACGACCTCACAGAATACCGGCTTGAAGTAGAAGTGTAACAAACTTCTGCGTTTCGTCTGGTAAGTTCAGGTAACAGGAGCCCCACACACCACCCGCCCCCTATAATTCTTGGCACTCAAAGGCCGGCAACGCATCTGCTATGCCTCTGGTATTGCAGGTGTTCATGGGCGGCGGTAATCACTTACCATCACGTGAGCCACCTGCCCGTTTACCTCCCTTTTCTATAAAAAAATAAGGACGGCAAAGAGCTCACCACCTGTCAAGTTGTTCAAAAATAGTCTTTGATTGAAAGAGGGTCGAAAGCACTTAATTTTCTAGACCTGTATCTACCCCTGTATTGGAAATCGCGTAAAAGATAATTTCTTATTTTATTTTAACAATGTGTATTTATTATTCTACGTTATTCGTCGTTTAAAAAGGCAAAAACTGGTAAAGACAACTCGATAGCCGAATTTGTAGCGATCCTGCCTTCGAAGCTAAGGTTCGATTGCCGCTGGGGGCAAACATTTGTGTGATGAATATGTATGTTTATACTCCAGTCGTGGACTTTTATATACATCTATAAATATTAATATATGTAAATATATATTGTGTGCGTACCTTGGATATTAAAACGGCGATAGGCTGACCACCTGTCACAAACACAGCAATATGTAAAAAATTGTAGCGTTGTTGCGGACAAATGAATTACAAAATAGGAAATGATCGTTGGTCAATAAATTTACTTCTCTGATCCCTAAGTAAGTATATTATTATGAGTCCTATCTTACTTAGAATGTTTTCAGTGTATATATGGAAGCTTATCATTGACATGTAAATATATTTTTTAATATCTATATTCTGAACCATAGCTTTAAGCTCCCCAAATAATATAAAATAAAATAAAAATAATATATCTAAAGAATATATTTGTGCTTTTTGTAAAACAATGACGGAACCCAAGCAGCCAGACCAATGACAATATGTTATAGAAAAAGTGGTTTTCTATATTGAACCACGGAGACGGGCGGCAAGTCGACCACGGAGATCGTCAAAAAACGTAAATTAGGGGAAAAGTTAGATACTGTTGGTTTAGCTAAATATATCTATAATAAAACATAGCATCTAAAATAAAGATCATGCCAGAACTTAGGGTTCTGGCATGATCTTTATTTTAGATGTCTGTACCAAGTGAAACTAAAGTAATGTCATAGGATTTATCGGAATTATGTATATAAAATTTCCTAACTTTTTTGGTATTTTACATCATCAGTCTGTGGTCACTGAGTTAAATTCTAGATGTCAAAGATAATTAGATGTAACATAAGTTTATAAAGATATTTCCACGTTGTGAAATGATATACCGAAGGTATGCAGAAAAGTCTGATAGTGTCTAATATAGAAAAAAAATTCCTTTGTCGAGGTAAAATACGACAGCCGAGTGGTTGGGTGGTTGGAATTTCGAGTCAATAGATCCGAGGGTGATCCCCAGGTGACAGGCTCGTAAAAAGGGTTTTTCAAAACCTATTTACGATTCATATCATTGGCTTGGACATAAATACGGCGACGCGCTTAACATATGTCACGTTGTCCAAAATATCTTCGGTGGAAGGTGGATCAAAGGAACTTAATTGTCTTAACTAAACCTATGCCTATCCCCGTATTAAGAATGGCGTGAAGAGGTACAGAATTAATTAAGTAAAAATAAATTTTAACCAACTTCTCCTAAAAGCTGATTTAAGGCAAGTCTCAAGGTAGTAAGCATGGTGCCATATTTGTGGCTTCTTTTAATTTTGGGCAAAATAATTAGCTTGAACAGCTACTGTAAGGCCATGAAGGTGCTACTTCATTACGTTTACTTGGAGTCTCAGTGGCTTCCACTAATCCAAATTCGCCGCTTGTCGGCAGGGCTACAAGAACTCGTTTGACGTGAGCATATTACAGCGTTACAGCTATGGTAGCTTGATGGCTGAGCAATTGAGGGTCATAGTAACGCCATGCCACGCCGTGAACAAAAATTTCAAAAACATGAGATATTTAACTTTTTTAGTATTAAAATTAAATACTTATAGAAAAATGGGCTAAACTTAAAACTTAAGTAATAAGGCATAAGATGCAAATGCTATCTCTTTTCTTCATTATCAAGTCAACACACGCCTTAACGAGGTGATCATCCCTAGGGACTACTATGCCATAAATTGTGTCACCTGAGTCTCGTAGTCATTTCTATTTTGAACACGTGTTTATAACGATGTTCAATAGACCTTATTTTTAATACAATATGAATACTTTTAACACATACTTAATTTCTGATTCATACCTAATTCGGGTTTAAAATGCATCCAAATTTTCCTCCTTAACACAGACGTGTTGACTTGGTAGCTAAGCACTAAAGTAAAATAATTTATAAAAGATTAAGGGCGAACATTTTAATCAACACTGCTCAATAAATACATTGTTTAGTAAGAATTTAGCAGTTTTTTCTTTCCGTAAGATTCGAGAGAGGTGTTGCGGATGAAGTAAGGGGGTAAAGGAAAAGGGTAGATACCCCGCCAGGTCGGATGATCGTGACCTGGAGAGGACGTCTGTTCTACTAGTTTTGTTTTTTTTTTTTTGACAACCGTGGAGGAAATGTTTTATGCACGAACGTTCCTTGGCTAGGAGGCCACCGAAACGAACAGTGTCGGGCTCGAATCTCAGAAGGAGAAGCATACCGACTAAAACCATTTACGGGTTGCTATTGGCCCGGAGGCCTTTACAGCTTCATCTAAAGAGACTTGCGAGGAGAGGCTCGCAAGTTAGAAGTTTGAAGACAATAATGGCTGCTGATGCGAAGCGCTGTGTCCCCTAGAACGAAAGAAAAGACTTCCGACATGGGGGAGGGGCCATGCGATCCGAGGGGCCCAGTTGGTTTGGAGGAAAATCTCCTCTTGGATCGCCTTGAACGGTTCCACTAGTAAGCGCTATAATCGTATATATTTGTGCAATCGTAATATCTTCGATAGCGCGATGTAGGATGTCGTCGATGTGTTTCCTGAGTCCGCCACTAGCGAGTTTCTTAAGTGAAATTATAGATGTCGCCTCAGAGGCGTCTAAAATAAAAGTGCTTAAAAATGGCTTTGGCTGCCGAGAAAAGACGTCATAACCTTCTCCGATAAAATTTAAAGATGAAGTAAGCTAAAAAATATCTTCACGCCATTTCAAATACTGGGATATAGACGACTTCAGTCTACAACTAAGTCGTCTAGACTCACCTTTCAGCGAAGACATTTTTAGGAATGTGACACGTGATGAGTCTATCGCCGTCTTTATTTCCAAGGCAACGGTATAAATCGTACATAAGTTTTGTACATATGTAAAAAAAACCACCAGGAACTCGGACTCAGGCTCGGTTCTCTTGAATTGTAATTATTCGTAAAAAGTCAATATCAAAATCTATTTATCATCATTTAAAACTGTATAACAAAGAGTGAGGACTGGATACCATAATTGGGACATTTTTTTCTTGCATTCATCTTAGCCCGCCTCGCCACAATTAACGAGGAAACTAATTAATTTGCTGCGACGTGGCACATCAGCGTGAAATGAGATCTACCGAGAATATAGGCCATAGCGCTTGCTATACTTACTTTTTAATTACAAAAATAGTTCAATATAATATTAATTGTAATTTAATTTTGAAAACATGTAGTTATTGCCTTAATTGCTGATTTATTTTAAATATTAATTTTATTTAAATGCAATGCTATATAAAATACAAAATCTATGGAGAGGCCTATATTCTGCAGTGTTCTATTAAAAACCTTTGTTTAAGTACTTGCACTAATATATATGTATATAAGAAATACTGTAAGATATAGCATAAGAAGTGAATACACTACTAAAAATTATATTGAATCAAAATATTAACCTATGACAGGTTCACAACTTGCCACATATCACTAGTCATGATGTCCGAGTTTACAATACAATTTATACATAAAAAACTATTAGTACGAACTTTCATCAAGGTAATGGAACTCAGGTATTTTAATTAAAACTCCAATCAACCAACCTCTCGGCAATTGTAATTCAATCTTGAAATTAATTAAATTAAAATAAATCAACAACGAAATAATCAATTACATATGTATATTTTTAAAATTTTAATAACATTAGCTATAACGTATACATATATAAGATATTAATTTATATCTGTACAACATTATTCAATACCAACAATCAATCTCAACCATGTTCGTGTCAAGTTACTAATATCCTTGGCCCGAAGGAAAGTTACCTTATATTCCACCTGTCAGGTTGTCCCAAATAATCTTCGATGAAAGTCTAAATATTCTGCATACCTATGTGTTGAAAATTTCGTGAAGATATAGTTAAGATGATAATACTGATAACTCTTAGTAATGAAAGAGTTTAGTAAAAATCGTAACACTTGGCAATCTGTCTTCTCTAGCTATAGCAGTAGAAATGGATTTGTCTTAATCGAATTAGCGATTACAGAACTAGACATCGTCTACCTTAAATGCTGCAGTCGTTATCGATTTTCTTAAAATTAGTTAGTTTATAGGTAATATTTTTAAAGTTCTTTACTTACCTCTTAAGGCTGTCGCCTTCTTAGTCGCCTCTTACGACATCCTCGAGAAGAAAGAAGTAGTGAATATACTACTTCTTTCTTCTCGAGGTAATATTTTTTTTAAATAAACAAAAGCATTTAGGAGTTCTCTTGTTTATTTAAAAAAATATATTAAATCCGAAAATGAACATATCACTTGTTATTAATATCACCCAACACACATGTAGCGAAGAAGATTAAAAATGCAATTTCCGACGCGTCTCTTCGCTTCCTGTGTATATAATGTCGTTGGTGTGATTTATTACGATATAAAAAGAGAGAAAAATCTGTTAATTTTGAAAGAGACACATTTTGTTAAAATATTAAGGTATTTTTTCATCTATTATTTTATTACTGTAGTGGATTATTTTACAGGATTAGTCGGAGATTTACTTAAAACGAGTAAAATACTCGAAATTTATAAATGTAACAAAGGCAATACATACATTTGTAGTCCGTGACCCTTGCTAACATTTTATGTCGTGATTATCAGCTTTTAGATAAGATTAAGCTAAAAACATGAATGTACAAGTTTCCAAAAGTATAATATCAGATAACTTAGGGTATCACAAAAAAAAGTAAAATGTAAGTCCATTCTTTTAGACGCCACTTACGACATCCATAGGAAGGTTGAGTATTGTAGAAATAGGGAGACATCGAAGTAGTTATCTGGGCATATTGAGATAAATTACATTTCTTTATTAAGAATAGACAAGACATAAACATGGGAATAGAAAAGACATAGACTCTGATACTTCTTGAGAGCTAGTTCAGGAGCAAGTTACTAAAAAAAAAATTACTGTGCTGTTCGCAGGCGGTAGAACTCGAGCCCTTCAAAAAAATTAAATTCGATGTATTTTATTTTATTTTCTCTCAGACTAAATCCTACAGATGTATATGTTCGCCTCTTTTCATTTCATTGAGTTCCAAATTACTACGATGGTGGTATTTTCACTTCAACAATACAAAATGACGACGACCTCTGTGGAGGAGTGACGTATTTGCCGGTTTTCAAGGTGTCGCTCTGAGGACTCGGGCTTAATTCCCGGACGAGTCAATGTCAAAACACTTTTTCTATAATGTCTACATAGACAAGAGTAAGGTGTGGAATGACAAAAGTAAGACAGAGCAAGAGGTTAGTGGCAATTACGATGTTTTTGATTCCATAGCACAAGTGTTTTAGCTATTTACTTTGGCATAAAAGCAATGTATATAATCTTGTCCTTATCTATGTACGTATTCATTTATTTAAAGAAAATGTTAACGAAAGAAATAAAAATGTATTAAATTGTAATGAATAAGAGTCGTAAATAAAAGCAGAGTTCCGCTATTCACACATATTTTTAAGTCATATAGGTTAAATATTTTATGAGTATAAAATGCACATATATTGGGACAAACTCATACATACATACATTGGGACAAACTCACATACTAAACCCAAAAATTTAGGTTAGCACTTGTGTTATCGAGTCAAAAATCAGGAAGTGACTACAGACACGGAGACCCGAGAAAATGTAGAAAAGTATTTTATACGACTGTAAGTTGAACTCAGGACGTCAAAACTGGCGACAGCACGAGAACCGGCGTGTACGCCACACATCCACAGAGGCAGTATATGCATAACATGAACTCTTAAAAATAGGTAAATAATGATAGAAAAATGTAACATATACAGATGATAATGGCACAAAATACCCTTAATTAGTTATTGAAATCTTGCAACTTTTTTAATACAAATATACACATACATAGACACATTATATAAATTTCTGTTTGAACTTTATTTAAATATAGTAGACGATATACAAGCGCCAAAAATCTTCATAAAATATAAAAAGTGTTTTAAAAGACAATTAAAGGGTTACTTATGTCATTACGAAGTGTATTCATCAAACTTGGTGCTCAGAAAGTTAAATTGTAGTAGAGTAATAATAGCTCTATATGTGTCTAGCCCAAATGAAAACGAGTTATAAGACATATATTTACGACCCGCCTATAGCCTAATTGGTTGTGATCCTTCTTTCGACACTACCATTTGCAGGTTGGAACCTCTCCATAATGGCAAACATTTGTGTGATTTAAATGAATGGTTATTTTTGTATACAGTCATGGATTTGTATGTATATATGAATATTATCTAGTTTAATATATATGTTTGCCTTATATTAACATATCTCCACCGGGTTTCATAGTTATCAAACTAAAGGCATCGTATTCGCGTCGAAGGTAAGTTCTCTTCTTGGTGTGAATTACAAGCTGATTTGCCTCAAGGTGTTGTGCTATTTCCTTTATTTTTGCTATATTCATTAATTTTATAACTCAAAATATTACTTCTGTCTATCACCTGTAGGCAAATGACCTACAAATTTACACTTAGTCGACTCTGGTAAATCTGCCTGCTGCTGTTTCTACCATTAATGATGAATTAGCGGTGATAAACCAGTGGCGACTGCGTTATGGTCTTAAAGTTATTCCGTCGAAGTCCCAAGCTACAGTTATTGGTGATGTGGCTGTAGTTTCTAGAGTCGACTGGGATAACCTGCCCTCGGTGACATTAAATGGCGTTGTGGTACCGTACAGTGCATCTGTTAAAAATCTGGGAATATACGTTGGTTCTAAGCTCTCGTAGTCGCAGCAATAAAAGGAGGTAAAGAAAAACTTATTTGCCACTATGGGTTCATTACGTCATTTAAGTTTTTTTCTCTCCGTTTCCACTAAGATTAACCAGACCAAATATGAAAATGAATTAGAACTTAAATATTTTTGATCAAATTATACAGCGAAAAAGATTTCCTGGGTATATTATTGAGTACCTAAAATGAATTCGTTATTAAGAAGCTGAAAGGTTTTCCAAAAATAAATAGAGTTTCTGACTTAGTGAAATTCTGAGCTAGGTAGATATTAAAATGTGGATAGGTTTATGTGACGGAAGAGTCAAGCGAACACGAAATTCCTCGGTAAAGAGCTCCTGACATAGTGAATAGGTTATCATTATAATTTAGAGAGATGTTAAGAAATGTGAAAAAATAACTAGGCGAAAACAAAAATAATTCCTAGGTAAAGGGTTCCTGACATAGTGAATAAGTAATCATAATAATGTAGAGAGATGTTAATAAAAGTGAGAAAAGGGTGAAGCATATACTAAAAATTCCGAGAGTTCTGACAGAGTGAATATCTAGTAATTGTAATGCAAGAAGATGTGAGAAGAAGCGAGGCGAATGTGAAATATAATTCCAAGCTAAAGGGTTCCTAACATAGTGGGTGTTATTCTAAATCTGTTAAATGTGAAGATATGTACTGAATTTGCGTTGACAGAAGATAAAACTAATGGGGTTGTTGACAAGATGGTCCTTAATTTTATCTTTTAATTTTGTTCAATATTCAAAAGTCTCAATAGCCGAGTGGTGAGTTCGTGTCATGAGACCCGAGTTCGATCCAAGAGTTGCCACTAATTAGAATCAAGTTGGCAGGCTCGTCAACCAACAGGTTTTTGCAAAAACTTTTGTACGATTTAAATCGTTGGCTTGGACATAAAGATGGCGACACGAGCTAACCACCCATCACGTCGTCCCAAAAATGTCTCAGTTGGTCGAAATGACTTAATAACTGTTTAGTTTTAACAAACGGTTTGTTTTGGAAACGGCGATATTTTTTTTTTTTATTTAAAATGCTTGCGCAGTCTGCGTAAATCTTATTTTATATTACTATCTGTTCTATAAAAGCATGCCGACTGACTACAGACTACTCTTGTTTAAAATAAAATCATCATGACAAAACGATAAAGTACCTACGCTCGGGCATTTTGCATACTCTAGAATCCCCTTTTACTTGCTGCTCATACTTATACTCTTGTATAAGTATTTTATTTTCTGACTGATTCTGACTGATCTGTATTCGATTTTCTCAGCTCTTGCTGTTGTCGTCAGTCAAAAATCGTGTTAGTGTATGAGTCTAAGCATCCTATAATTTAAAATAACTAAAACCCTTCAAATCATCAAACGATATTATATATACGATACTATATACACATGACGCAAAATTTGTGATGCAGTTGCTATCAGGTCTTTCGGTCTACATCAAAATCATATAGTGTCGAAGAACCGATGACTTATTGAATCTTTATCTTTTAATGCGTAGGGAAAGGCATTTACCTGCCCTTTGACAAGGATGTAGTGGCATATACCCACTACTGTCGATTATATAATAAATACAGTACGAAACCTAGTCATATTTACGAAGACTAAAGATTTTGAATGCGTACATTTTTAATTATTTGCTCCATGTTACTTAAGTATAAGTAACATGCATCAGGGTAATCAAGAATTGGTGAAAAGAGAGATTCCGCGAGCGCAATTTTAGTCGGTATACGTAAGAAATATCTCCGAAGAGAACCAACAGCCGCAAACATCTTCCTGCTCACTTTTAGTGAAGTGAGGAACCCAAGAGAGAAATTTATCAAATCCAGCAGCTAGTTTTTAACCGTGCCACTATATTGTAATTAAACACCAGCAAAACAATACAAGGTAGAGAATTCCAAACGATTCGTAAAACTATACTTCCTATAATAATGGCTTTTATTTTAGAAGGATTTACCTCTAGCCCGTAGAACTTGCTTGACTCTACAATGGAATCTAAACAAATATTTAGTAAATTGATTGTTTTGGTTGTTTTAATGTTTCTAAGCGTAAGAGTTGTGACTCTAAGTATTCGGCAATTCGCCAATTCGGTGGCAATTTACAAAAATACGATTTTGCCGAAGTTCTTTTTGAGACATCGTGACTGGTGGTGAACCCATCGCCATACCTAATGTCCAAGCTATGATACAATACATCTTTACATATGATACAATGCATATTTACATAGACAAATATTTGCAAAATATATAGTCCGTGACTCGCTTATACACATATTAATCATACAAATGTTTGCCTCTAGCGGGACTTATTACCAGATCGGCTATTGAGTCGTCATTCATATTTGTATTCTTTTTTATCTTATAATTTTATAACTGTTAAATTATAAGAAGTATAAATTAACATTTAAATAAAAAAATCGTAATGTTAATTAAATAACACTCAACTCTAAGCAACCTTTAAATATATAATTATAATATGGAATGATAATTTATAAAATTCCTTTAACCTTTAAGAAAGGCCACAAAGAACTGTTTTATCTAATAGAATTTCCTTAATAAAAGAGAGCTGCCTTTTATCCAACAATTACTAACACAAAACATCGGTAATGGAAGCAAAACGTCTTGAAAGGAAAATAATATAATTTAGCTATTATTCGTTATAAATTAGTATATAATTATTATTATTCAACACGTATATATAAATTACGGTTTACAATGTTCAAAGTCATGTCTTACGTCTCCACTAAGACATATTATGCATATATCAACTTCTCCCCTTAGTCCTCTCCTTGCTCACTAAAGGTATCTGAATCTAAAAATCTGATTTTTTGAATAGATTTTCATTCGGATTTCATTAAAATACATAGTAATTATTGAGGAAGGTGTATATGTATACATGGTTTAGTGAAAAATAATAAATAAGTAAGTAACTTGGATAAATAAGTAAGCTTATATTGGAAATATTCGAGTAAACAGAAGTCTAGGCAATTAAGTCCTTTCAACCCACCTTTCACCGAAGACTATTAGATATACAACGTGATTGCTGGTGAGCCCGTCGCCGTCTTTATGTACATGCCAACAATATAAATCTAACATAAGTTTTTGAAAAACCCATTAGTACGAGTCTGCCACCTGAAATTCGAACTCAGGTCTCTTGCCTCAAATTCCGATCAGCCAAATGCTGTCGTGAATTCATATAATATAATTCAAAATTTTATTATAACATGCAATTTCAATGAGTAATAGTTTAATACTTCGTTTGTTTTTAGGTCAGTATTTTTAAATCGGCTGTGACAAAGTAATGCGCGTAGATTATAATTACCATTTAGCCGAGTCACAGAAATTTTGTCTCCGCATTTTGTTTACATTTTTTATGCTTTTTATGAGCTATATGAATTACTGAGACAAAAAAAGAATTTCATAATTATTTTTAATTAGAAATTAGTCTCAAACTTTAGTTTTCTACATCATAAGTATAATGATTTAAAAACTGAATTACAACTGCAAATTTGTTAATATTACATTTACAAGTAGCCTCACAAAGTAACGATAAAAAATATCATCCGAAACAGAAATTACACTTTTAATTTAAAATGTACAACGTTAAAAATAAAACTCTAATGAAAATATGCTCCAGCTGTCCATTATCCACTCAGTGCACGATTTAACGAGGCTCTCGTCCTGAGAGACTAGACACGCCGTAAATAGCGCCACCTGAACCCTATATACCGATCGCAAATATATTTAGGGTTTCACATCACTACCACTACTAAATTTTAACACGCGAAAAATTTTTCATGGCAAAATTTATTTTATTGATTTGTTATTTTTAACAGGCGTTGTAGATTTAGGGACTTGCTCAATATATTTTTTATTACACAACGAAACTAATGTGCTGTTTAAAGTGATTTAAAACAATAGTTCAATACGGACTCGAACCTGCGACGTTATACTTCACAATTCGCGCCCTAAACAATTAAACGCTTATGAATGTCACTTAACTTTTGAGAATTTCTCAATATTGTACTCATTAATATGTTATTTTATGTTTAAAATGGCGGGACGGAATTAAAATCTCAATGGTGAATACGAAAAAATATTTCAAATTTCTACAGACACAGTTGAGAGATAATCGACCGGAGATAGTAGTGACGCCACAGATGGCTTCCACAGTTCTGCGCTTTTGATCGTCGTTCGTGGGTACAGATCCTACCCATGTCTGCCGATATTTAATTCGCTAATGTCATTAAATAACAATACTTAATGCTAAAAATTCAAAAAGATGTTTTTGAAATACAACTTTTAGACAAGGAATTTGAATTCAATCAGTTTTTTAAAGGTATCAAAGCATTCAGTCGGGTCTTGTATAAGATGCGATGAACCGACGCGGTTGATGCGGCGGGATGATATCCGGACGCGGGTTCGACTCCTACTGATGTCGTTTGATTTTTAAATCTCTTATTTTATTTTACAACAATGTATTATAAAATAAAATTCTAACTTCGTTCAATACCGTATATCGACACGTAATAGGGCTTGAGCCTTGTAAAATATGTGTGAAATAATTTTTTACTTTTATATTTAATCTATTTGTATTATTTCCTTTGTGACAAAGTGATAACTGACATTGTCAGTGGATCCTATCTAACAATGATACGCATGCTAAAGGAAATTAATTATTTCCGTCACTGATTGCGGCGTAAGACAGTCAATAATGAATAGAAGAATATGGACCATCTATCATCTTGTTTGCAATATCGGTTGTTATATTTTTGTTATATCTGTGGCCTGATATTATTTATCATGATTAATTTACAGGAAAATTTAAAACAAACACAAAGCGGAGTGGTTCGGTGTTCAGAATTCGAAAGTGGAGATCGGAGTTCAATACCCAGGAGGAATGCTCGTATTAAGTATTACGAGGATTCTTTATGGGGATCAAATTCGAGAACATGGATCACAAGGATGCGTGGCTCCAGCCACGCATCAGCTTTTGTTGTTGCATGAATGGGCTGGCTCGACCGAGGAAGTACCACGACCTCACAGAATACCGGCTTGAAGTAGAAGTGTAACAAACTTCTGCGTTTCGTCTGGTAAGTTCAGGTAACCGGAGCCCCACACACCACCCGCCCCTAAAATTCTTGGCACTCAAGGCCGGCAACGCATCTGCTATGCCTCTGGTATTGCAGGTGTTCATGGGCAGCGGTAATCACTTACCATCACGTGAGCCACCTGCCCGTTTACCTCCCTTTTCTATAAAAAATAAGGACGGCAAAGAGCTCACCACCTGTCAAGTTGTTCAAAAATAGTCTTTGATTGAAAGAGGGTCGAAAGCACTTAATTTTCTAGACCTGTATCTACCCCTGTATTGGAAATCGCGTAAAAGATTATTTCTTATTTAATTTAACGATGTGTATTTATTATTCTACGTTATTCGTCGTTTAAAAAGGCAAAAACTGGTAAAGACAACTCGATAGCCGAATTTGTAGCGATCCTGCCTTCGAAGCTAAGGTTCGATTGCCGCTGGGGGCAAACATTTGTGTGATGAATATGTATGTTTATACTCCAGTCGTGGACTTTTATATACATCTATAAATATTAATATATGTAAATATATATTGTGTGCGTACCTTGGATATTAAAACGGCGATAGGCTGACCACCTGTCGCGGTGTGTCAAATAACCTTTGGTGAAAAGGTGGTCGTAACGTAATGTACGTATGGAAAATTGTGTGAAGATATAATAAAAGAAAAGGAAGGAAAAGAAAAGGTAAAAATAACTTCCAATAATGATGACCGACATAGCGACAACCTCCGTACAGCCAGAAGTTGATCGAGCGGAAGACATACAGGAGATTCGAGAACATAGAAGAGTTCACTCGTATGTCGCTTCCCATTATAAACTAGATATGAAATATATTTTTGTAATAATCATATAGAATTTTTTTATACAAATAATATACTTTTATATATTTTAACAGCAATATGTAAAAAAAATTGTAGCGTTGTTGCGGACAAATGAATTACAAAATAGGAAATGATCGTTGGTCAATAAATTTACTTCTCTGATCCCTAAGTAAGTATATTATTATGAGTCCTATCTTACTTAGAATGTTTTCAGTGTATATATGGAAGCTTATCATTGACATGTAAATATATTTTTTTTTATTACACAACGAAACTAATGTGCTGTTTAAAGTGATTTAAAACAATAGTTCAATACGGACTCGAACCTGCGACGTTATACTTCACAATTCGCGCCCTAAACAATTAAACGCTTATGAATGTCACTTAACTTTTGAGAATTTCTCAATATTGTACTCATTAATATGTTATTTTATGTTTAAAATGGCGGGACGGAATTAAAATCTCAATGGTGAATACGAAAAAATATTTCAAATTTCTACAGACACAGTTGAGAGATAATCGACCGGAGATAGTAGTGACGCCACAGATGGCTTCCACAGTTCTGCGCTTTTGATCGTCGTTCGTGGGTACGAATCCTACCCATGTCTGCCGATATTTAATTCGCTAATGTCATTAAATAACAATACTTAATGCTAAAATTCAAAAAGATGTTTTGAAATACAACTTTTAGACAAGGAATTTGAATTCAATCAGTTTTTTAAAGGTATCAAAGCATTCAGTCGGGTCTTGTATAAGATGCGATGAACCAACGCGGTTGATGCGGCGGGATGATATCCGGACGCGGGTTCGACTCCTACTGATGTCGTTTGATTTTTAAAATCTCTTATTTTATTTTACAACAATGTATTATAAAATAAAATTCCTAACTTCGTTCAATACCGTATATCGACACGTAATAGGGCTTGAGCCTTGTAAAATATGTGTGAAATAATTTTTTTACTTTTATATTTAATCTATTTGTATTATTTCCTTTGTGACAAAGTGATAACTGACATTGTCAGTGGATCCTATCTAACAATGATACGCACGCTAAAGGAAATTAATTATTTCCGTCACTGATTGCGGCGTAAGACAGTCAATAATGAATAGAAGAATATGGACCATCTATCATCTTGTTTGCAATATCGGTTGTTATATTTTGTTATATCTGTGGCCTGATATTATTTTTCATGATTAATTTACAGGAAAATTTAAAACAAACACAAAGCGGAGTGGTTCGGTGTTCAGAATTCGAAAGTGGAGATCGGAGTTCAATACCCAGGAGGAATGCTCGTATTAAGTATTACGAGGATTCTTTATGGGGATCAAATTCGAGAACATAGAAGAGTTCACTCGTATGTCGCTTCCCATTATAAACTAGATATGAAATATATTTTTGTAATAATCATATAAATTTTTATACAAATAATATACTTTTATATATTTTAACAGCAATATGTAAAAAATTGTAGCGTTGTTGCGGACAAATGAATTACAAAATAGGAAATGATCGTTGGTCAATAAATTTACTTCTCTGATCCCTAAGTAAGTATATTATTATGAGTCCTATCTTACTTAGAATGTTTTCAGTGTATATGGAAGCTTATCATTGACATGTAAATATATTTTTAATATCTATATTCTGAACCATAGCTTTAAGCTCCCCAAATAATATAAAATAAAATAAAATAATATATCTAAAGAATATATTTGTGCTTTTTGTAAAACAATGACGGAACCCACGCAGCCAGACCAATGACAATATGTTATAGAAAAGTGGTTTTCTATATTGAACCACGGAGACGGGCGGCAAGTCGACCACGGAGATCGTCAAAAACGTAAATGTTATTAGGGAAAAGTTAGATACTGTTGGTTTAGCTAAATATATCTATAGTAAAACATAGCATCTAAAATAAAGATCATGCCAGAACTTAGGGTTCTGGCATGATCTTTATTTTAGATGTCTGTACCAAGTGAAACTAAAGTAATGTCATAGGATTTATCGGAATTATGTATATAAAATTTCCTAACTTTTTGGTATTTTACATCATCAGTCTGTGGTCACTGAGTTAAATTCTAGATGTCAAAGATAATTAGATGTAACATAAGTTTATAAAGATATTTCCACGTTGTGAAATGATATACCGAAGGTATGCAGAAAAGTCTGATAGTGTCTAATATAGAAAAAAAAATTCCTTTGTCGAGGTAAAATACGACAGCCGAGTGGTTGGGTGTTCAGAATTCGAAAGTGGAGATCGGAGTTCAATACCCAGGAGGAATGCTCGTATTAAGTATTACGAGGATTCTTTATGGGGATCAAATTCGAGAACCTGATCGCTGATGCGTGGCTCTAGCCACGCATCAGCTTTGTTGTTGTGGTACGAATGGGCCGGCTCGACTGGGAAGTACCACGACCACAGAATACCGGCTTGAAGTAGAAGTGTAACAAACTTCTGCGTTTCGTCTGGTAAGTTCAGGTAACCGGAGCCCCACACACCACCCGCCCCTAAAATTCTTGGCACTCAAAGGCCGGCAACGCATCTGCTATGCCTCTGGTATTGCAGGTGTTCATGGGCGGCGGTAATCACTACCATCACGTGAGCCACCTGCCCGTTTACCTCCCTTTTCTATAAAAAAAGGACGGCAAAGAGCTCACCACCTGTCAAGTTGTTCAAAAATAGTCTTTGATTGAAAGAGGGTCGAAAGCACTTAATTTTCTAGACCTGTATCTACCCCTGTATTGGAAATCGCGTAAAGATTATTTCTTATTTAATTTAACGATGTGTATTTATTATTCTACGTTATTCGTCGTTTAAAAAGGCAAAACTGGTAAAGACAACTCGATAAAGAATTTGTAGCGATCCTGCCTTCGAAGCTAAGGTTCGATTGTTGCTGGGGCAAACATTTGTGTGATGAATATGTATGTTTATACTCCAGTCGTGGACTTTTATATACATCTATAAATATTAATATATGTAAATATATATTGTGTGCGTACCTTGGATATTAAAACGGCGATAGGCTGACCACCTGTCGCGGTGTGTCAAATAACCTTTGGTGAAAAGGTGGTCGTAACGTAATGTACGTATGGAAAATTGTGTGAAGATATAATAATAGAAAAGGAAGGAAAAGAAAAGGTAAAATAACTTCCAATGATGATGACCGACATAGCGACAACCTCCGTACAGCCAGAAGTTGATCGAGCGGAAGACATACAGGAGATTCGAGAACATAGAAGAGTTCACTCGTATGTCGCTTCCCATTATAAACTAGATATGAAATATATTTTTAATATCTATATTCTGAACCATAGCTTTAAGCTCCCAAATAATATAAAATAAAATAATATATCTAAAGAATATATTTGTGCTTTTTGTAAAACAATGACGGAACCCACGCAGCCAGACCAATGACAATATGTTATAGAAAAGTGGTTTTCTATATTGAACCACGGAGACGGGCGGCAAGTCGACCACGGAGATCGTCAAAAACGTAAATGTTATTAGGGAAAAGTTAGATACTGTTGGTTTAGCTAAATATATCTATAGTAAAACATAGCATCTAAAATAAAGATCATGCCAGAACTTAGGGTTCTGGCATGATCTTTATTTTAGATGTCTGTACCAAGTGAAACTAAAGTAATGTCATAGGATTTATCGGAATTATGTATATAAAATTTCCTAACTTTTTTTGGTATTTTACATCATCAGTCTGTGGTCACTGAGTTAAATTCTAGATGTCAAAGATAATTAGATGTAACATAAGTTTATAAAGATATTTCCACGTTGTGAAATGATATACCGAAGGTATGCAGAAAAGTCTGATAGTGTCTAATATAGAAAAAAAAATTCCTTTGTCGAGGTAAAATACGACAGCCGAGTGGTTGGGTGGTTGGAATTTCGAGTCAATAGATCCGAGGGTGATCCCCAGGTGACAGGCTCGTAAAAAGGGTTTTTCAAAACCTATTTACGATTCATATCATTGGCTTGGACATAAATACGGCGACGCGCTTAACATATGTCACGTTGTCCAAAAATAATATCTAAAGAATATATTTTTGTAATAATCATATAGAATTTTTTTATACAAATAATATACTTTTATATATTTTAACAGCAATATGTAAAAAAATTGTAGCGTTGTTGCGGACAAATGAATTACAAAATAGGAAATGATCGTTGGTCAATAAATTTACTTCTCTGATCCCTAAGTAAGTATATTATTATGAGTCCTATCTTACTTAGAATGTTTTCAGTGTATATATGGAAGCTTATCATTGACATGTAAATATATTTTTAATATCTATATTCTGAACCATAGCTTTAAGCTCCCAAATAATATAAAATAAAATAAAATAAAAATAATATATCTAAAGAATATATTTGTGCTTTTTGTAAAACAATGACGGAACCCACGCAGCCAGACCAATGACAATATGTTATAGAAAAGTGGTTTTCTATATTGAACCACGGAGACGGGCGGCAAGTCGACCACGGAGATCGTCAAAACGTAAATGTTATTAGGGAAAAGTTAGATACTGTTGGTTTAGCTAAATATATCTATAGTAAAACATAGCATCTAAAATAAAGATCATGCCAGAACTTAGGGTTCTGGCATGATCTTTATTTTAGATGTCTGTACCAAGTGAAACTAAAGTAATGTCATAGGATTTATCGGAATTATGTATATAAAATTTCCTAACTTTTTTGGTATTTTACATCATCAGTCTGTGGTCACTGAGTTAAATTCTAGATGTCAAAGATAATTAGATGTAACATAAGTTTATAAAGATATTTCCACGTTGTGAAATGATATACCGAAGGTATGCAGAAAAGTCTGATAGTGTCTAATATAGAAAAAAAAATTCCTTTGTCGAGGTAAAATACGACAGCCGAGTGGTTGGGTGGTTGGAATTTCGAGTCAATAGATCCGAGGGTGATCCCCAGGTGACAGGCTCGTAAAAAAAGGGTTTTTTCAAAACCTATTTACGATTCATATCATTGGCTTGGACATAAATACGGCGACGCGCTTAACATATGTCACGTTGTCCAAAATATCTTCGGTGGAAGGTGGATCAAAGGAACTTAATTGTCTTAACTAAACCTATGCCTATCCCCGTATTAAGAATGGCGTGAAGAGGTACAGAATTAATTAAGTAAAAATAAATTTTAACCAACTTCTCCTAAAAGCTGATTTAAGGCAAGTCTCAAGGTAGTAAGCATGGTGCCATATTTGTGGCTTCTTTTAATTTTGGGCAAAATAATTAGCTTGAACAGCTACTGTAAGGCCATGAAGGAGCTACTTCATTACGTTTACTTGGAGTCTCAGTGGCTTCCACTAATCCAAATTCGCCGCTTGTCGGCAGGGCTACAAGAACTCGTTTGACGTGAGCATATTACAGCGTTACAGCTATGGTAGCTTGATGGCTGAGCAATTGAGGGTCATAGTAACGCCATGCCACGCCGTGAACAAAAATTTCAAAAACATGAGATATTTAACTTTTTAGTATTAAAATTAAATACTTATAGAAAAATGGGCTAAACTTAAAACTTAAGTAATAAGGCATAAGATGCAAATGCTATCTCTTTTCTTCATTATCAAGTCAACACACACCTTTACGAGGTGATCATCCTAGGGACTACTATGCCATAAATTGTGTCACCTGAGTCTCGTAGTCATTTCTATTTTGAACACGTGTTTATAACGATGTTCAATAGACCTTATTTTTAATACAATATGAATACTTTTAACACATACTTAATTTCTGATTCATACCTAATTCGGGTTTAAAATGCACCCAAATTTTTCTCCTTAACACAGACGTGTTGACTTGGTAGCTAAGCACTAAAGTAAAATAATTTATAAAAGATTAAGGGCGAACATTTTAATCAACACTGCTCAATAAATACATTGTTTAGTAAGAATTTAGCAGTTTTTTCTTTCCGTAAGATTCGAGAGAGGTGTTGCGGATGAAGTAAGGGGGTAAAGGAAAATCGTGACCTGGAGAGGACGTCTGTTCTACTAGTTTTGTTTTTTTTTTTTTTTGACAACCGTGGAGGAAATGTTTTATGCACGAACGTTCCTTGGCTAGGAGGCCACCGAAACGAACAGTGTCGGGCTCGAATCTCAGAAGGAGAAGCATACCGACTAAAACCATTTACGGGTTGCTATTGGCCCGGAGGCCTTTACAGCTTCATCTAAAGAGACTTGCGAGGAGAGGCTCGCAAGTTAGAAGTTTGAAGACAATAATGGCTGCTGGTGCGAAGCGCTGTGTCCCCTAGAACGAAAGAAAAGACTTCCGACATGGGGGAGGGGCCATGCGATCCGAGGGCCCCAGTTGGTTTGGAGGAAAATCTCCTCTTGGATCGCCTTGAACGGTTCCACTAGTAAGCGCTATAATCGTATATATTTGTGCAATCGTAATATCTTCGATAGCGCGATGTAGGATGTCGTCGATGTGTTTCCTGAGTCCGCCACTAGCGAGTTTCTTAAGTGAAATTATAGATGTCGCCTCAGAGGCGTCTAAAATAAAAGTGCTTAAAAATGGCTTTGGCTGCCGAGAAAAGACGTCATAACCCTTTCCGATAAAATTTAAAGATGAAGTAAGCTAAAAAATATCTTCACGCCATTTCAAATACTGGGATATAGACGACTTCAGTCTACAACTAAGTCGTCTAGACTCACCTTCAGCGAAGACATTTTTAGGAATGTGACACGTGATGAGTCTATCGCCGTCTTTATTTCCAAGGCAACGGTATAAATCGTACATAAGTTTTGTACATATGTAAAAAAAACCACCAGGAACTCGG
Organism: Sericinus montela; assembly: GCA_029286605.1. Classification (NCBI taxonomy): domain Eukaryota; kingdom Metazoa; phylum Arthropoda; class Insecta; order Lepidoptera; family Papilionidae; genus Sericinus; species Sericinus montela. Next base: position 4,317,357 of record JAGSMR010000057.1, read on the forward strand.
ACTCAGGCTCGGTTCTCTTGAATTGTAATTATTCGTAAAAAGTCAATATCAAAATTTATTTATCATCATTTAAAACTGTATAACAAAGAGTGAGGACTGGATACCATAATTGGGACATTTTTTCTTGCATTCATCTTAGCCCGCCTCGCCACAATTAACGAGGAAACTAATTAATTTGCTGCGACGTGGCACACCAGCGTGAAATGAGATCTACCGAGAATATAGGCCATAGCGCTTGCTATACTTACTTTTAATTACAAAAATAGTTCAATATAATATTAATTGTAATTTAATTTTGAAAACATGTAGTTATTGCCTTAATTGCTGATTTATTTTAAATATTAATTTTATTTAAATGCAATGCTATATAAAATACAAAATCTATGGAGAGGCCTATATTCTGCAGTGTTCTATTAAAAACCTTTGTTTAAGTACTTGCACTAATATATATGTATATAAGAAATACTGTAAGATATAGCATAAGAAGTGAATACACTACTAAAAATGATATTGAATCAAAATATTAACCTATGACAGGTTCACAACTTGCCACATATCACTAGTCATGATGTCCGAGTTTACAATACAATTTATACATAAAAACTATTAGTACGAACTTTCATCAAGGTAATGGAACTCAGGTATTTTAATTCAAACTCCAATCAACCAACCTCTCGGCAATTGTAATTCAATCTTGAAATTAATTAAATTAAAATAAATCAACAACGAAATAATCAATTACATATGTATATTTTTAAAATTTTAATAACATTAGCTATAACGTATACATATATAAGATATTAATTTATATCTGTACAACATTATTCAATACCAACAATCAATCTCAACCATGTTCGTGTCAAGTTACTAATATCCTTGGCCCGAAGGAAAGTTACCTGATATTCCACCTGTCAGGTTGTCCCAAATAATCTTCGATGAAAGTCTAAATATTCTGCATACCTATGTGTGGAAAATTTCGTGAAGATATAGTTAAGATGATAATACTGATAACTCTTAGTAATGAAAGAGTTTAGTAAAAATCGTAACACTTGGCAATCTGTCTTCTCTAGCTATAGCAGTAGAAATGGATTTGTCTTAATCGAATTAGCGATTACAGAACTAGACATCGTCTACCTTAAATGCTGCAGTCGTTATCGATTTTCTTAAAATTAGTTAGTTTATAGGTAATATTTTTAAAGTTCTTTACTTACCTCTTAAGGCTGTCGCCTTCTTAGTCGCCTCTTACGACATCCTCGAGAAGAAAGAAGTAGTGAATATACTACTTCTTTCTTCTCGAGGTAATATTTTTTTTAAATAAACAAAAGCATTTAGGAGTTCTCTTGTTTATTTAAAAAAATATATTAAATCCGAAAATGAACATATCACTTGTTATTAATATCACCCAACACACATGTAGCGAAGAAGATTAAAAATGCAATTTCCGACGCGTCTCTTCGCTTCCTGTGTATATAATGTCGTTGGTGTGATTTATTACGATATAAAAAGAGAGAAAAAAATCTGTTAATTTTGAAAGAGACACATTTTGTTAAAATATTAATAGTATTTTTTCATCTATTATTTTTATTACTGTAGTGGATTATTTTACAGGATTAGTCGGAGATTTACTTAAAACGAGTAAAATACTCGAAATTTATAAATGTAACAAAGGCAATACATACATTTGTAGTCCGTGACCCTTGCTAACATTTTATGTCGTGATTATCAGCTTTTAGATAAGATTAAGCTAAAAACATGAATGTACAAGTTTCCAAAAGTATAATATCAGATAACTTAGGGTATCACAAAAAAAAAGTAAAATGTAAGTCCATTCTTTTAGACGCCACTTACGACATCCATAGGAAGGTTGAGTATTGTAGAAATAGGGAGACATCGAAGTAGTTATCTGGGCATATTGAGATAAATTACATTTCTTTATTAAGAATAGACAAGACATAAACATGGGAATAGAAAAGACATAGACTCTGATACTTCTTGAGAGCTAGTTCAGGAGCAAGTTACTAAAAAAAAAATTACTGTGCTGTTCGCAGGCGGTAGAACTCGAGGCCTTCAAAAAAATTAAATTCGATGTATTTTATTTTATTTTCTCTCAGACTAAATCCTACAGATGTATATGTTCGCCTCTTTTCATTTCATTGAGTTCCAAATTACTACGATGGTGGTATTTTCACTTCAACAATACAAAATGACGACGACCTCTGTGGAGGAGTGACGTATTTGCCGGTTTTCAAGGTGTCGCTCTGAGGACTCGGGCTTAATTCCCGGACGAGTCAATGTCAAAACACTTTTTCTATAATGTCTACATAGACAAGAGTAAGGTGTGGAATGACAAAAGTAAGACAGAGCAAGAGGTTAGTGGCAATTACGATGTTTTTGATTCCATAGCACAAGTGTTTTAGCTATTTACTTTGGCATAAAAGCAATGTATATAATCTTGTCCTTATCTATGTACGTATTCATTTATTTAAAGAAAATGTTAACGAAAGAAATAAAAAATGTATTAAATTGTAATGAATAAAGGGAGCTCAATTTTAAAATAGTAATAATTTGAAACTTATCCCGACAAGGCAATTGATGGTAAACACAGACAGTAAATAATCGTGTTTTGAGCCCTTTGACTGTCTCGCCGCAGTTAACGAGAAAAGCAATTAATTTATTGTGACGAGATCCGACTTAGAAAATAGGGTTTTATTTAAAACAACCAAAGTTGTTAAGTTTATAGATTTCAATCACTTTTACAAGCAAAATGTACAGAAACGTTACTTTTAAACATTATACTTTACATCTTATTTTATAAGGTAAAAATATGCCACCCCTCTATTTCCCCATAAGTGTAAACATTAAGATACTACAGTTTTTATTAAATACCAACAATATTAATCAAATTATTTTCCTGTAAATTCAATGCTTGTATGTGGAGTAGTTGAATAATGAATGAACCTACGACGTCGTGTTTCGCAGCTTGCACTTTCTATGCCTATTTATTTGGATCAGGTATTCATTCGTGATTTTTATTCTGCAATCCGGCGATATCGTTACAATTTACAAGTAGTACCTATTACGAAGAATGTAAAGACGAAGGACACTCTCTACACAGATATCGGGTCGCTGTGACAGTATCGAGCAAAGAATTTGCCCAGCCCCTGCCCCCTTTCTTCCCGTGTTTCAAAAGATGACAAAGTAAAAAGGGCTACTAATTGATGGTGGGATAACTTTCTCGAAAAATATTAGACTAAAAGGTAAACTAAGCGATGAGGGGCAGCACCGACAAAGGTGCCAGGTATCTAGTACTGCGATCTCACGTTGCTTGCAAGGCGTGGCGATCACAGCGAATACTCCTTATCAGAGAGGCTTTTGTTCAGCAGTGGACTTATAGAAGCCGTTATGAATGTATGTAGATACGCTGTGTTTTTATAATTAGACACACTATAGAATTTTGTATAAAATGTAGATTACATGGTATATAGTACAAAATAAGGTTCTAACAATAAAATGTGGTTAAATAAATATCGGATATTAAACTTTTAATCTGACCTCAAAGAGCTTTGAGGCTTCTTTATACAATACATAGTTTTGCTCTACTAATAAGCAATTATAAATTTACGAGCACAACAAAGTCATTATAATATAATAAGGCCAAGTTATTACATAGTAACAAAAAGCTCTGCATAGCTTACGTCCTACAACTTCGGAACATTTTATACATGTTACGTATAGATATATTGTATTAATGTCTTTATAGCTGCAAAGAAGCCTACCAAAGTGATAGAAAATAATATAGGAAATTAAATAACCTTGAAACACACTGAACAAGATCCTGATTATAAAAAAACCACGATGTTACCAGAAAATAAGGTAATTTAATTTTGTGAAAACTACTATGTGCGGCATAAATATTAAATAATTTCAGTATGAAATTACAACAGTTATGGACTTTTTGATTTTAAAATAATAAAAAAATAAAATATCTTCACGCAATGCCCAATACATGAGTAGACAGCGGTATAGTCGAGACAATTATATCCCTTCGACCCACCTTCCACCGAAGATATTTTCGATACAACGTGACAGGTGGTGAGCCCGTCGCCATCTTTATGTCCAAGCCAACGATATAATTCGTACATAAGTTTTTGAAAAACCCATTGGCGTACCAATGGGTGCCTGCCACCTGGGAATTAAACTCGGGTCACTTGACTGGAAATTCCGACCACACAACCACTCGATTTTTGATTTGGTTACTATTATATTCGTGGCACATGTACCCCGAGACACTTATTTGGACAAAGTTGTATAGATCTTTGATCGCCTCCTTTATAAGGTTTAAACTTGTATAAGATAAGACAGATGTCACCAACGCTCCTAAAAAGCACATGTTGCGTTTAAAACACTGTGGCTGGTACGGTTATAGTCGCGGATTCAAGTTACTCTTGTGATAGTTATTGTTAGCTATTTTTCTGTTTAAAAAATTCCACTAAACACCTAAAAAATGATTATACCACGATGCAGATTCTAAAGGAACTGTATCCGCGACCCCTTCCTCACGGGTGACTAGGAGCCGATTCATTTTTTGAACGAGAAGGCTAAGATCTTCTATACGGAAATGCAGCCAGCATTCTCGGTAGCATCCCAAGAGGAGATAGACTTTACCATAATTCTAATATTTAGGTTATAAGTATCGATTATGTTTCTGTAAATAGAGTATTGAATACTTTGAACTTTCGCTCATTTTAATTCTTCTTCGTAACCTACGTAACTGCACGTTATTTAAATAAAGTAAAAGTTTTGTCTTTGATGCTTGTTTCATAGATAATTTGTGATTTACTTGATTTTTCTTTTAATATGCTAACGTATTAAGTACTTTTTAAGTGAAGATCGTTGGTTTGGCGGTCTCATATAAACCCTCAAACGTAAGTGCTTTTTGTGCGCCAAGCCATATGAACAAGTACTTCAACGACATCAATGAGATTTTATCGCGTTAGGAACCTGTACGATTCTAAAATATTTGTAGTGCTTACGAAGAAAATGGGAGACAGGTACTGAAGTTTTTATTCGTCTATCTACTTACTTGAACTATAACTTTAAATGTCTAATAATTAAGTCATATACATTTATACCATGGTTTAAAACAAATGGTATAAAATTATAGTTATAAAATACAAAAACATTATTAAATACAAAAACTTATTTAATGTTATTTTTGTTGAATTTTTAAAGCATGTAAATTATGCTGAACTTTTTTTTATTAAATAAGTAAAAACAATGTGTAAAGTTACACACAGGAAGTTGGAGTATCTTCGGGTAGATGTCACCAAAGCCTAACTCTTAACTGGTGTAAGTAAAGGGAGAGATATAAAATTTCAACTAATGCATGTAGGACACGGCGGCTCGTTAAGAGCGTTGTCACAATGTGATGCGATTTTTTTTATTTCTCTTGAATTTAATGATTTCTATATAACCTATTCTTTGATCTAATCTAGACGTGATTGAAAATTACTTTAATAGATACGAACGAATTCAAAAGACTAACACCAGGCCTTTATCTCATATCGAGACCACATCCTTCTGCTTGCTACGTTTGTGGCATACGTCTCTCACTTTATCTTAACAAATTTATTCAAATCATTTAATAATCTAATATAAATCTAAATCTATCTAACCTACAAAAATGTTATAATAAATTAATATATCTGCTTCATAATTTTAGTATGATATTCTTTACCTAAACAGTGATGTCAATGGTGTGAAACCCATATTGTAATACAATTTGTAGTAATTTTGATTAAATATTGGAACATTTACATTTAGATAACAACCACTATGTTTGAGAGGCGTACACAAAAATTCACGGTGTCGCCAGGTCTCTCTCGGGTCTGGGTGTTTGTGGTACCTCTGTTGTTTTAGATATACATAACAATATGTATAATAAAATATAAAATTGACATAACAAAGGTGTTTGTTATGTTTATTTCTAAAACTCTACTTAGGAATCAGAGCAATATATGAAATGTTATCCATAATCCATATATATATATATTTATCAACAGATATCTGTGCTTCTATGTAAACAACCACAAACGTTATTCACAATAAATTGTAAAGATCAGGTAAGTTCTTGTTACGCCCTATAAATTTCGTACCATGATTACTCGCTGTAAAGTGAAGTTGAGCCTCTCATACCTGTACTCTATCCGTCTTTTTACAATTAACTTAAAAGTTTAGTTCTTTGTGAATTTATTTTTTTATTTTGTATAAACATACATAACGGCCTGTTAAAGTCCACTACAGGACATAGGCCTCTCCCATGGCCGATAGTGGCAATCCATAGGATTTGCCATTATCGCCACGCTTGGCAACCGGATTGGCGATCGCAGTATCAGACCACTTCAGACGCTGCTGCCCATCTTCGGTCTCATTATTTTGGTATAATATTTTTAGAGATGGTTATCCCGCCATTTATCGGATGCCTTAAAGATATTCAAGGCTTTTCCCTTAGTCGCCTTTTACGACACCCACGGGAAGAAAAGGGAGTGGCAATATTCTTACACCGTTACCACACGGTATTTTGTATGTGATAACTGAAAATACCTTTCGATTATTATGGTATTTTCAACATATATAAACAGCATAACGGTTATATATGCATAACGGTTTGTAAATATCCAATGCAGGTTGGTTATATGCATTTCCTGTAATAAGGGCTTGCCATAATCGCCACGTATGGTGAGTACGCAATACCAGATACCTCGCACGATAGTTGGTGCTGCATGCACCGATCTACTTGATTTCGTCCTTGTATTTTACACTATGTTTATGTCGCCATCTATCTGTGACCGGACACTTACTCCTCTTTAATTTCCTCTTTTTCCTGAGATGGACCTCTGTTTTACGCGGCAACGAAATTGTAGTCTCTCAGTTGTTGTGAACTCTCGTAGGCGATCTAAATAACTTTTTATCTGGTAAGCCGTGTGATGCAATACGTGAAAAATATTCAGCAAAAATTCTTGAACTTTGAAAATGTGATGCAATACATGAAAAATATTCAGCAAAAATTCTTGCTAAATTAACTTATAACTTATAATTCTAACTAAATAATACAAACAAGCACTAAATATTAAAAATAGATGCTCAATTTTTTATATTAATAAAGGTCTTACTGAATTAATAACTTTATGAGAAAAAAGGTACAGTCAAAAATAGCAAAATTTATTGGAGTATCTCGCTTGGCGAAATGATGGAATTTTTAATTTTGTTTTAATATTCTATAAAAATACTTAAGTCTGAGATGGAATTCAGTGAAATTAAGATAAAATTATAAAATTGAACTATTGAATCCGATGAAATGAAAAAGCGTATAATAATAATAATATATTACGCTTTTTCATTCGGAAATTAGATACAATAACATTTCTTACAGTACTTTTAAACACACACACACACATGTATGTATATTTTACATATTTAAACATTATTCGCATATTTGCTGCTTCTTCATGTTTTGTACGTCCGTTTGCCAGTTGGCAAAGGCCTCCTTTAACCTACTCCATTCTCTTCTCTCTCTTGCCACTCTACTCCATGTTATGCCTGCGACCTGCCCTATATCATCATCCCATCTTTTTTGTTGTCTTCCTCTTTTCCTTTTACCTTCCCTTGGGTACCTTTTTTTGCTCTGAGTTGAGTTACTATTTTGCTCCACTTGTCTTTTCCTCTGATCATGTGTCCCGACCACTTCCATTTTATCCTTTTTATTTTTATGATTACGTCTTAAATCTTGTCTCTGTTTAGACCTTCTGGCGTTTTTTTCGAATAACACAAAATCATCGGCAAATCTTAAGTGCGTTAACGTGTTGCCGTCAATATTTAAACCTAGATTTTCCCACTCAATGTTTCCGAAGATCATTTCCAAAACAGCGGAGAAAGGTTTTGGAGAGAGAGGATCCCCTTTTCTTACTCCTTTTTGTATATTAAATAAATCACCTGTCCTTTCTAGCATGCCGTGCTGTTTTTGTATACATTTCTTATCAATCTTATATATGTTTCTTCTATCCCTTGTTCTCTTAGCGCCTCCCAGATGTTTGTATATATTAACGAATCGAATGCCTTGCTATAGTCGACATATGCAAGATAGTATATAAGTTGATATTCTTCGTATTTCGTGATTTGCGTAACAGTATGGATATGATCAAGTACTGAGTAATCTCTTCTAAAACCCGCCTGTTTTATTGGCTGTTGTTCATCGAATTTTCTTTCTAATCGCTTCAGTATGATCTTTGCGAATATTTTGTACAAGTTAGACATTAAACTTATGGGCCGGTAGTTTCCGATATCAAACTGATCACCTTTTTTTTTACAGAAGAATAATATGAGATTGAGTCCATTGCCGTGAAATTGTTTCTGTATAGATGATGTCATTGAAGATTTCTTTGAGAACGGGTGTTAATGTCTACTTCGTTCGTTTTAATACTTCGTTGTTTATTCCGTCGGGTCCTGGAGCTTTATCATCTCTTTGGGTATCTATTGCAAATTCTATCTCGTCATTCATGAAACTGGGTACTGGGTAGTAACTGGGTAGGTATGAGATCTCTAACAGTTTTATTTCTTCTTCTACCATAGTACTTCATGCAGTTCCTTGTAGTATGATGTGGCAATTTTTAATATTCCTTGTCTTCGATTTTCCCTCAATCTATTTTTATCTTTCATCTGTACGATCCAGTCTTTTTTGCTAGTTAACTTATATGCATTTTTACTCCTCGTGTCTTTACAATGTGGTTCTCTATTGCTTCCATTCTTCTTTGAGTTCTATCTTTTCTAATACTTTTTTTTATTCCTTTACTGAGTTTTGCTATTTGCTTTCTTCTGTCATTAATATTGTTTTCATTGATTAGATAAGCTCTGTGATTAAAAAGGTTAATAGTTTTAGTTTTCATCCACTTGCTGTAGGGGCTTTTGCTATTAGTTCCTTGTTGTAAATATGTTTTTATTGTTCTTTCCAGCCAGTTATATTTTTCTTGCACCTTCATATTTGTTATCTCTGCATTGTAGTTTATAAGTTTTGTAGTTATAGAATCAGCTACTTGGGCTATTTGGTGTTTTGTAGGTTTTTTGTTTATCATATTGTTTCTTGATCTTGGGTTTTTTGGCGGACTTGTCATTAGTTCTGCTCGAATCATTCGGTGGTTGGTATTGAAGTTGAGATTGCTTATGACTTTCATGATTGAAAAGTTTTTGCTTTTATTGGTCATTATGAAGTCTATTTCATTTTTTGTTTTCGCGTCCGGCGATATCTAGGTCCACTTTTGCTTTCTTTCTTCCTAAATATTATGTTTAAGATTTTCAGGCCGTTTTCCTGTGCGAAGTTTACAAATTTCTCGCCGTTTCTACTTATGGTCTTTTTCCTATACACAAAACGGTCCCAGTACTGTATCTTCTTCTGGTTGTCATTCACCAATTTGGCCATTGAAGTCTCCTATTACAACTAGGTTTTTGTGAGTATGGTCTTGAATTGTTTAAAAATGACTCTATTGGTCCAGTATCTGATTGTTCCGTAGGTGAGTATACTTGTATGATGGACCATGAATCTTTGTAGCTTGGCAGCTTCAAGTCCATCACTGCTATGCGCTCTGATATTCTTATGAAGCTCTCCACATAGTTTTTGAGGTGGTTTTGATGATAAAACCAACTCCATGATGACCTTGGGTCGTTCCTATATGATAAAGAATATCTGAATGGGCCATAATTCTTTCTCCCATTCGCCTAAATTCACTCAGACTGACTATGCCCATTTTATTTTTTAAAGCGTATGTTAGTTCTGTAAAGTTTTCATTATTTTTAAGTGTAAGTACGTTGAGGGCCTCGATGTAGATTTTTTCTTTATTTTTACTTTTTTTGAATAGTTTTGCAATTTTTTCCTGTTTTGTTAGAGGGTTGTGGTCTCTATCCCCCACGAGGACCAGTCGGCTTGGGGGAGATTGTGTTATTTCTCTTATGTCGTTTTGTTGTAAATTAGTTGGGTAATTCGTTTGCCGGTTGTTAATTGCTATTGGTTTTTGTTTGAAAGAATGTCAGTGAGAGAGCTTGATCGGGTTCTCATCAAATCGAAGGCGTTTGTCCTGTTACTGTTTATAGAACTTATCGTTTGTTGCTTTTTAGGTTTAGTGGTTGACGCAGACTGTAGAGAAGTAGATAACTCTCTTTTCCTTTTGTCGATGTTGGGTCCCTTAACTACCAACTTATCGTATTTCACAAAAGCATTATTCCCCTTTTTCTTCGCCTCAAGTAGTAGCGGTAGCAAAGCCTTTCTCTTTTCTATAACTTCCTTAGAATAGTCTTCCGATATATAGATTCATTTAAACTCTTTTTATTCTTCATAATGTGTTCTTTTTTCCACCAGTTAGAGAAAGAGAATAGAAGAGAGCACAGGTCTATGCTTATTTTAGTTTTTATTTTTGCCTAGACGGTATAGTCTGTTTCATTGTCTGTTGTTGTCATTTTCTTCCACAGATAAATTTAATTCTCTTTTAAAAATATCCTTAATCATTTGAAATAGCTCTAAAGATGAATTTTCACTCTCTTCCAATCCATAAATAACTATATTGTTTCTTTTCTTTTCCTTTCTTAAGTATTTTACTTCATTCTCCAGGTTACAAATTTTCTGTTTTAATTCTTCAGTTTCTTCAATTATTGGTGTTAGTTTTTCATTTATCCTATCCATTATAGTCTTCGTAAGAGATACTTTTAGCTCATTTGTCTGTTTCTGTATTTCTATCTTCATTTTATCGAATAATAATTGGAATTGCTCATCCATGTTGTCCAAAACAATTTTGTGGAACGGAATGTAAATACAATTTGGTAGAAAAGATTTATTTGCGATGGCAACACTCAAGTCAACTCCCTGCCTAGCCGACTGACTGTTGATAGATTGCCAACAATGACAATAACCGATTATCAATATGTCAATTTTGCCGGCTGTCAGATGACGTTTAATGTGAAGTAATTAAATTCTAAATTCTAACCTCAATTGTGAATGTGTTCTTGCACTTTCTTTTTTATGAGTGAATCTTGCAAATATTCATTGGTTACTTCCTCTATGTCTTCCGTTGTTGTATTGCTGCAGTTTCAAGCACAATAGTTTCCAAAGTGTAACTTTAACTATTTTTAATAATTGTTTTATTGGCGACGAGCAGCGCAGACCTGTTAACACTTTAACGACCAGAAACGGAACCCAAAAGCGTATATTTAATGCCAATTATTTAGTGACAGGAAATTAAATTGACTAAAACTGATAATAGTAACAAGTAAGATAGTTAATTGACTCAGGCGTTAATTTGCGGAAATTTTTGCAGGGTTGCGAAGTAATTTTTTCAATAACAAGTAACAAGTAAAATGACCAAGAACTTTAAAGGAAGGAGAAAATCTCGAGAGAAGAAATACCGGCGTGAAGTAGAAGTTTGTTAAACTTCTTCTTCACGCCGGTATTCTGTGAGGTCGTGGTACTTCACTGGGGAACTACGAGCCGGCTCATTCATGCAACAACAAAAGCTGATGCGTGGCTCTACCACTGTTAAAACTGCATGCTCGGACTCCAAGTCTGTGAACGCTGGTGTCCCACAAGGCTGTGTGCAATCGCCAACCCTGTTTTTTCTGCATATCAATGATTTGTTACAAATTAGTAATTTCTCGAATTCCAACCACCCATTCACTCGGCTAACGTGACTTGATATGACGTGAAATAAATTTCATATTAACATCATTATAATAATGAATTTCTATTAGTTATCCCAAATAATATTTTTTATTACAGATATCTATTGTTAAAATTTTATTCACGATCCATATTATGAAGCTAGGTTAACAATAGACTACACTTTTATTACACAGATAACCATTATTACCAACTTTCTTAACACAAGTTTTTGTCCATTAACTAAGATATCTATCATAAAAAGTTTCGTAATCGATCCAAACTACAGTCTAAAGAATCGTTGGAAATTTGCTACCGGGAAAGTGAGAATAATAAAACTTAGTTATAAATGACATTCCATTATGTATTGGAATACATACACCAATTCCTATACAAATTCCTTAAAAATGTATTAGAAAATACAGAATGTTTTAAAACTCCTTCTAACATATATAACGAGATGAGAATATGCCTCTCGACATATACGTGAAATGTGCGTATATGTAACAAAAATTGTATGTTCATTAAACACTTACTTTATAAAAAGTTTTATAAAAAATAAGAAGGGTTACTATGCTATAAATGAAAAATATTAGTGATAATAACCTCTGGGAATTAACTGCTTGCTCCCATGCTGTTCCTAATTATTCTATGTTTAAATATTGTAGTCATTTAAAAAAAATCCAAAAAAGAGGGTACCTGCGGAGTTTCTTTTTCCTGTTTCTTCTCCGTTAGAGGAATCTCATTACGAAACGGTAGTACTTAATTGATGAATAAATGATTTGATTTGACCTGTACTGCAAAAAACTGTACAACTACTACTGGTACTGCGATCGCCAATCCACTTACGAAGCGTGGCGATTATGGTAAATCGTCCCGTGTGGGACGATGATGATGATGATGATACATAAGTGTATATAAAGTATAATGTTCAGTCATTAAATCTTCACCGTCTTTCCGTTTATTACAGAATATTCACATTAATACAATAAATTAATATTTATATTGACGTAGATTATAATCTTCCCTTTGAGGTTCATCTCGAACAATTGATCTCGCCGATGGGTTTACAAACTCTATCTAATTCTGTTCAAATTGTTTTGCTCTCCTTTCAATCAAAGGTGGCTTAGATAATAGTCTGTCGAAAATTTGAGGTTAGTTTAATTAAAATCTGTCCCGTCGCTGGCTATGTATGATGAGTGAGAATAGACCATTAAAATGAGCCGACATATTTTAATTATAAATACTTTTAATATAAAAGTACGACTTTACTTTTAATATGTAGTTTTTTCTTTTCTACTTTTGTTATATTTGACGACCTCCGTGGACGAGCGGCGTACAAATCGGTTTTTATGGTGTAGCCAGCTCTGAGTTGTCAGGTTCGATCGATCGGGTCAATGTAGAAAACACTTTTATACATTTTGTTAGGTTAGGGTGCTGATTTACAAAAATTATTGTATATAAAACAATTTATGTAATTAGACTATATTTTTATTTATTGGCTGTATTTTATAGACTATATTGATATTTATATTAATTTTGACTATATTTTCTATTATTGAAGTAGAAATTTAAAAATCAACTGACAAGGTTGATAGTTCGTCCCGGGATAACCCATTTACAATAAATAAATAAATATCTTCACGCAATTCCAAATACAGGGGTAGACAGAGGTCAAGTCTAGACAATTAAGTCCCTTTGACCCACCTTCCACCGAAGATATTTTCGGGACAACGTGACAGGTGGTGAGCCCGTCGCCGCCTTTTATGTCCAAGCCAACGATGAAATTCGTACATAAGTTTTTGAAAAACTCATTGGTACTGCCACCAGGGGATCGAACTCGGGTCTCTCGACTCGAAATTCCGACCACCCAACAACTCGGCTATCGTGACATTTACAATAGCGTAAAACAAATCAAAATAAACGAAAATCTACATTGTTACCCATCAATCAGTTTTAGACTTGTGCAAATAGAACGAAAATTGTCAAATAATTCCTTTTAAAATTACATCCAGTAGTATCATTGTTGAATATGTATTTTAAATTTGTAAATAAATTTTCCAACGACTGATATTTTAAACTTATGTCAAAAATACTTAAAAAAATATCTTTACGGCATTCCCAAGCTGGAGACATCATAAAACCTATATGTATGCCAGTCATCAAGGTCGTTCAAATACGATATTGAACTTTAGCTGCAAATGAAAAATGTTTTGATCTAATTGTTTTACTTAATTAAATTGAAGCAAAACATCCAAAATATTTACTTAGTCAATATATGGACGTTGTTTACTTTTAATTGTTACCACTTAAAATAAGTGACGGTCGAGGTAAAGTTATTTCGAAACTTTGTAATTCCTACGGCAAGGACGTGACTAGAAATTTGAGGAAAGGCTAACATCATTCCTCTCTTAATTAACTAGAGTTAAATTTACTTCTTTACTAACTGTTTGCCCTTTTTCACACATTTCCCTGTACCGCAGTAGGCAAAGTAGCAGAGAGCGTAGTCAATTTAATACTTTTGACCCTCTTTTTACCAGAGTTTATTGGATGAAAAATCGTGACAAGTAAGCCTATTGAAATCTTAGTTTCAACGCCAATGATACAATACGCTTACATAAATATATTCATATAGATAAATATTTATACAAATCCATGACTCAGGTAATAACATTCGTATTCATCTCACAAATGTGGATCTACTGTGCTAAAACTATTTATTGCAAATTAAGAAATGTGAAGTTACATTCAAATCAATAAATTTAAATAGTTACATAAATTTAAAATAAAACTATTTTCGGATTTTATCGCGTTTTTTAATTAGTTTTTACAAACTATTTTTATTTCCCGACGTCTCGAGTCTCCCCGTGATCACGGATGCTGTAAAGCATCCGAAACGTCGGGAAATAAATATGGTTTGTAAAAACTAAATGAAAAACGCGATAAAATACGAAAACCGTTTTACTTTAAATGTGTAGTATTCGCGTAAATACAAGAAATCATTAGTTACATAAATGTATTAATTGTCTATGTAGTATTACATACTGTACAGAAATAAGCACTCATCACGCAATGTCTATCCGTAATTACCCTTTTCCTTGAAAGAACCTTAATAAAAATAAATACATTATATTAATAAAGTGACTTATCGCAGTACCAATTAAAAAAACATGACCAATATTTAAGCAGACCGGTGACTGGCAGCTGTGTTTAAAGTGCGAGGTGTCTGGTACTACTATCGTCAATGTAGCGGAGGCGAGTGAGACAGCTGGAAACCCATTCGATATTTGAGTATGACGATGATGAGAAGTAGACGAGTCGTGTACACACCCGTCTTCAAGGTGCCGCTATCTCTGAGGTCCCGGATACGATTTGTTCAATCGTTCAAACGTTAAATCGAATGAATCAATTTGAACGAAGAACCACTTTTTCTACATTTTTTCAGATCTAAGTACTTATCTTTGTTGTTTCCGATTGCATAACACAAGCGCCATAGCTGCTTACTTTCGGATTTAAGCAATGTATATTATGCCCATCACTAAGTTCGTATTTAATTATTTATTATTTATTCAGCTACTTCAACAACATCATAGAGATCTTTAGGTGTTAGGAATTTACACGGGAATCAAGGATGCTACACTCCCATGTTACACTTTTCTTTAAAAATAAATACAAACAGTAACAAAGTAGTCGCCTGTAAATGCCTGCTAGCGTGCAAAGGCTTTCTTTTAAATATTTGAAATAGTAGAGAAGGAGAAACGTTTGCAACGCTGTCAAGAGCATGTTGGGAGACTTCACATGTCATCGAAATAATACTTTTCTTTTATTTTATCCTAAAATTGCTATTAAAATTTTTATTGGTGACGGCACGCAGATCGAACCTGAGTCACTGTCGTAGAAAGTAAGGACTATCTCTTAGGTTACAAAATATAAATGTAACCTAAGATTATTTAGTTTCTCGGTGCTATTAATGTTAGCATTACTCACTACAAAATTACTACGACGTTAATATCCGATGCGTCTCTAACGCTTCCTCTGCGGGACTCCGTCAGCCACATGATTTATTGCGCTGTAGGTCGAAACTTCATTAACTTTTTGTTTTTATTTACCACTTCGTATTTTTTGCTGTTTTACTTTCCCTTTCCAAAAACACAGCAAAATAAAATAAGTATTAAAAGAATATTTAATGCCTGTGGCAAGAAGGCAAAATGCTTTTCCAATGAAAGTATATCTCCGACTTTTACGGAGAGCTACTTACATAAGGCACAAAACGTACATAAAGGCCAGTAAAAACAAGCCAGTGCAGGACAGGCTTCTTAAACAAGTTTTGCGTGATGCACGAACAAATGCATCCATAAAAACTATTGTTTTGGCATTTATAACTCTTCGAAAGTCCACTCATAGGGTTTTTTTTTTCTTAAAACTTTCGATGTAGATCATTAATGGGATCTCAAAATTATGTTCCACACAAACTTCTCAAGAACCTATATCCTTTCCAGTATACAACGCACTGCTATTTAATCTGTATGATAAGATGGATGAAGCACGAACAATTGGACAAACAATATATATATATATATATATATATATATATATAATATATATATATATATATATATATATATATATATATATATATATATATATATATATATATATATATATATATATATATATATATATATATATATATATATATATATATATATATATATATATATATATATATATATATATATATATATATATATATATATATATATATATATATATATATATATATATATATATATATATATATATATATATATATATATATATATATATATATATATATATATATATTATATCTTCACGCAATTCCCAGTACAGGGGTAGACAGAGGTCAAGTCTAGACAATTAAGTCCCTTTGACCCACCTTCCACCGAAGATATTTTCGGGACAACGTGACAGGTGGTGAGCCCGTCGCCGCCTTTATGTCCAAGCCAACGACGGAATTTGTACATAAGTTTTTGAAAAACTCATTGGTACTGCCACCTGGGGATCGAACTCGGGTCTTTCGACTCGAAATTCCGACCACCCAACAACTCGGCTATCGTGACTATTTAAAATTTTATAATAACAATCAATGTGGCTCATATTAGAGTTTAAATAGAACTATGAGTGCTATTACAGGACCGATCAAAGAAATAAAACAAAAATTATATGGTATCCACAATCCGCCATCCATTAACATGATTCCTTTTTGTGAGTAAAGAGTACATTAAAAGATGAGATTATAGATAGTTTTGTCGTCCAGAAATTTCTAAAATAGTCAGTACATTTAGGAGTATTCCAGATCGCTCTACAACATTCAGAACATCCGTAATATTCTAGAATTTTGCGGAATATTTAAGATTAAAAACGAGGGTCAAAACAAAAAAAGGAATGTATTGTATATGGGAAGTTCGTGAGTTTTAGAGGATAAACATAAAATAAAGATTTTCACATATACCTTACGACACTATGACAGAAAAAAAAGCAGGGGCGTGTGTTAACGGTGTTAGAATATTGCCAATCCCTTTCTTCCCGTGGGTGTCCTAAGAGGCCACTAAGGGAAACAACCTCGAATATCGTAATGGCAACCAATATATGGCGGGATAACCATCTCTAAAAATATCAGACCGAAAATAGGCAGCGGTGTCTGTGGTGCGAGTGGTTAGGTATTGCAATCGCCAACCTGCCAAGCGTGTCGATTATGGCAAATCGTCCCTATAGGCAAGGCCCATGTCCTGTATGTATATATGTAAGCGACTATTTATAGCTGTTAATGTTAACTATAAACATTTATTATTTTCCTTTCAATCAAATTCAGCTTAAGTAAATACAATAAACTACCCGAGATGAGATTGGCCGTATTAGAAAACTTTGCCAAAATTATGACTTATTAATAAGAATCGTGTATATTGACACTTAATTAATAAGGAATTGTGATTTAGAAATATACTCACTAACTCACTCATAAAAATAAATTATGCTTTTATTATAATAATAATAGTAATATTCATTGTATATAATTAACTAAATAAATATATAGTAAGGACTATATTATGATTTTTCCTGTGTTTTAAAATTGTAATGCAACATAAATATTAGCACTTACATATTAAATAATAGATACGGTACCAAATAGGGTACCCCAAAGCCTCGTTGGTATATGACCTTGCCTTCGAAGTTAAGGTTTGTGGGTTTAAGTCAAGAGCCAAATTATTCCGTGGGTATCGTAAAAGTCGGTAAAGGGACTTGTAAATGTCAGGAGATGGGCAGCAGCATCCTCCTGCTTAGTAACAAAAAAAAAACTGCGGTTGCCAACCCGCTCACCAGGCGTGGAACCATGACACAACCCCTCATGCTAACAAACGCAAAACAACGGCTCCTAGTCCCCGGCGGCTTCACCAGTCCTGGTCAAGGTAGCTGCCATGGTAACAGCAGGGCAGGGGGTGCTAAGAATCTCCGGCTGAGATCGCGCTACCATCCCAAACGACTGGACCTGGCAACATACAACGTACGCACACTGAGGACTGACGAGAAGATCTTGGAGCTGGAAGAAGAGGTGAGCAAGTTACACTGGAGCATTATAAGATTGTCGGAAGTCCAAAGACAGAGGGAGGACTCAATAATTCTCAACTCCGGTAACTTTCGATCACCGGGAGGGCGATCATCTATCCCAAGAAGGTGTCGGGTTTATCGTCCACAAGTCTCTCGTCAGCAACGTGATCAGAATCGAAGGTGTGTCGGGTAGGGTTGCGTACCTTATACTCAGAATTACCAAGCGGTATTCGCTGAAGGTTATACAGGTATATGCACCTACCTCGGCCCACCCCGATGAAGAAGTGGAAGCAATATATGAGGATATTTCTAGAGCCGTACATTGCTTTAAAACCCACTACACGGTGCTGATGGGAGATTTCAATGCAAAACTAGGCGGCGATGAGCTGATAATGGGCAATTTTGCAGTAGGGCTCCGAAACCCAAGGGGCCAACAGCTGACCGACTTCATGGAGGAGGAGGGACTCTATATGATGAACTCCTTTTTCAAAAAGAGGCCCCACAGAAAGTGGACCTGGATGAGCCCGGATGGTTCCATTAAAAATGAGATCAACTTCATTATGACGACTAGGCGACAGCTGTTCAGTGATGTCTCTGTGATCTCTAGGATGAAAACCGGCCGTGATCACCGAATGGTAAGGGACACACTGAACCTTAACTGAAAATTAAGCTCGAGCGGTCTTTTTTTTATAGAAGAGGGAGGCAAACGAGCAGGTGGCTTACGTGATGGTAAGTGATTACCACCGCCCATGAACACCTGCAATAGCAGAGGCATAGCAGATGCGTTGCCTCCCTTAGAGCGCCCCTCCCCCCGAATTGGAGGAGGGGGTATGTGGGCCACCTGTTACCTGCACTCACCAGACGAAACGCAGAAGTTTGTTAGACTTCTACTTCACGCCGGTATTTTGTGAGATAGTGGTACTTCCCCGGTCGAGCCGGCCCATTCATGCAACAACAAAAGCTGATGCGTGGCTCTACCACTATTGAGATCTCATCTGATGAAGAGATCTCCGTCCATCTTATGCCCTTATTCAAAATCCCGAAAACTTTCAGCTCGAACTGCAAAATCGCTTTGAGTGTCTAGACGATTGCACTACAGTGGACGATATTAATAGCAAACTAGTGGAAACTGTCCATGCGGTGGGTGCAACAGTTCGCAGAAGCTACCTCATGAGCCACGAAAACTGTCTGATCTCACTCTCAAACTCATTGAAACTAGGCGTGAAATGAGGCGTGAGATCTCGAAATCTATGAGGCAAGACTTTCCCAAGTTCAATACGATGTGGATTGAACAAGCAATAGAGCGGAACCAGGGCTCCAAAGTCTTCGCCAAAGATCTGTCTATCGGAAGGAGCCAACTGACTAAGTTGAAGACCGACAGCGGTGCAGTTATTTCCACTAGAACTGAGATTTTGAGTGAAATTGAGAGATTTTACGGACAGTTGTATACATCGTCGGTTTTAGCGACGATGTGTACAGCTGTCCGTAAAATCTCTCAACACATGATTGACGACACTGAGAGTGGCGACACAAGAGCCAAGGTTATACGACACTTTTCCGATGACATCCCGGAAGTCAGTCTGAGCTAGATTAGAATGACTCTCAAACAGCTCAAAAACGGCCAGGCACCAGGTGAAGATAGAATAACTGCTGAGCTACTGAAAGCGGGTGGAAAACCGATACTTGTGGTCCTTCAGAAGCTCTTCAATTCCGTCATCCAAGTAGGTACTACACCGAAAGCGTGGAGTAGCAGCATGTTTGTCTTGTTCTTCAAGAAAGGGGATAACTTCCTATTGAAGAATTATAGATAAATAGCGCTTCTAAGCCGCGACTACGTACTGTTTTCGAGAGTCATTATAAATCGTCTGGCAAGCAGACTTGTCAACTTCCAGCCTCCCAAACAAGCCGGGTTCCGAAAAGGCTTCAGTACCACATATATACTCCTCGCTAAATTGTACAGAAGAGTACAATCTACCACTACGTCTGCGCGTATGTGGACTGTGAAAAAGCCTTCGATTCTGTCGAAATTTGGGCAGTGCTAAAGGCTCTTCAGCGATGTCAGATAGATTATAGGTATATCGAAGTGTTAAAATGCTTATACGATGAGGCTACGATGTGTATTCGAGTACAGGACCAGAGCACGAAACCTATCCAATTGCAGAAAGGTGTAAGATCGGGTTTGAAAGATGTTTTCAAGCTACTGAACTGGAAAGAATACGATGTGAACATCAATGGCGAATTCATCACTCACCTTCGGTTTTCCGATGACATAGTTCTGATGACAGGGTCGCTTGAGGAGGTTAGCACTATGACCTCAATAGTGTTTCTCAAGGGGTTGGTCTTAAGGTGAACATGGACAAGGCTAAGGTTATATTTAACGTCCATGTCAGACCAATGCCGGTTATTGTTAAGAGCGCTATGCTCGAAGTTGTTGACGAATAGGTATATCTGAGACAAATCAAACTAGGTAAGTCCAACTTTGATCCAGAGGTCAATCGGCGTATACAAATCGGTTGGGAAGCGTTCGGGAATTTACGCCATATCTTCTCGTCAAGTATACCTCAAAACCTTAAAAGCAAAGTATAAAACCAGTGCGTGTTGCCAGTGATGACCAACGGAACTGAGACATGGTCCTTCACTGCTGGCCGGATGAGGAAGCTCAGCGGGCTATGGAGAGGGCTATGATGGGTGTTTATCTGCGTGACAGAATCCGCAACGATGATATACACAGCGGAACTAGGGTAAACGACATAGCCATAAGAATTAGCGTAGATGGGCCGGCCACATAGCTCGCAGAACGGGCTACAGTTGGGGAAGAAAAGTTCTCGAGTGGCAGCCTCGTTCTGGCAAGCGCAGTGTAGGACGTCCCCCCACAAGATGGACTGACGACCTGCACAACATTGCGGGAAGTCGATGGATGCAGGTGCGGGATCGTTCTCTGTGGAAAACTTTGGGGAAGGTCTATGTTCAGCAGTGAACTTTTGATAGGCTGTAAAGAAGGAGAAGAAAATGTATCTTCTTATAGATGGTAATACGCTTACCACCTGTCACGTTGACTCAAAAATGTCTTTTGTGTAAGATGGGACGAAAGAATTTAATTGTCAAAACCTACGGAAGACGAAACGGGCCTATTTTCTGCACTAGACTTTTATAGGCCATTTTGATGGTGAGACCAGCAAATCCTTTCAAAAGAAGAACGTTACAGGTCCATAACGATCCATGAGAACTTTGTTGGAATGTCTCATAGCCCGTGTTTACACTCGCTCGGCTATACCTTGCAAACCGGAACACAACTGACGACAGTCAGACAGAACTGAAGCAGATGGAAGAGTGTGGTACTGACCAAGCCACCATCAAGACATTGTAAAATCACTAGTAAAGTATATAAAAATCAATAGCTACACCTGATTACGAATGTATCGTCTTTAAATCCTTATATGTTGTATATATATACAAAGACATAGCATCCGAATAATTGTGGTCGCAACACTCGAAACGTAGTTTCTGCATTTACTTAAAATTTTGACAGATCTTTGCCTTTTAACCCAATAATATTTATATAAACTTTTTTACTTACGTCCCTATGTTTATACATACAATACATATATGTATAGAAATATTTTTAAGTAAAGTTTTTCAAATTGACTCATAATTATAATATTAGTTTGCCACGGTATTTATACATATTACAATTGTCCGACAATAATAATGTTACATTTATCAGACAGTAATATTACAATATTACTGTCTGACAAATGTAATTATTTCCCAAAGAAAATGCCCACTACCAATTAGGTTCTCGAATTGCAACCTCGTGTGGGTAAACGCAGTGTGGGACGACTCCCCATGAGATAGAGTTACGACTTGCAAAATGTTGCGGGGAGTCGATGGATGCTGGTGGGTCCCCACGACCGTTCTTTGTGGAAAACTTTGGGGGAGGCCTATGTTCAGCAGTGGACTATTGATATGCTGTAAATAAGTAAAAGAAATGGTATGCTTTCAATTGCAATTTTCAAGGATTTAATTTTCTATATATATTTGCTAAATTTTCTTCAAATATGTGCTGAAATTACTAAAAAAATTATCTTTGCATTATTACAATATGTACTACGGGGAGTGCTCCGAGGAATTGTTCGGATTAATCCCAGCTGCTGAAATTGACCATTGTACCTTGCTGCATAGTCAAACATTCCATCCACACCATCTTGTTGCTTGGCATTCTACCACAGTGCGTTTTTGGCGGAAGTTTCTGCCACGCACTTGCACTTATGAAATGTGCTGCCGTAAGCTGTTTTATCGGACCAATGCGAGTTAGTGATCTTTCAAGAAAAGGGCCTATACCTTTCTCAAATGCCGGCAACACATCTGCAATTCCTCTTGTATAGAAGATGCGTTGCCGGCCGCAAATGGTGTTCATGGGCGGCGGAAATCACTTACCATCACGTCAGCCACCTGCTCGCAAAAAAAAAAGTAACACTGACCAGCTGTATGTATTATAGTAAAAATAAATAAATACACTGTGGTAATCAGTACTTGTAAGTTTTAGACTTTTTGGTTTAAGTATTCAACTTTTAATTTTTGTGGTGAACATATGTTCCGCAGAATATATTTACTATCTTCCCTAATAACTTAAATCAGACCAGGGCCAAGGCTATGCGTAAACTTTACCTAATACCTAATACATAAATTAATCAGTCTATCGTCTGCGACGGGCTCACCACCAGTCACGTTCTTTCAAAATATGATGAAAATATCCTCTTTAGTGGGCTCGTAGGTGGGTCGAAGCGACTTAATTGTCTAGACTAGACCTCTGTCTAGCCCTGTATTGGGAATTGCGTGAAGATATTTATATTTTTATTTAATCAGTCGATAGTCGGGGATAACTTTGTTATAGATAGAAGATATAGTAGTTCTAATAATACCTAAGAGAAGTTCAACATAATGTTAATTAAAGTAACGAAGTTAAACCGGCTTAAGTTCTAATTTCGTAGCATATCATAATATTACAGTACAACTCACTTTGAAATATGTTTAACAAGTAGGTTTCACAGTCTTCGTTCGCATGATCCTTAGATTTCATGTACTTCATGTACTGAACTAAAACATGGAGGTAGTTTTAGGGTAGCTGTTATAGTATCTACAAATGTATAAATAGATTTTTTTTTAAATTAAACAGAACAACTCTATTATCTGGTAATGCCTCCAATGTTGTAAATTTCAATATCTTCTTGTCTAGACAATGAAGTTCTTTTTCGACCCACTTCTCATTGAACTTATTCGGGACAACATAACATGTTGCCATGACATGACATGGAGGCTATCTCCAAAATGAAATTAACATTTTTAACAAGATGTTACTTTTTTATATCTTATTCTAAAAGAGAAAGAGAATGTAAAGAAAAGAAAAATAAGAAGAAATGGGAATTGCGTGAAGATATTTATTTATTTATATTGAATGTTCAACTTGTAATAAAATTCTGCACCCCACTTGAAATTGTGGAAGAAAAGGAAGATAAAAATAATCGCTTTTACACCAATCTCTGAACTATTGGAGCTTCTAACTGTAGGCACGAGACAAGATTTTCTTAAAGTAATTAATAAACCAAATTAAACTAAGCCGCATTATATTTAAACATGACGATAAGCGTAGTGTCTTTCAAAATATATTTAATCTCGCAAAGACAGGAGTAAGTTTTAATTAGTACCTGCTAATTAAAACTTAGCAACGAAGAGACACGCTTACTTTATGCGGGAACAAGATAACACATTATCTCATATAAGCTTAAATTGTACTGTAATTTAAATTTAATGGTTTTATATGACACTTATTGCTGCACATTATTTCTAAAGGAGATACTTTATTTATTAAACATTTGCGAAGTATTGCGGAAGCCCAGTTAGCCAACGTTGAATCTGACACGTGAAAATTTAGTCACTTTAAATGACTTTAGGAGAACGATTGTCCTGTTTAAATGGATTTCATATATATCATCACACAATGTAATGCAGAAGGAAAATGTTTTAATAAATTCTAATACATTTATATTGTAATCACCTTTTCTATAAATTTTATATTTTAAAATAAAATTCATTTCAGAATAACACCTGTTTTCAAATATTGTTTTAAATAGATTGACACTTTTCTGCAATGCTTATTAAGCGACAACGTGACACGTGATGTGCCTATCGCCGTATAATTGTCTAATTTTACGTTACAATATTACGTTACAATATCTACTTATTTTTATATCACGTATATCATTATTTAAATAAATAAACATATATTCACGCAATTCCCAATACAAGGGTTGATATTTCACGTGTCATTTAAGTAATTATTTTATGTTTAAAAATGAGTTTTATCGTAGTGTTTTAATTAGCATCCAAGCTTGTTTTTAATGTAACGCATCAAAATGATATCAATATTGTATGAGAAATACCTTCAAAACTTTAATGGTGGTTCCTGGAAAGAGACTCTTAACCTCACGCTTCCTATAAAAAAATTAAACTACCTCTCTTATTAATAGCTTAAAACTACAGGGAATTTGTGTCAGAGGAGATATATTCAAATTTTATCCAAACTTCTGTATACACTAATCTATTTTACATTTAAACACAATTTTATTGAAATATATAAAACGACATAATGGCGCTAAAGTCTTAAATGTTTCAAAGATACTAAAATAAATAACAAGCCAACTGATACTTCTATATCTCACGTCACTTGATCTGGAAGATTGAGGGCTTCATAAGTTACACCATCTGCGCTCCACACAAACTCAAACAGTCGCGGAAAAGACAAATAAGCTTGAGGACACCTCTGTACACTCTTATGACATGAAATTTATCTTTAGTATGTTTTATGTAGCTGTTGTACAAAAATTTGTATTAGTACTCACGTTAATTACTGCATAATATATTATTACGTTATTCGTTAATAAAGTTCATATACCAAAATCAGCAGTTTATATTGGCTGAATTCGTACCAGGGGACTTAAGTAAAATACATTAACGCAATCCTCAATCCTAGGGCAGACAGAGGTGTAGACAATTAATTCCTTTCGATCCACCTTCCTCCGAAGAAAATTTTTGGGACTTATAAATCTTACATAAGTTTTTAAAGAGTTGTTTCTTAAAACCAGTGTACTTTGTACGAGTACATTGATTTTTGGTACGAGCCTACCATCTGGGGATCGAACTCGGGTCTCTTGATTCGAATTCCGATCACCCTATTACTTGCCTATCGTTCTTTAAAGATTTTCAACTATTCGAATAATGAGTAATAATACATACAAACATACATAGGGAAAACATTACTCTTGAACAGTGCTCTGATCCTAAAATAAGCAGCTTAATCGCTTGGTATTATGGAATCTGAAATAACTAAGGTACTGCAAAGACCCAGACCCGTGAAAATGCAGAAAGTGTTCTCTGCATTGACCCGACCGGGAATCGAACCCAGGACCTCCGAGCAGGCGACACCATGAAAACCTGTGTGTACGCCACTTGTCCAAAATGACTATAACCGTTGATAGTATTTTGGGAATCAACCAAGCTCCGTAATCTGAAGTCATGAGTAAATTTGTGTAGTGTTATGTGTTATTGTTAGCAACGATGTTTTGCCTATAAATTAACTAGTACCACCGCTATTGCCACAAAAACCCATTAAGTAGAAGTCGGTTGCTCAAAGCCTTTGTTTCCTACGAGGGATGTTTTGTTATCGCGATGAGAATATTGTATTCCAAATTACATTGGATCGTTGATGCCTCTAACAGTAAATTAAGTTACTTCAATAATAATCGCTCAATGTCTTTTTTTGTTTTGCCTATTTAAAATGTACAATATTAATAACGTTATTTTTATCATAACTATATGAAATATGAATATTATTTTTACTACATTATATATATATGTTATATATATATATACATATATATATATATATATATATATATATATATATATATATATATATATATATATATATATATATATATATATACATATATATATATATATATATATATATATATATATATATATATATATATATATATATATATATATATATATATATATATATATATATATATATATATTATAATAAAATATAATAAGAATATATATAATAAAGTATAAAAGCGTTGCATCTTTTATAAAATTCATATTCTATGTACACAATATTAAATCGGTCAAGACGATTCTATTTACACAGTCTATTTCAAAGACCAACTTTGCAGCTAGCATCTCGAGTGTAAAGCACACACATCGTATTCACTGAGTAGTTTTAAATTTACTATGTTGCTTTAGAGGTGTCTGGGATATGACACAACTTATATTCAAGTTATATTAAATTACGTGGATGGTTGCCTGACTTTCTAACCGATAGTATAAGTGAAGTGAATATTGGTATAAGTGAACTTTGAATTTCATCATTCATTATGATAACACATACATAATAGTCTTTTAAAGTCCATTGCGGGACGTCGGCATCTCTCATGAGAAAAAATGCCATAATCGCCACGCTTGTAAAGTTAAGTGGTGACAGTTAAACAAATAGGCGATCACAGTTACCGACACCTTATGTTGTAAACACTACTGTCCGTCCGGCCTCTTTTATTTTGATGTAGGATATTTCGAGATGTTACCCCGCAATCTTCCGGTCCCAATAATGGTATTAAAGGGCTACTTCCCTTAGTCATCTTTTATGACATCCATGGAAAGAAAATGGTTAAAACGATTTAAATTTTCAGATGTGCAAAAGAACTCTTACGCCTAGGCAACGAAATGATTATAAATAAGAACAGATTATGTACCCCGAAAATTTAATTTGTATATAAACATACATATCTTTCACATAAAAGTCATATAAATATACAAAGACATCTGAAAAAGATCAGGTATCAAACAAATATGTCGCTCAGTGTATTTGTAACACTCAATCATCAGCTATAAATTTACACACGCCATCAAAATCACGTATAAGTCACGATAGCCGAGTTGTTGAGTGGTCGGAATTTCGAGTCGAGAGACCCGAGTGCGATCCCCAGGTGGCAGTACCAATGAGTTTTTCAAAAAACTTATGTACGAATTTCATCGTTGGCTTGGACATAAAGGCGGCGACGGGCTCACCACCTGTCACGTTGTCCCGAAAATATCTTCGGTGGAAGGTGGGTCAAAGGGACTTAATTGTCTAGACTTGACCTCTGTCTACCCCTGTATTGGGAATTGCGTGAAGATATATTTTTTTTTATATATTTTTTATCAAAATCACCAAATTTCTTTATTTGTATAAATTCTATTATATTTTCGCATTTTAAATTTCTTGATATAAACACCTTTATAGCTGGATAATTAAAATATACGACTATAATCGACCATTTGGCTCGATATTCCAATATGTGCTAGCTATTTCTTAATGGAGTTACTGTTACTAGTTTGGCATAGAAAGATAGCCGTTGCGGCCAAAGGACCTATTCGTTTAATATGTACGGAAAATTGGCTGAGTTTTTGTAATGTAATGAAATTTAAACATCATATATGGATTTTTATTGGATATATAGACTCTGAAAAAAAAGGAAAATTTATTTTCTTACTTCTAAGTCTTTTCATTGTATATCATGCCTGGAGCGTCAATAGCCTAATGGTTTAGGGTGCGGACTGCAAAACATAAGGTCGCAGGTTCGGGCCCGCTTTTTAAATTATTGCCGTAAAACACTTCAAACACAAGCATTAGTTGAGAGTGGTTAACAGGAATATTAGTTGTGAATTCTTTTACATTTAAAGTATTTTTTAACAAAAAAGAAATATATATTATTATATAAGTAACGTTTATGACATAGAATGACCTAATTCAAAAAAGAAAAGACTACATTAACAAATATTTTTTATTATTTACGCTCGCGAAGTTAAAGTTACATTACATTTATTTTTACATTTATTTTCTTAACTAAGCTGTATCTATAAAAGAGATTGATGGACGAGCACAAACTGACCCTAAGTACTTATACTTATTTTGCGCGCTATACTTAATTTGAAAGATTCGGGTTTGGAAAATTTTAATGCATTTTTGAGATCATCTAGCAATCTATGCTAATTGAAAATTACTACGGAAGTCCGTAGTAAAAAGAAAAACATAGGTGAGGTTAAATTTTGAGAAATTACGATATGTCCTTATTTAATAAGTAATAAAATTTTATTGATAGGTTAAAAGGTAAAAACTTTAACTGTTTAAAAGTGAAATAGTCACGATAGTCGAGTGGTTGGACGAAGCCGATTGGTTCAATCCCCGGTAGTAGGCTCGTACTAGTATGTTTTTTTTTTTTTTTTCAAAACGTATTCACAATTAACATAGTTAGCTTGGACATTCAAGACCTCGACAGGCTCACCACCTGTCACATTATCCTAAAAAAATATCTTCTATGAAAAGTGAAAGAACTTAAATGTCCTCAGTTTACCCTAGTATTGAGAATGCCGTGGAGACATTTATTTATATTTAAAATTCTATGGTTTATTTCCGTACTCAATTTTGTTATACTTTCATCCAAAACGAGTCATTATCAAACCCAATACGATTATAAAGAAATGAGTTTTTCTTCGGTATAACGTAAATTGTTCCAAAAACTGACAGGGATTGATTGTGATTTATGACGCATCACATCACCATGCCGACATAATTAACTCCTACGTGGATTCTCAACAAAAGCTACTTATTTACACCTGTAATGCATCACCTATATTCTTCACTCTTTTCTCCAATAATGGCAGAGTCTATAAATCACGGAGCCGTTTTGTGTAAGCAAACTGCCGTAATTTCTTAAGAATAAAAGGCAAACATATCAGAAAACCTTTTCTTTTCAATTTTATCAATAATTATCTTTATTTCCGCGTGTACAAAACATTTCAGAACATAAAATCTCCTTTCGTCCCGGGAGTGTTGTAAGAAGCGACTAAGGGAAAAGGCTTTAAAATTTAATTAGTTACCGAAAGATGGCGGGGTAACTTCGGGATGTTCGGAGTAGGTCTGTTTATATAAACCGGCGACGAATAACAGCGACCGCTGTGGGAGTATTGATACTGCGGACGTTCTTGTACTTTAACAGGCCGTTTAGATGATGATTATTACCGATCCGTATTTAAAATATCCGTCACCTGATTAAAAAATCCGGTTCCTGGAATACTGTAATAAAATAAAAATTATATTTCCACGCCATTCTTAATACTGCGGTAGACAAAGGTCGAGACTATTAACTCCTGTCGACTCACCTTCGACCCGCTTCGTTCAGTTCGTCGCCGTCTTTAGGTCCATGCCAACGACAACATAGTAAATCGTACATATTTTTTTTTAATTCAGGTACGAGCCCTGGGAATCGACCTCGGAACTCGGAATTCCGATCACCCAACCACTCAGCTATCATAACTGACACGTGAATAAATCATACTTACATTTAATATTATATTATATAATAATATAACACTAAAACAAATAATTTAATACTATTTTAAAATTAAGACTAAAAAGAATTTTTTTAGAGTTTTACTGTTATTTTTTTCCATATAATACGCTATAGCCAAAATAAGTAATAAACCTCATGTTCTTATAATCGTTTACGAATAGCTCTACGTGGCATGATAAGAATAAGCGGCATATTTTATTGTTGCTGAAATTGATCTGATACAGCGTAAGCGTGAAGGCATTTTGTGATACTCCGTTTCTGGAGTGACGCCCTGATTAACTCTCCTTTCCCGTACATCGCCGTTCATAGTCATTTACTATCAGATGAACTATTAAAAAACTCACCTTCTACCGACGTTATACTGTTAATTGTTTTTAGTTGTTTTTTGAATATAAATATATAGTTTGCATCTTCCCAACACTTACAATAAAGAGGGATCAAAAAGTAGTGAGAATGAGATATAATGACAATAGATTACTTAGTAATTATTTCTTTACATAGTCTCGGAGTCTCTCTACATAACGAGTCCAGCGCTTTTCCAAGGCTTCAATCCCTTTCAAAAAAAAGTTTTGCCTTGGTCCTGCCAAAAGCTCTCCACGGCATCCATCACCTCTTTGTCGTGTTCGTACCTATTTCCCCTTAAGTATTCTTTCAATTTGGGGAACAGATCGCTAGCCACCAGATCTGGTGAATTGGGGGGGTTATCAACCAGTTCCAAGCGAACTTGCTGAATGGCAGCCACCGTAACTACCGACCAGTATGCGGGTGCTTCTTCGTGATGAAACAGCACGCTCCTTCAAATTTTCCCTCTCCTTTTCTCTTTGATGGTATTCCTCAACTTGAGAATTAAAGCTGCATACTATTGGCCTGTAATAGTGATTCCACGCTCCAGGTCCCAACAATAATATCCCTCCTAAGTCCCAAAAAATTGAGGCCATAACCTTGCCAGCCGATACCAAGGCACGAAACTTCTAACGAAACGGGGTCTGTGATGATGGCCGTTTCCATTGCGAAGATTGCTGTTTAGTCTCGGGATCAAAACCATGGAGCCATGTTTTGTCCATTGTTACGAAAGGAGACAAAAACGTTTCAGAATCTTCTTGAAACTTATCCAACAATATCTTCGAAATGTCAAGTCGATTTTTTTCTGACTATTGGTTAACATTCTCGGCACCCATCTTTCGGAGACTTTTTCTTCCAAATAAAATGTCTATGTATGTAAATAAAATGTGTATTACAAATTGGCATTAATAAAATGAAATTTGTACAATTGCACTATGCTTAGTTTTGGGTTTAAATGTATGAATGTGAAATGTTGTTATGCAATTCCGATAATACGATTCCGATCAAAGCTATTTGGGACGGCGTGACAGGTGGTGAACATATGGCCGTCTGATATTCCAACGGTACAATATACTTACATAGATGAACATTAAAATAGAAAAATATTCATACATATAATGTAGTAAACTTTACCTTCAACCTTTTAAACAGTGGTAGAGCCACGCATCAGCTTTTGTTGTTGCATGAATGGGTCGGCTCGACAGGAGAAGTACCACGACCTCACAGAATACCGGCGTGAAGTATAAGTCTAACGAACTTCTGCGTTTCGTCTGGTGAGTGCAGGTAACCGGTGGCCTACACACCCCCTCTCCCCCAATTCTGGGGGGAGGGTACTCTAAGGGAGGCAACGCATCTGCTATGCCTAAGGAATTGCGGGTGTTCATGGGCGGCGGTAATCACTTACCATCATGTGAGCCACCTGGTCGTTTGCCTCCCTTTTCTATAAAAAAAAAGCAAGGTCACTACCCACTGGGCTATCGGGTATCATCTTCAGCTTTAGTATTGTCACGTGCATGTTGTCAGAAAAATTGCTAACCTTCCGATGAGCCGATTGTGCGATAAATCTCAAAGTGCCGCTACCTAATAAAAAAAAGGAGGTTGTACATTCATGCAGCATCAGAGTCAGAGTAACTTGGCTCGAGAAGTCAACAAAAGTATATATAACTACTATGACTGCTTAAATGCGACGATGCTTTTGCTGTGGATCGATTTAAAAACTGTTATTGTGGAAAAATAAACAAATTTTGGAATATTAGTATTAAATAAATTAATGTGTACAACATGAAATACATTGATTACGATGTACATCGTTGTCTTGGACGTAAAGACGGCTTTTGGCTCACTATCTGTCACGTTGCTCCAAAAAAAAGCCTTCGGAGAAAATAGATCGAAACGACTCAATTGTCTAGACGTCTGTCTACCCCTATATTGGGAATAGCGTGAAGATATTTATTTATTATTTATTTACTAATGATACCGAAATAATAAGAACGAAAGTACAACAAACACTTAGAAAATATACAAAAGTGTTTTTCTACATTGAGTCATCCGGGTATCTAACCTGGAATCTCAGAGCTAGCGACCACGAAGGTCGTCGAAATAAAAGTTTTCTTGTGCACATAAATCCACCGAGAAAACTGGTCATTCAATTTAATATCTTTGATCTTCCTCGCTTGGAATTTTTATGTAGACAGTGGAGTATATTTTCACTATTCTACGAAAACCGCTGATTATAAAGTATACAAAAACAATCATATTTATTCATTTAATTATTAATGTACACACAAATAGAAATAAAAGAAGAAAAACCTTTGTATACAGGTACTGCTTATTTCAAAAGAAATTTCTTCAAGCAGATCTTAGACTGGCTTCTTATCTTAGTATGGCTAAAAATGAAGGTACATTTCGTGAGTACAAATATGTGTATAGATAGACAGAAATGAACTTAATATTTTCTTGAATACAGAAATAGTTTTACGATTAGCGGTCACGAATATTTTGTGGAATAGAGTTCCACGATAATCCTATATGAACAAATAAAAATTATGAATATGCGGCAATCATATGAGAAGGAAATTTTAGAAGTGAGTGTACCCTATTACATCCTGATGTAACACATCTGGGTTCTGCGATGGACGAGTGAAAGGGAATCGCTCACGAAGGTAAATCAGGAATGACGATGAATCTAACGTTATGTATGTACATACCCCTTCCTTTCCGTGGGTGTAGTAAGAGGCAACTAAGAGTGTAAGCCTTGAAATAGCAATCGAAATGGCAATCGATAGTTATCGGGCTCTTAAATTAATTTTACTTTTTTTCACGGATACCAAAGAATTCATAATTATCGAACTATATATGCTATGTTTTCATAAAATGTAATAATGTGCTTTTGAATTGGGGAAGGGGGCGGATGTGCCTCCGGTTACCTGCACTTACCAGACAAAACGCATTAGTCTGTTAGACTTCTACTTCACGCCGGTACTCTGTGAGGTCGTGCTACTTCCCCGGTCGAGCCGGCCCATTCATGCAACAAAAAGCTGAAGCGTGAATCTACCACTGTCATAATCATCTTTCACTTCGTTCGTTAGTCCATTGCTGTACGTAGGCCTTCCCCAAAGTTTTCCACATACAACGGTCCTGTGCCATCTGCACCTATGCACTCCCCACATCATATACAGGTCGCACTATCTTGTGGGAGGTCCTCCTACACCGCGTTTTCCTTCACGAAGTTGCCACTCTATCAACTGTATTTTCCAACGTTTGTCAGTTCTACAAGCTATTTGGTCGCTCCGTTGTCACTTAACACAACTCATTTACGTTCTAACGTAGTAATACTCGTAATAAGGCAGTAACGTCTTCCATGAGCACGCATCATTTGTTCGTGTCTTATGATTTATTTGATACTTGACTGGAAACATCTAGCATAAAATAAGTTATTTGTTTCTCAGAAAAGAATTCCACGGTACAACAAGTACGTCAGTGTCACGAAAGCCGAGTGGTTGGGTGGCCGGAATTTCGAGTCATGAGACCCGAGTTCGATCCCCAGGTGGCAGGATTTCAATGAGTTTTCCAAAGACTTATGTACGAATTATATCGTTGGCTTGGACATAAAGACAGCGACAGGCTCACCACCTGATCCCGAAAATATCTTAGGTGGAAGGTGCGTCAAAGGAACTTAATTGTCTAGACTAGGCCTCTGTCTACCCCTATATTGGGAATAGCGTGAAGATATTTATTTATTATTTATTTACTAATGATACCGAAATAATAAGAACGAAAGTACAACAAACACTTAGAAAATATACAAAAGTGTTTTCTACATTGAGTCATCCGGGTATCTAACCTGGAATCTCAGAGCTAGCGACCACGAAGGTCGTCGAAATAAAGTTTTCTTGTGCACATAAATCCACCGAGAAAACTGGTCATTCAATTTAATATCTTTGATCTTCCTCGCTTGGAATTTTTATGTAGACAGTGGAGTATATTTTCACTATTCTACGAAAACCGCTGATTATAAAGTATACAAAAACAATCATATTTATTCATTTAATTATTAATGTACACACAAATAGAAATAAAAGAAGAAAAACCTTTGTATACAGGTTCTGCTTATTTCAAAAGAAATTTCTTCAAGCAGATCTTAGACTGGCTTCTTATCTTAGTATGGCTAAAAATGAAGGTACATTTCGTGAGTACAAATATGTGTATAGATAGACAGAAATGAACTTAATATTTTCTTGAATACAGAAATAGTTTTACGATTAGCGGTCACGAATATTTTGTGGAATAGAGTTCCACGATAATCCTATATGAACAAATAAAAATTATGAATATGCGGCAATCATATGAGAAGGAAATTTTAGAAGTGAGTGTACCCTATTACATCCTGATGTAACACATCTGGGTTCTGCGATGGACGAGTGAAAGGGAATCGCTCACGAAGGTAAATCAGGAATGACGATGAATCTAACGTTATGTATGTACATACCCCTTCCTTTCCGTGGGTGTAGTAAGAGGCAACTAAGAGTGTAAGCCTTGAAATAGCAATCGAAATGGCAATCGATAGTTATCGGGCTCTTAAATTAATTTTACTTTTTTTCACGGATACCAAAGAATTCATAATTATCGAACTATATATGCTATGTTTTCATAAAATGTAATAATGTGCTGCCCCCCCCCCCCGAATTGGGGAAGGGGGGCGGATGTGCCTCCGGTTACCTGCACTTACCAGACAAAACGCATTAGTCTGTTAGACTTCTACTTCACGCCGGTACTCTGTGAGGTCGTGCTACTTCCCCGGTCGAGCCGGCCCATTCATGCAACAAAAAAAGCTGAAGCGTGAATCTACCACTGTCATAATCATCTTTCACTTCGTTCGTTAGTCCATTGCTGTACGTAGGCCTTCCCCAAAGTTTTCCACATACAACGGTCCTGTGCCATCTGCACCTATGCACTCCCCACATCATATACAGGTCGCACTATCTTGTGGGAGGTCCTCCTACACCGCGTTTTCCTTCACGAAGTTGCCACTCTATCAACTGTATTTTCCAACGTTTGTCAGTTCTACAAGCTATTTGGTCGCTCCGTTGTCACTTAACACAACTCATTTACGTTCTAACGTAGTAATACTCGTAATAAGGCAGTAACGTCTTCCATGAGCACGCATCATTTGTTCGTGTCTTATGATTTATTTGATACTTGACTGGAAACATCTAGCATAAAATAAGTTATTTGTTTCTCAGAAAAGAATTCCACGGTACAACAAGTACGTCAGTGTCACGAAAGCCGAGTGGTTGGGTGGCCGGAATTTCGAGTCATGAGACCCGAGTTCGATCCCCAGGTGGCAGGATTTCAATGAGTTTTCCAAAGACTTATGTACGAATTATATCGTTGGCTTGGACATAAAGACAGCGACAGGCTCACCACCTGATCCCGAAAATATCTTAGGTGGAAGGTGCGTCAAAGGAACTTAATTGTCTAGACTAGGCCTCTGTCTACCCCTGTATTGGGAATTGCGTGAAAATATTTATTTATTTATTTATTATTACTTCGTATCTATTAAAAACGTAATAGACAAATTTATCCGGCTACGGAAAATCTAGTCAAATTCACACTTAATTCATAGTTCTAAATCTGATGAATCCTTCCTGTAAGTTGTATTACTCAGAAGTTTCTATATATTTCATTCATTAATGAATATCTAATAGCATTTTTAAATTACATCGAAAAAGGTTTACTTTTATTGAAAATAAATCTAATGAATTTTCAGGAGGCATCGCATTCGTATTCATCCAGGTCAACGTGGTAGACACATTTCGAAATACTATTTGAGAGATATGTACTAAATATCTAGAAAATATTTTCCAATAAGCGAATTTATTTTATGACCTTTTAAAACATTTTCTTTATTTTTTATATTTCTTTTTTTTTCATATAAACATGTAACGTAAAACTCTTTTTTTTTAAATAATAATGATGTACTTTTTTTAAAATTAGATATCAAAAGCGATCATATAGCTGCATAGCAACTTCTTCTAGGCAACCTTAGAAATTAACATAAAAAAAAATATACAGGTAGGATGTAAATTAAATCAAGAAAAAGATATATAGAAAAAATCAAAGTAAAAACCAAAACATACGAGTATCTTCTGTAAGTAATATCATTAGGATAATAATGTCTAGATCTCTGTCTATGTCTCATTGGAAATGGCGTGAAGTTTTTATATTTATTTACTTATTTTTAATAATTATGTGAAATGAACTAGCATAGATGGTCATTCTAATTGCATCATAAATACATTAGTTACGATTTACGACATCATAATTAATTTATTGTGAGCAAGTTTACATTGAAACCACATCTTTTGTTTCTTCATTAAAATTTATGATTACTTTCGCACAGCGAGCTAGTAGCTTTCTTCAGATAGTTTGTAGTAAAAACTTTGAAAAGTACTTCGTAACTTTATTACTAAAACTTATTACTACTTTATTCTGAGTTTTATCAGTCCAATAATATTTAATTAAAATGATAAATACAAATAATAAATTTTAATGATAAATAATAGGATTTCTTGCATACGTTTTTCGAGCATATTGTGTCATATATTGTATTACATATTTTTATTATTTATTTATAATATATTTATTTATAAGAAATATATATAATACTTACGATGGTGGTCTTTTTAAAGAAAATGGTATTTAGAGAAAAATTATAAAATAAGAGGATAATAAGATGTGAATTAGAAATGGATTAAACATACTAGTAGTTTCGTCGATACATTAATTTTAAGGTTAAAGTCAAAGATTTAAATACAGATTGAAATATATTTTTAAAATCTGTGCCTTTTTAACATGTGTCGTGTTTTGTTCTTATTACCTTTTTTATTTTTTAAACTGTGATTGTAAGTTTCGTCCGCTACTTTCATATTTCGACATAAAACCACTACAATGTCCATCCTGCCGGTATTAATGAAGGGTAGCGTGGCACGTGATCAATCGCCTTTAGGTTACGGTTCACGAGCTTCCAAGGAGTCTTGAGTTGCTTGATGACACTCAAATGCTATTGTTCAGGCCCCGGTTTTGATTGTGTCGCTAATTATTTAACTACAAGAGGTTCCTTAAATTTGCATCAATAAATTGAAAACACGTATGTAGAATTTATAGTTTAAAAATATACCCTAATAAACAGTCCCTGGTTGAGCTATATGGTGCCAAAGGATGCCGTGAATATATAAGCTATTAATTTGTAATTATTTTTTTCATTTTTTTTTCTTTATAAGGGAATTTTGCCTAGTAGCCATTTAACCTAGTAGCCTGAGTTCTAGACTTTCGACCCACATTTCATCGCAGCTTATTTTGGAATAACAAATGGTGATCCTGCCGTCCAAGCTAACGGTATAAATCATACGTTAGTTTTGAAAAATTTCATTAGTACGAGCCTACCTCCCGGGGATCGAACTCGGATCGTATTCCGATTATCCAACCATACGGCGATCGTGGCTTTCGGCGATCGTGGCTTTCGGCGTTCGTCGCGACACACGTACTTTAAGAATAACGGTTAATATTAGGTAAAGGTTTTATTATAAGTATTAAGAAAGTAAATTAATTTTTCTCTCAATTAGCTATTTTAATTGTTTTAGTAGCCCAAAGTCGGGTGGTACACTAGTAGTCTTTGTGCCTTTATATACTTTCCAATGTGACCCTCATGTGTTATGCATCGGAATCTTTAGATTAAACCGAAAGTTGCTAAGCACGTAGAGTTTTATAGAATGATTGCAAGTTAAAATCGGCTATTATGAAAATAAAGTTTGTCATAATTGTCACGTTTGGCGACCAGGTTAGTCGCAGCACAAACCATATCGCATCTTAGACGGTGCTGCCCGTCACCTGGTCTGCTGAATTTTGTAATATTTTTTTTAAAGATATACAGCGAGATAACAGCTCGCTTTCTATCAGCAGCCACTTGTACATTTTCAAGGCTTAGTCACCTCTTATGATTCTTATGGGAAGAAAGAAGGTGGACGTAGATTATTCTTACGCTCTAAACTCATGTTAAGAAGATTTTATCATTTCATATTTTGAAACGGTATTTCGACGACCTCCGACGACGAGTCATCAACAATGTGGTCCCGGGTTCGATTCCCCGTCGGGTCAATGTTGAAAAAAAAAATAAGTGTATTCGTTAAGTTGATGAAACACTTCACAATTCAATTTTAATAGTATTTATCTATTTAATATAGAAGTAATACTTTACTTACAGACGTTTCGAAAGCCTTGTATCCGTAAGATAAGAAAGACGTGACCTATTGAACCTAACATGAAAGAGCACTTCACTTATTTTACAGCTCCACTAAACTCAACGTTTTAGTGAATTC
Organism: Sericinus montela; assembly: GCA_029286605.1. NCBI lineage: Eukaryota > Metazoa > Arthropoda > Insecta > Lepidoptera > Papilionidae > Sericinus > Sericinus montela. The sequence goes on from JAGSMR010000057.1 coordinate 4,355,816, forward strand.
CACATTTGATATATGCAAATTGTTATATTTTATGTACTTTGTACTCAGTAGCACATAATACTTCACAATTTGTGACAACAGCCGAGTGGTTGAATCGTTTGAGTCCTGATCAGAAGACTAGAGTTCGATACCAAATGAAGTCGACATGTGACAAGCTCGTACCAATTATTTTTTCTAAACTTTGCACAAGTTTTCAACAAAAATATGAACAACTATTTCATTAATTTGAATCGTTGATATACACTTAAAATGCAATAATAGGTCATATCATCATTAAATCATTAGAAAGGTAATTGTATCATAAAGGGCTCAGGTGAAATGGGTGGTAGAATATAATAAAATCCTGGATTGAAAAAGCCACCTAAATGTTCGATAATTTGAGCGTAGTAGAGCCAGGCTATTAGACAAGTCGGCTTTCCCATAGAAGTAGATTCTCTCAAAAACTAGCATCAGGAACATACTTCTGTGTTTCGGGATTTGATCTGCCACTAAATATTACCAAAGATTCCTTATCTGTCTCTTCTCCGTTGATTCCTTTACCTTCCAAAAATTTGAGTAGGATAATCGTTAGATAGTCATTTGTCATCAGGTTAGTCAGGTTAGTAGTTGCGTGCACAAGTCCCGCTATGGGAAAACATTCATGCGATGAATATGAATGTTTGTACTCTAGTTACGGATGTTCATATGCATATATTAATATTTCTTTTTTATTACATATTTTATTATAATATCTATCGTCATATTTAACTGTATAAGTAACCATTAGTTTCGACACTCAGACGGTGACAGACTCACCAACTGTGAGATTGTCCCAAATATGCTTCGGTGAAAGATGGGTCGCAAAAATTTAATAGAACGGAGTCAAATCTCAGATAAAAAATAAAAAAAAGTAAATGAAAATGTTTCTTTATAAGTATTTGTGTTAACACAAACACTTATACTTTATAACAGGATGACTCTGTGTAATTATGCAGTACCTATGTAAGTAACATTATGAATATTATCAATCAATTGAAACCTACTATTGTTTACAATGTTAAAATATTTCATATTTTTATTATAATAAGTCACGATAGCCGAGTGGTTGGGTGGTCGGAATTTCGAGTCAAGATACCCGAGTTCGATCCTCAAGTGGCCGTACCAATGGGTTTTTCTAAAAACCTATGTACAAATTATATCGTTGGCTTGGACATAAAGACGGCGACGGGCTCACCACCTGTCACGTTGTCCCGAAAATATCTTCGGTGGAAGGTGGGTCGAAGGGACTTAAATGTCTAGGCTAGACCTCTGTCTACCCCTGTATTGGGAATTGCGTGAAGATTATTTATTTATTTATTATTATTTTTAATTATAACTTTGTGTACTTAGTTGGTCCTATCTTTTTACGCAAAGAAACAAATTCTTTTTTACTAGCTAGATATGGCTGGCGGCGTATCGATGACACTCGAGTAGGTAAGCCCTTGACCTAATTGGTTTATGTCAGGCCAGTCTCCACTCCTATTACAAACAAGTGGTTTATTTTTATCTTTAAAACATGACGCGTTTGTATTTTGTTATAAGATTATTATTTGGACATTGACATAGAGTGCATCAGGGGCTTATTGATATTGGGATACAAATTGCTACAGGTTGCCAGCCTTTGAGGAGAAATTACGCTGTTGTGATGGAGAGGGAATAGGGAAGAGGTATGTGCGCATATAGTTAGTTAACTTATTGAACCAAATGCAACAAATAACGTTCTAGATATGATCTGTCTTTAATAGGTTGACATATATTAAGTAGTAAATTCGAAAAAGAAAGAAAGAAAAATTATGTTTATTTATGGCCAACACTTCTGTATACATTCACTTAAATTTAATTTAAAATAGAACCAAAAATTATGAAAAAAGACACATAGAGCAAGCCTTTGTCCTCATCAATTGGTCTCAACTAAGATATAATTATGAAGAAGAAAAGAAATAATCGAGTTAATTTAAAATATGAACAATAGAATTGACTAAGTACGGTCGTAGGGGTTAACCGTTAACCCTTTTTCATGACAAATTCCTTGAATGTGTCAAACGCACAAAGTGAAAATAAAACGTCAAATACGCGCGATATGCATTCAAGCGAAAAAATCCCTGACTTTTTGACTACGGAAATAAGGAAATACATTATAGAGAGATGATTTATATTCGTGACCACAGATTATCTTTAAGCTTTTCATATTTTATTGGATAGCAATAACAGTCCGTTGATAATTTCAACGACCGTCGTGGTCGAGTGGCATGCTTACCACTATCACCTATTTCCATTTTCAAGTTGTTTCTGATTTCTTAACACCAATGCTTTAGCTACTTATTTTGGAATCAGATCAATGATGTCTATATTTATTTATGTATTATTATTTTTAATTATAACTTTGTGTACTTAGTTGGTCCTATCTTTTACGCAAAGAAACAAATTCTTTTTACTAGCTAGATATGGCTGGCGGCGTATCGATGACACTCAGTAGGTAAGCCCTTGACCTAATTGGTTTATGTCAGGCCAGTCTCCACTCCTATTACAAACAAGTGGTTTATTTTTATCTTTAAAACATGACGCGTTTGTATTTTGTTATAAGATTATTATTTGGACATTGACATAGAGTGCATCAGGGGCTTATTGATATTGGGATACAAATTGTTATATTTTATGTACTTTGTACTCAGTAGCACATAATACTTCACAATTTGTGACAACAGCCAGTGGTTGAATCGTTTGAGTCCTGATCAGAAGACTAGAGTTCGATACCAAATGAAGTCGACATGTGACAAGCTCGTACCAATTATTTTTTCTAAACTTTGCACAAGTTTTCAACAAAAATATGAACAACTATTTCATTAATTTGAATCGTTGATATACACTTAAAATGCAATAATAGGTCATATCATCATTAAATCATTAGAAAGGTAATTGTATCATAAAGGGCTCAGGTGAAATGGGTGGTAGAATATAATAAAATCCTGGATTGAAAAAGCCACCTAAATGTTCGATAATTTGAGCGTAGTAGAGCCAGGCTATTAGACAAGTCGGCTTTCCCATAGAAGTAGATTCTCTCAAAAACTAGCATCAGGAACATACTTCTGTGTTTCGGGATTTGATCTGCCACTAAATATTACCAAAGATTCCTTATCTGTCTCTTCTCCGTTGATTCCTTTACCTTCCAAAAATTTGAGTAGGATAATCGATAGATAGTCATTTGTCATCAGGTTAGTCAGGTTAGTAGTTGCGTGCACAAGTCCCGCTATGGGAAAACATTCATGCGATGAATATGAATGTTTGTACTCTGTTTCGAGAATGTTCAACAGATAAGAGATTTCCTTATCTAGATATATTTAAGTAAAATAAATAATAAATAAATATCTTCACGCAATTCCCAATACAGGGGTAGACAGAGGTCAAGTCTAGACAATTAAGTCCCTTTGACCCACCTTCCACTGAAGATATTTTCGGGACAACGTGACAGGTGGTGAGCCCGTCGCCGTCTTTGTGTCCAAGCTAACGATGAAATTCGTACATAAGTTTTTTTTAAAAAACTCATTGGTACTGCCACCTGGGATCGAACTCGGGTCTCTTGACTCGAAATTCCGACCACCCAACAACTCGGCTATCGTGACTTATTATTAAAATAGATTTAAGTAAGTAAAAAAATAGCAAATTTAATATTTATATTGTGCATGACCTAAGTAATAAACTGAAAATAAGCGTTTCTAAACCAAAATATTGATAGAGGAGCATAAACCTAAAGGAAACAGTAAGTGGTCTAATCAACAAACAATGTCAAATATAAATATCCATAACCCGTAATTACGTTGGATCTTTATATGTTTCAACAGGAATATAACATTGCTCTTTAGCGGTATAAATAGGCAGGAAAAAGAAATTTTGTGCGAGTACCGATCCAAATGAGTCCAAGAATCAGTCTATATCTTTAATATTACCTTTAAATAAGAAATGTAATAAATATCTGCACGCAATTCCCAATACAGGGGTAGACAGAGGTCTAGTGTAGACAATTAAGTCCCTTCGACCCACCTTCCACCGAAGATATTTTCGGGACAACGTGACAGGTGGTGAGCCCGTCGCCGTCCTTGATGTCAAGGATATAATTCGTAGTTTTTGAAAACCCATTGGTACGAGCCTGCCACCTGGGTGTCGAACTCGGGTCTCTTGACTCGAAATTCCGGCCACCCAACCACTCGGCTATCGTGACTTATTATTAAAATAGATTTAAGTAAGTAAAAAATAGCAAATTTAATATTTATATTGTGCATGACCTAAGTAATAAACTGAAAATAAGCGTTTCTAAACCAAAATATTGATAGAGGAGCATAAACCTAAAGGAAACAGTAAGTGGTCTAATCAACAAACAATGTCAAATATAAATATCCATAACCCGTAATTACGTTGGATCTTTATATGTTTCAACAGGAATATAACATTGCTCTTTAGCGGTATAAATAGGCAGGAAAAAGAAATTTTGTGCGAGTACCGATCCAAATGAGTCCAAGAATCAGTCTATATCTTTAATATTACCTTTAAATAAGAAATGTAATAAATATCTTCACGCAATTCCCAATACAGGGGTAGACAGAGGTCAAGTCTAGACAATTAAGTCCCTTTGACCCACCTTCCACTGAAGATATTTTCGGGACAACGTGACAGGTGGTGAGCCCGTCGCCGTCTTTGTGTCCAAGCTAACGATGAAATTCGTACATAAGTTTTTTTTAAAAAACTCATTGGTACTGCCACCTGGGGATCGAACTCGGGTCTCACGACTCGAAATTCCGACCACCCAACAACTCGGCTATCGTGACTTATTATTAAAATAGATTTAAGTAAGTAAAAAAATAGCAAATTTAATATTTATATTGTGCATGACCTAAGTAATAAACTGAAAATAAGCGTTTCTAAACCAAAATATTGATAGAGGAGCATAAACCTAAAGGAAACAGTAAGTGGTCTAATCAACAAACAATGTCAAATATAAATATCCATAACCCGTAATTACGTTGGATCTTTATATGTTTCAACAGGAATATAACATTGCTCTTTAGCGGTATAAATAGGCAGGAAAAAGAAATTTTGTGCGAGTACCGATCCAAATGAGTCCAAGAATCAGTCTATATCTTTAATATTACCTTTAAATAAGAAATGTAATAAATATCTGCACGCAATTCCCAATATAGGGGTAGACAGAGGTCTAGTGTAGACAATTAAGTCCCTTCGACCCACCTTCCACCGAAGATATTTTCGGGACAACGTGACAGGTGGTGAGCCCGTCGCCGTCTTTGTGTCAAGCTAACGATGAAATTCGTACATAAGTTTTTTAAAAACTCATTGGTACTGCCACCTGGGGATCGAACTCGGGTCTCACGACTCGAAATTCCGACCACCCAACAACTCGGCTATCGTGACTTATTATTAAAATAGATTTAAGTAAGTAAAAAAATAGCAAATTTAATATTTATATTGTGCATGACCTAAGTAATAAACTGAAAATAAGCGTTTCTAAACCAAAATATTGATAGAGGAGCATAAACCTAAAGGAAACAGTAAGTGGTCTAATCAACAAACAATGTCAAATATAAATATCCATAACCCGTAATTACGTTGGATCTTTATATGTTTCAACAGGAATATAACATTGCTCTTTAGCGGTATAAATAGGCAGGAAAAAGAAATTTTGTGCGAGTACCGATCCAAATGAGTCCAAGAATCAGTCTATATCTTTAATATTACCTTTAAATAAGAAATGTAATAAATATCTGCACGCAATTCCCAATATAGGGGTAGACAGAGGTCTAGTGTAGACAATTAAGTCCCTTCGACCCACCTTCCACCGAAGATATTTTCGGGACAACGTGACAGGTGGTGAGCCCGTCGCCGTCCTTGATGTCAAGGATATAATTCGTAGTTTTTGAAAACCCATTGGTACGAGCCTGCCACCTGGGTGTCGAACTCGGGTCTCTTGACTCGAAATTCCGGCCACCCAACCACTCTGCTATAGTGACTATTGTATTAGCTTTAATATTATTATTACCATTAAAAGTAAGATCAATGTTACCGCTACTACCTACTGTATCAACTAAAAATAAGTTAATAATAAACTGATTCTGGTTTTAAGTTTACTGACACCAATATATGGGTTTTGTTAATAAAAGATGCAAACAGGATATTTATGTTTTAATACAGAGTTCAACCTGCACTCAAGTTTAAATTTGTTTACATACATACATACATAAATAACTGCCTGTTAAGGTTCACTGCAGAACATAGATCTCTCCCATAAGGAGGATTTGCCATCATTGCCACGATTGGCAAGCGAAATGGCGATCGCAGTACCAGACCACTCGCACCTCAGACGCTGCTGCCCATCTTCGGTCTGATTACTTTGGTCTGATATTTTTAGAGATGGCTATCCCGCCATCTAACCGTATCCATAACGATAGTCTTCATCTTGTAATCAAACATTGTGAAATTATTTATAAATTGTATTATACACGGTAATTTATCAACACCGAAACGCGCTGTGGACTTTTAATTATTGTAACGTTTAAATTACAATTTCTTTTAAAATTTTCAGAATTGTCTTATATCAAGATGATAAAAATCTCTTTTGTGTAAGGTCCATTACATTTGCCCGTTCCTATGATTTTACTACGTTGAATTTTCAGATCAAAATAGAGATTCATTTCTTAGATATCTTTTATTTGAAAAATATATAAGTAACACTAATATTTTAAAAACATTTATAGAATTTTTTTTTATTTAAAGGGCTTATTATATTATCGTTCTGTTAACATTAATCCCAAATAATTATAATATTATATACATAGACGAAAGACAGGTGACCAGTGAGCAATGTACCGAACATTGCTCTCTTGTCACCTTCTCCAATCAAAAACAAAACCTCAACAAACAAACAAAAAAAAAACGATTTTATGTAAGCATATAAGAAAATGATAAATTAATATGCCTTCACAAATAAAATCAGTCAATAAAGTTTTAATCGCTAAGCGGCGTAGCATTTTAAGCGTCTAAAGTGCACTTTCATGTAATGTTGGATAGGCCACGGTGATAGAGTTTTTAGTTTAAAGAGTGAAGGCTCTAAGATTTCAATACTTTTGTTGGAAAATTATTAATCACCGCAATAACTTTGAACATTGGTCAATATTACAGCTAGCTTAGCTAGATATTAAAGCTAGGCGCGCCGATTGGCGATTACAGATAACGCGCAACTAAGACGCTGCAGCCCGTTACTGAACTGCAAAATTTTGGTCTAACATTTTTCGAGACAGTTAACCCGCCATCTGTCGAAGGCCAATTGTACTTTCAAGGCTTTTCCTGTTGGCAAAGCGAATTTTTTTTATTACACTTTAAAGTAGTCAGGCAATTGACGAATGGCGATATAACAGATTGAACTGAAATAATTTTAACAGACTTATGACGGGCAGCAGCATCTTACTTGGCGGATATGTTACCTTCATAAGAATTTACATACTTCTGGAATAAGTGTGTTTGTCATATTAAAATCTCTATATAGTGTAAATAATGTTAACAAAATAGGGCCAGACCCGACTAGATTCCGCAACAACCACTGAACTACGAGAATAACATCATGTATAGTAGTCAACCAATCCATACATACTTTATAAAAATATATTTTAAAAAATTTCACCAATTAACATCCGGAAAAGTCAACAATGAATAATGAACTCGTAAAGTATTCATACACTGAAATGATGCGGTGTTGAGAGAACAGTTAATAAATTAACATTTTTATACGTTATGAGCAACTTTTTCGCAAAAATAAACAACATGTTTTAACGAGATCACGCTACAAATTACATAATAACATACTTTTGACATATGTATATATTACACGTACATGATTTTTAACAAAATTACTATAAAATTTAATGGCGTTAGTATAAATAATTCTATTGAGAACAGGCATTTGCAACAACATTGTCCTCAATTGATAATATAGAAAATTTATCTGATCTGAAATTTACCTAACATTCCTCTTAATCCGTAATCCCAATTCTTTTTTTTTATCTTTAAACAATTTGCCAACATAGAGACAGGCAAACGTCCTAACAATAACATCTCTTAAACTCACTTTTTACCGAAACATATTAAAGGCAACATGACAGGTGGTAAGCCCGTCGCCATCTAAGTGTCCAAACTGACAGTATACTTCTACACAGATATATTTACATTCGTCGGTTCATGCTTATCACATGTTGCATTTTCGATATTTTTAAGCATATAGTAAGTAAGTGTTATGGCCACTAAACGTCGTTGGGCAAGTGAAATTGCATAAATCTTGCAATTTCATATTGATGTTACATAGATTAATAATTTAATTAAGAAAATGAGGAATTTATTAAATCCATTAATACGGATATAACCAAAGTTTCTTACCGGCATCAGTAAAAATTTTATATCTCTATCGAACGCTTTTTTGGAGCTTTAGCGACATCAGTACAGTGCAGTTTTGCAGTAGTAGAGCCACGCATCAGCTTTTGTTGTTGCATGAATGGGCCGGCTCGACCGGGTAAGTACCACGACCTCACAGAATACCGGCATGAAGTAGAAGTCTAACAAACTTCTGCGTTTCGTCTGGTTAGTGCAGGTAACCGGAGGCCCACACACCTAATTCTGGGGGGTGGGGGGCACTCTATGGCAGGCAACGCATCTGCTATGCCTCTGGTATTGCGTATGTTCATGGGCGATGGTAATCACTTTCCATCACGTGAACCACCTGCTCGTTTGCCTCCCTTTTCTATAAAAAATTCTATTGGAAGCTAATGGAGTGGTATAATATAACAGAAATGTTTTTTTTTTTTATAAAAAGAGCAAATAATTTCAGATGATACGTAATATCATGCGAAAATAGAATATATTATGATTCTGTAGTGTACGCTTCTTTACAGAAATTATCCAGAGTTATATTTGAATAATCATAAAAAATCCTCCGTTCGTCGTGGCAATTTGCCGTCTAGTTCCATTGCCTGGAACTGATTTGTCTGGTACATAAGAAGATTACGCGAAATAGAGCAATTTATTTTACTAAGTCACTTTCAAATTGAAGACACAAGAAGCGTAGTTAAAACGATATATAACTTAAAATAGCTTTAAAGCGTTATTCTCATAACATTTTTTAAATGTTTATAGGCATATAACGTATGCAAATATTACTGTATTAAAAGTACAGTTGTCAAACTACTAGTTTTATTTTAACAAAACTTGTGGACGGTACTCAATATTTAATATAATTATTTTATGTATTACTACATATTACAGGCAGGGCAATATTAAAAAGAATTTCCCATGTAAAATTTAAAACACAAAACAAAACGAGTATTGAAAGAATCATTTCTTTAATAAAAATTGATCCACAATTAAACAGTGGTAGAGCCACGCATCAGCTTTTGTTGTTGCATGAATGGGCCGGCTCGACCGGGAAGTACCACGACCTCACAGAATACCGGCGTGAAGTAGAAATCTAACAAACTTCTGCGTTTCGTCTGGTTAGTGCAGGTAACCAGGCCCACACACCTAATTCTGGGGGTGGGGGCACTCTATGGCAGGCAACGCATCTGCTATGCCTCTGGTATTGCGTATGTTCATGGGCGATGGTAATCACTTTCCATCACGTGAACCACCTGCTCGTTTGCCTCCCTTTTCTATAAAAAATTCTATTGGAAGCTAATGGAGTAGTATAATATAACAGAAATGTTTTTTTTTTTTTTTTTTTTTTTTTTTATAAAAGAGCAAATAATTTCAGATGATACGTAATATCATGCGAAAATAGAATATATTATGATTCTGTAGTGTACGCTTCTTTACAGAAATTATCCAGAGTTATATTTGAATAATCATAAAAATCCTCCGTTCGTCGTGGCAATTTGCCGTCTAGTTCCATTGCCTGGAACTGATTTGTCTAGTACATAAGAAGATTACGCGAAATAGAGCAATTTATTTTACTAAGTCACTTTCAAATTGAAGACACAAGAAGCGTAGTTAAAACGATATATAACTTAAAATAGCTTTAAAGCGTTATTCTCATAACATTTTTTTAAATGTTTATAGGCATATAACGTATGCAAATATTACTGTATTAAAAGTACAGTTGTCAAACTACTAGTTTTATTTTAACAAAACTTGTGGACGGTACTCAATATTTAATATAATTATTTTATGTATTACTACATATTACAGGCAGGGCAATATTAAAAAGAATTTCCCATGTAAAATTTAAAACACAAAACAAAACGAGTATTGAAAGAATCATTTCTTTAATAAAAATTGATCCACAATTAAACAGTGGTAGAGCCACGCATCAGCTTTTGTTGTTGCATGAATGGGCCGGCTCGACCGGGAAGTACCACGACCTCACAGAATACCGGCGTGAAGTAGAAATCTAACAAACTTCTGCGTTTCGTCTGGTTAGTGCAGGTAACCAGGCCCACACACCTAATTCTGGGGGGTTGGGGGCACTCTATGGCAGGCAACGCATCTGCTATGCCTCTGGTATTGCGTATGTTCATGGGCGATGGTAATCACTTTCCATCACGTGAACCACCTGCTCGTTTGCCTCCCTTTTCTATAAAAAATTCTATTGGAAGCTAATGGAGTAGTATAATATAACAGAAATGTTTTTTTTTTTTTATAAAAAGAGCAAATAATTTCAGATGATACGTAATATCATGCGAAAATAGAATATATTATGATTCTGTAGTGTACGCTTCTTTACAGAAATTATCCAGAGTTATATTTGAATAATCATAAAAAATCCTCCGTTCGTCGTGGCAATTTGCCGTCTAGTTCCATTGCCTGGAACTGATTTGTCTGGTACATAAGAAGATTACGCGAAATAGAGCAATTTATTTTACTAAGTCACTTTCAAATTGAAGACACAAGAAGCGTAGTTAAAACGATATATAACTTAAAATAGCTTTAAAGCGTTATTCTCATAACATTTTTTTAAATGTTTATAGGCATATAACGTATGCAAATATTACTGTATTAAAAGTACAGTTGTCAAACTACTAGTTTTATTTTAACAAAACTTGTGGACGGTACTCAATATTTAATATAATTATTTTATGTATTACTACATATTACAGGCAGGGGCAATATTAAAAAAAGAATTTCCCATGTAAAATTTAAAACACAAAACAAAACGAGTATTGAAAGAATCATTTCTTTAATAAAAATTGATCCACAATTAAACAGTGGTAGAGCCACGCATCAGCTTTTGTTGTTGCATGAATGGGCCGGCTCGACCGGGGAAGTACCACGACCTCACAGAATACCGGCGTGAAGTAGAAATCTAACAAACTTCTGCGTTTCGTCTGGTGAGTGCAGGTAACCAGAGGCCCACACACTAATTCTGGGGGGGGGCACTCTAAGGCCGGCAACGCATCTGCTATGCCTTTGGTATTGCGGGTGTTCATGGGCGGCGGTAATCACTTACCATCACGTGAGCCACCTGCTCGTTTGCCTCCCTCTTCTATAAAAAATTCTATTGGAAGCTAATGGAGTAGTATAATATAACAGAAATGTTTTTTTTTTTTTATAAAAAGAGCAAATAATTTCAGATGATACGTAATATCATGCGAAAATAGAATATATTATGATTCTGTAGTGTACGCTTCTTTACAGAAATTATCCAGAGTTATATTTGAATAATCATAAAAAATCCTCCGTTCGTCGTGGCAATTTGCCGTCTAGTTCCATTGCCTGGAACTGATTTGTCTGGTACATAAGAAGATTACGCGAAATAGAGCAATTTATTTTACTAAGTCACTTTCAAATTGAAGACACAAGAAGCGTAGTTAAAACGATATATAACTTAAAATAGCTTTAAAGCGTTATTCTCATAACATTTTTTTAAATGTTTATAGGCATATAACGTATGCAAATATTACTGTATTAAAAGTACAGTTGTCAAACTACTAGTTTTATTTTAACAAAACTTGTGGACGGTACTCAATATTTAATATAATTATTTTATGTATTACTACATATTACAGGCAGGGGCAATATTAAAAAAAGAATTTCCCATGTAAAATTTAAAACACAAAACAAAACGAGTATTGAAAGAATCATTTCTTTAATAAAAATTGATCCACAATTAAACAGTGGTAGAGCCACGCATCAGCTTTTGTTGTTGCATGAATGGGCCGGCTCGACCGGGGAAGTACCACGACCTCACAGAATACCGGCGTGAAGTAGAAATCTAACAAACTTCTGCGTTTCGTCTGGTGAGTGCAGGTAACCAGAGGCCCACACACACCCCTCCCCCAATTCTGGGGGAGGGGGGGGGGCAGGGGCACTCTAAGGCCGGCAACGCATCTGCTATGCCTTTGGTATTGCGGGTGTTCATGGGCGGCGGTAATCACTTACCATCACGTGAGCCACCTGCTCGTTTGCCTCCCTCTTCTATAAAAAAAAACTTAAAAAAAAATTATTCCCAATACGCCACTTCCAATACAGCGGTAAACCGGGGTTTAGACAATTATGTCCTTTCGACCCACGTTTCACCGAAGATATTTTTGGGACAATGTGATATGTGACCTCTGTGTCTTTTTATATAAAAAAGGGAGACAAACGAGCAGGTGGCTCACGTGATGGCAAGTGATTACCGCCGCCCATGAACACCCGCAATACCAGAGGCATTGTCTGAAAATAATATATAAATATTATACATATAATTTCGAAGGTGTTTAAAATCTGGAGTAGCGTGGCGGACGTTCACTTTCATTCGTTAACAGGATATTAACAGTTAACAGGATATTTAGGCCTTACTTCAGCTGTGAGCTTCAACGGGCTGTTTATTTACATCTTTTTCGTTAAATCTTATTATACATATTTCAGATTGGTTGACTTTATATATCGGAAACCACGGTCATGCCGACTTCTTTGAGTAGTAATTGTTTTTTCTAATAAAATATTTTTTTCTAATAAAAAGTCGGCTTAGAATCAAACGATACGATCATCAATGTATTTAATTAAAACATAAACATTTTTCCCCTAATGTTGGTACATGAAATATTCAGAAACATTGCCGTAATATTTCTGCGGTGACGTCCATGAGCACACAAATGAATCTCGTTAAATATTGTCACAAAATTAAGTTAAAGGAAATTAATCGGTAAAAAAATGTTTTTAAAGTTGAGATTGCAGTGAATTCCATGGTGAGTTAATAATAGACATGATACTTTTAGAACCTTCAGGAAGATGGAAGTTATGTGATCGATTACTTACTTTACAACGATGACATGTAGTTTCGGTATTGTGATGATTTTTACACGCTTTATATTAGCTTCACTTGTATGTATGTATGTATGTTTGTAACCGACGTCTTTGGGCGCGATTTTGACCCACTTTTAACGGCCAGCTTTCGTTCAAACTTTGTAGATTTATCGAGGACCGATGACAATATACTAATTTAATAAAAAAAAATTAAAAGTAAACAATAAAAATACTTAAAAAACTAAAAAACACGCTTTTTATAGAAAACCGAACTAAAAATTGAAAATAAATTTTTAATAAATTTAAATTGAGAATAGCGTCAAAATTTCAATAAATATACATGATGCATGGTGACAATAGTTATAAATATTTTATTGACAGATATGAGTAGAGTGATTATCATTTTGATAATACCTTAAAAACCACCCACGCTTTTTAAAATAAAATAATGTTTTATTCACACCATTATTAATTTATGTTTTTAACGCTATTCTTAATTTAAATTTATTAAAATTTATTTTCAAGTTTTTAGTTCGGTTTTCTATAAAAATAATTTAATTTTAACAATATTTATTTACTTACATGACATAAATTTACATTTTCTGACAAAATAAAAAAAAAAAAATAAACAGTATTAAAATTAAACCAGTAACTGATTGCATATTCTAAGATGCGAGGTGTTTTAATACTGCGATCGTCAATCGTCTAATAGCGCGTGATAATTATGGCAAAACCCATATCAGGCGAGGCCTGGGTCCGGCAATACCTTTTACAAGCTCTTATATATTCCTTGAATGAAATTGCTTTATTGCAGAAGGTTAAACTAAATCAAACAAGATGTGATAGAAATATAACAAAAAAACAAGATTCATTTCTATCAAATGAAAGTGTTTACAAAACTACCCATAACATTCCCGAGCCAGCACACGCCAGCAGTTGAAAGGTTAACTTGTCACGAATTCCCGTGCCGTTCTCTGAATAAAATATAGCACTTAACTTTCAAATGGATGACTGCATTTATTTTTAATCGTATTTCGGTATATAGTGTTTATAAATCTTACTTATATTTGATATTTAGTTCATATCGTACAATGTAAAATACAGAAAAAGTATTGCCTTTAAAAAGTATATTACAGAAAATCACTACTGTAGTCGAGCGGTTGGGTAATCGAAATTAGAGTTAAGCGACCCGAGTTCACATCATATATTCTACATGCGAAGTAGAACCTGGGTAACCGACATAGGATCCGACATAAGGATCAACATGTTGAAGTGACAAAGGGCCGGCCACATAGCTCGTAGAACTGAGAACCGTTGGGGGAAGAAAGGTTCTCGGGTGGCAACAGGAAAACAGGTTTATTCAAAACTTATGTGCGATTTATATCGCTGGCTTGGACATAAAGGCGGCGAAAGGCTCGCCACCTATCACGCTTTCACGAAAATATCTTCGATTAAACATGAGTCGAAAAGATTTAATAGTCTAGTCCTTTGTCTACCCAAGAATTCGTAGTAATGTGCAATTAGTAAAACATAAAGTGAGTATAAATCAAAAGACTTGTGAGGTTCTTTCGCAATCGATTATTTACAAAAACCTCAAAGTAATTGTATTTTTTTTTCAAAGAAATTGCGACTATATCGAGTACCATACACAATATATTCGTTACGATTTTGTCGAATTATATAATTATGTTGTAAACCACATGTAATATTATAATACTTACTCAAATAATATATACAACCGAATTAAACTCCTCCGTAATTTTTAAATGTCAAATACTCTTACAAAGTCATGACAACAGGTGATAAGATCGTTTGACCAAACAATAGTTTAATCCATTGAAAATTTTGAAGCTTTATGTGTCACATTCGTAAATGCTACATGCGAAGTAGAACCTGGGTAACCGACATAGGATCCGACATAAGGATCAACATGTTGAAGTGACAAAGGGCCGGCCACATAGCTCGTAGAACTGAGAACCGTTGGGGGAAGAAAGGTTCTCGGGTGGCAACAGGAAAACAGGTTTATTCAAAACTTATGTGCGATTTATATCGCTGGCTTGGTTATGAGCGGCGAAAACCATACACCTATCACGCTTTCACGAAAATATCTTCGATTAAACATGAGTCGAAAAGATTTAATAGTCTAGTCCTTTGTCTACCCAAAATTCGTAGTAATGTGCAATTAGTAAAACATAAAGTGAGTATAAATCAAAAAAAGACTTGTGAGTTCTTTCACCGGATCGATTATTTCAAAAACCTCAAAGTAATTGTATTTTTTCAAAGAAATTGCGACTATATCGAGTACCATACACAATATATTCGTTACAGTTTGTCGAATTATATAATTATGTTATAAACCACATGTAATATTATAATACTTACTCAAATAATATATACAACCGAATTAAACTCCTCCGTAATTTTTAAATGTCAAATACTCTTACAAAGTCATGACAACAGGTGATAAGATCGTTTGACCAAACAATAGTTTAATCATTGAAAATTTTGAGCTTTATGTGTCACATTCGTAAATGCTTGGCTTGGGGAATGTAACATTTAAATCTCTTTGTTTGGCACCGTTTCTTCTGAATTTTGATAACTGGAACGTTTGTGACAAATTACAAAGCAACTCAGAAACGACAACCATGGTCAGAAATAAATTTCCTGGTAAAATACGTATTGTATTTATTTTAAGTTGTTTTTTTTTTTTCAAACGATTCTCTTATATGCATGAACAGAATGTAGCCACCAGGAGTCGAATAATTCGTTCAGTTTTGTATTCGTACCAATGAGTTTTGGAAACTTATTTACGATTTATATAGTCGCTTGCACACTAAGATGCGCCATGTGCCTCGTTGTCCCAAATACTTCACCTTTCACGCTATTCCCAATACTGGAAGACAGAGATTCAGACAATTAAGTCCTTTCGACCCATCTTTCACTGAAAATATTGATATCTCTCTGGGAATCTGATCACCTATTGGGAATGTACAGAGATTTTTTTGGAATATTCAGTATTGCTTTTGTTTATTTTTTTCTTCAATATACTGTTATAATTTTTTGTCATACACTTTCAAATTGATCCCACTATCACGAGGGCGATTGGGGAAGAGGGCAAGAAAATTGAAATCTTGCACATATACTCATTGATTGGTCTTTGATTTTTAACAAAAAAAAATACGAGTCGAGATAGCTAAGTGGTTGGGTGGTCGGATTTTCGAGTCGAGAGACCGAGTTCGACCAGTGTGAAGCTCATTACCAATGGGTTTTAAAAACTTATGTACGAATTAAATCGTTGGCTTGGACATAAGGCGGCGGTAATCACTTACCATCACGTGAGCCACCTGCTCGTTTGCCTCCCTCTTCTATAAAAAAACTTAAAAAAAATTATTCCCAATACGCCACTTCAATACAGCGGTAAACCGGGGTTTAGACAATTATGTCCTTTCGACCCATCTTTCACTGAAAATATTGATATCTCTCTGGGAATCTGATCACCCTATTGGGAATGTACAGAGCTTTTGGAATATTCAGTATTGCTTTTGTTTATTTTTTCTTTAATATACTGTTATAATTTTTGTCATACACTTTCAAATTGATCCCACTATCACGAGGGCGATTGGGGAAGAGGGCAAGAAAATTGAAATCTTACACATATACTCATTGATTGGTCTTTGATTTTAACAAAAAAAAATACGAGTCGCGATAGCTAAGTGGTTGGGTGGTCGGATTTTCGAGTCGAGAGACCGAGTTCGACCCGGTGTGAGCTCGTACCAATGGGTTTTAAAAACTTATGTACGAATTTAATCGTTGGCTTGGACATAAAGACGGAGACGGGCTCACCACCTGTCACGTTCTCCCGAAAATATCTTCGGTGGAAGGTGGGTCGAAGGGACTTAATTGTCTAGACTAGACCTATCTACCCCTGTATTGAGGATTGCGTTTTAAATTTTCTGCATCAAAATTTTCTCGGAATGCCTTAAAATTTGCCTAATTTATTACTAAAATTATCTAAACCTGTGACTAACGTCATCTTATCCACAGAAATCATTTTACCTCGTCTATTACCCGCCATTGAAAGTCTATTTCAATTCATATCAAGTTATTAAAAAAAATAAACTTCCAATACTTACCTAAAATTATTATATCTTTTTAATTACATAATACTTACGTTTACGATACGAAAATGTTACTGGAATTTAAGTTTATTACAAAATTATTTTCAATGAAAATACAAAGAAAACATAACGAACTCGTTTAAAAATATACAAAATTTACTTTAAAACATAAACTTATGAAACCTTTTGAAACATAAATTTATGAAAATTTGATTGGTTTGCAGTTATTCTTAAACGAAGATAAACCATTAGCCAATTACAA
Organism: Sericinus montela; assembly: GCA_029286605.1. Classification (NCBI taxonomy): domain Eukaryota; kingdom Metazoa; phylum Arthropoda; class Insecta; order Lepidoptera; family Papilionidae; genus Sericinus; species Sericinus montela. The sequence goes on from JAGSMR010000057.1 coordinate 4,373,486, forward strand.
GGTGGCCAGCCGAATTGATAGTTTACTTGGACCTTCCGTTATTTGCCTAATAGTAGATCAACAAATGAACTTGCCCGAGCGTAACTAGTTGTGAAGCCATTGGTCAGTAATTTGCTACACGAGACTTTGATTAAGATATATCATATTTAAATTATTATACTTTATACACTGTTTGCTTTACATTTAAATTTTAGTCGTACCAAATCTTCATTTTCTTTGTTATTTTATTGTTAATTTTGAATTATCTTCTTTAAAATTTAAACTTTTATTGGTACCAAAACCTTTTAAAAAAAAAAAAATAAACAGTATTAAAATTAAACCAGTAACTGATTGCATATTCTAAGATGCGAGGTGTTTAATACTGCGATCGTCAATCGTCTAATAGCGCGTGATAATTATGGCAAACCCATATCAGGCGAGGCCTGGGTCCGGCAATACACTTTTACAAGCTCTTATATATTCCTTGAATGAAATTGCTTTATTGCAGAAGGGTTAAACTAAATCAAACAAGATGTGATAGAAATATAACAAAAAAACAAGATTCATTTCTATCAAATGAAAGTGTTTACAAAACTACCCATAACATTCCCGAGCCAGCACACGCCAGCAGTTGAAAGGTTAACTTGTCACGAATTCCCGTGCCGTTCTCTGAATAAAATATAGCACTTAACTTTCAAATGGATGACTGCATTTATTTTTAATCGTATTTCGGTATATAGTGTTTATAAATCTTACTTATATTTGATATTTAGTTCATATCGTACAATGTAAAATACAGAAAAAAGTATTACCTTTAAAAGAAGTATATTACAGAAAATCACTACTGTAGTCGAGCGGTTGGGTAATCGAAATTAGAGTTAAGCGACCCGAGTTCACATCATATATTCTACATGCGAAGTAGAACCTGGGTAACCGACATAGGATCCGACATAAGGATCAACATGTTGAAGTGACAAAGGGCCAGCCACATAGCTCGTAGAACTGAGAACCGTTGGGGAAGAAAGGTTCTCGGTGGCAACAGGAAAACAGGTTTATTCAAAACTTATGTACGAATTAAATCGTTGGCTTGGACATAAAGACGGCGAAAGGCTCGCCACCTGTCACGTTTTCCCGAAAATATCTTCGATTAAACATGAGTCGAAAAGATTTAATAGTCCTTTGTCTACCCAAGAATTCGTAATGTGCAAATAATAAAACATAAAGTGAGTATAAATCAAAAGACTTGTGAGGTTCTTTCGCAATCGATTATTTACAAAAACCTCAAAGTAATTGTAATTTTTTTTTTCAAAGTAATTGCGACTATATCGAGTAACATACACAATATATTCGTTACGATTTTGTCGAATTATATAATTATGTTGTAAACCACATGTAATATTATAATACTTACTCAAATAATATATACAACCGAATTAAACTCCTCCGTAATTTTTAAATGTCAAATACTCTTACAAAGTCATGACAACAGGTGATAAGATCGTTTGACCAAACAATAGTTTAATCCATTGAAAATTTTAATAAATTTAAATTGAGAATAGCGTCAAAAATTTCAATAAATATACATGATGCATGGTGACAATAGTTATAAATATTTTATTGACAGATATGAGTAGAGTGATTATCATTTTGATAATACCTTAAAACCACCCACGCTTTTTAAAATAAAATAATGTTTTTATTCACACCATTATTAATTTATGTTTTAACGCTATTCTTAATTTAAATTTATTAAAATTTATTTTCAAGTTTTAGTTCGGTTTTCTATAAAAAAAAAAAAAAAAAAAAAAAAAAAAAAAAAAAATAAACAGTATTAAAATTAAACCAGTAACTGATTGCATATTCTAAGATGCGAGGTGTTTAATACTGCGATCGTCAATCGTCTAATAGCGCGTGATAATTATGGCAAAACCCATATCAGGCGAGGCCTGGGTCCCATACACTTTTTACAAGCTCTTATATATTCCTTTGAATGAAATTGCTTTGTTTAACTTCAAAACCAATGTGTACATGTATCGGACGTTATCACAAGATGTAATATGCTTACGATGTTTTCGCGGATGTAAATATTACACTATTAAATAAGTGAAGAATTTGTGTTGTTTTTATTTAACTTTCACTTATTTAATTAAAACATAAACATTTTCCCCTAATGTTGGTACATGAAATATTCAGAAACATTGCCGTAATATTTCTGCGGTGACGTCCATGAGCACACAAATGAATCTCGTTAAATATTGTCACAAAATTAAGTTAAAGGAAATTAATCGGTAAAAAAACGTTTTTAAAGTTGAGATTGCAGTGAATTCCATGGTGAGTTAATAATAGACATGATACTTTTAGAACCTTCAGGAAGATGGAAGTTATGTGATCGATTACTTACTTTACAACGATGACATGTAGTTTCGGTATTGTGATGATTTTTACACGCTTTATATTAGCTTCACTTGTATGTATGTATGTATGTTTGTAACCGACGTCTTTGGGCGCGATTTTGACCCACTTTTAACGGCCAGCTTTCGTTCAAACTTTGTAGATTTATCGAGGACCGATGACAATATACTAATTTAATAAAAAAAATTAAAAGTAAACAATAAAAAATACTTAAAAAAAACTAAAAAAACACGCTTTTTATAGAAAACCGAACTAAAAAATTGAAAATAAATTTTAATAAATTTAAATTGAGAATAGCGTCAAAAATTTCAATAAATATACATGATGCATGGTGACAATAGTTATAAATATTTTATTGACAGATATGAGTAGAGTGATTATCATTTTGATAATACCTTAAAAACCACCCCACGCTTTTTTAAAATAAAATAATGTTTTTATTCACACCATTATTAATTTATGTTTTTAACGCTATTCTTAATTTAAATTTATTAAAATTTATTTTCAAGTTTTTAGTTCGGTTTTCTATAAAAAGTGTGTTTTTTAGTTTTTTTTTTTTAACTATTATTTATTTACTTGCCAGCTTGTAATTACAATTTTTTCTGACAAAATAAAAAAAAAAAAAAAAATAAACAGTATTAAAATTAAACCAGTAACTGATTGCATATTCTAAGATGCGAGGTGTTTAATACTGCGATCGTCAATCGTCTAATAGCGCGTGATAATTATGGCAAAACCCATATCAGGCGAGGCCTGGGTCCGGCAATACACTTTTACAAGCTCTTATATATTCCTTGAATGAAATTGCTTTATTGCAGAAGGGTTAAACTAAATCAAACAAGATGTGATAGAAATATAACAAAAAAACAAGATTCATTTCTATCAAATGAAAGTGTTTACAAAACTACCCATAACATTCCCGAGCCAGCACACGCCAGCAGTTGAAAGGTTAACTTGTCACGAATTCCCGTGCCGTTCTCTGAATGAAATATAGCACTTAACTTTCAAATGGATGACTGCATTTATTTTTAATCGTATTTCGGTATATAGTGTTTATAAATCTTACTTATATTTGATATTTAGTTCATATCGTACAATGTAAAATACAGAAAAAAGTATTGCCTTTAAAAGAAGTATATTACAGAAAATCACTACTGTAGTCGAGCGGTTGGGTAATCGAAATTAGAGTTAAGCGACCCGAGTTCACATCATATATTCTACATGCGAAGTAGAACCTGGGTAACCGACATAGGATCCGACATAAGGATCAACATGTTGAAGTGACAAAGGGCCGGCCACATAGCTCGTAGAACTGAGAACCGTTGGGGGAAGAAAGGTTCTCGGGTGGCAACAGGAAAACAGGTTTATTCAAAACTTATGTGCGATTTATATCGCTGGCTTGGACATAAAGGCGGCGAAAGGCTCGCCACCTATCACGCTTTCACGAAAATATCTTCGATTAAACATGAGTCGAAAAGATTTAATAGTCTAGTCCTTTGTCTACCCAAGAATTCGTAGTAATGTGCAATTAGTAAAACATAAAGTGAGTATAAATCAAAAGACTTGTGAGGTTCTTTCGCAATCGATTATTTACAAAAACCTCAAAGTAATTGTATTTTTTTTTCAAAGTAATTGCGACTATATCGAGTAACATACACAATATATTCGTTACGATTTTGTCGAATTATATAATTATGTTGTAAACCACATGTAATATTATAATACTTACTCAAATAATATATACAACCGAATTAAACTCCTCCGTAATTTTTAAATGTCAAATACTCTTACAAAGTCATGACAACAGGTGATAAGATCGTTTGACCAAACAATAGTTTAATCCATTGAAAATTTTGAAGCTTTATGTGTCACATTCGTAAATGCTTGGCTTGGGGAATGTAACATTTAAATCTCTTTGTTTGGCACCGTTTCTTCTGAATTTTGATAACTGGAACGTTTGTGACAAATTACAAAACGCTCAGAAACGACAACCATGGTCAGAAATAAATTTCCTGGTAAAATACGTATTGTATTTATTTTAAGTTGTTTTTTTTTTTTTCAAACGATTCTCTTATATGCATGAACAGAATGTAGCCACCAGGAGTCGAATAATTCGTTCAGTTTTGTATTCGTACCAATGAGTTTTTGGAAACTTATTTACGATTTATATGGTCGGCTTGCACACTAAGATGCGCCATGTGCCTCGTTGTCCCAAATACTTCACCTTTCACGCTATTCCCAATACTGGAGAAGACAGAGATTCAGACAATTAAGTCCTTTCGACCCATCTTTCACTGAAAATATTGATATCTCTCTGGGAATCTGATCACCCTATTGGGAATGTACAGAGCTTTTTTTGGAATATTCAGTATTGCTTTTGTTTATTTTTTTCTTTAATATACTGTTATAATTTTTTGTCATACACTTTCAAATTGATCCCACTATCACGAGGGCGATTGGGGAAGAGGGCAAGAAAATTGAAATCTTGCACATATACTCATTGATTGGTCTTTGATTTTTAACAAAAAAAAATACGAGTCGCGATAGCTAAGTGGTTGGGTGGTCGGATTTTCGAGTCGAGAGACCGAGTTCGACCCGAGGTGGCAGGCTCGTACCAATGGGTTTTTAAAAAACTTATGTACGAATTAAATCGTTGGCTTGGACATAAAGACGGAGACAAGCTCACCACCTGTCACGTTGTCCCGAAAATATCTTCGGTAGAAGGTGGGTCGAAGGGACTTAATTGTCTAGACTAGACCTCTGTCTACCCCTGTATTGGGGATTGCGTTTTTAACAGTTTTTATCAAAATTTTCTGCGTCAAATTTTTCTCGGATTGCCTTAAAATTTGCCTAATTTATTACTAAAATTATCTAAACCTGTGACTAACGTCATCTTATCCACAGAAATCATTTCACCTCGTCTATTACCCGCCATTGAAAGTCTATTTCAATTCATATCAAGTTATTAAAAAAATAAACTTCCAATACTTACCTAAAGTTGTTATATATTACGTTTACGATACGAAAATGTTACTGGAATTTAAGTTTATTACAAAATTGTTTTCAATGAAAATACAAAGAAAACATAACGAACTCGTTTAAAAATATACAAAATTTACTTTGAAACATAAACTTATGAAACCTTTTGAAACATAAATTTATGAAAATTTGATTGGTTTGCGGTTATTCTTAAACGAAGATAAACCATTAGCCAATTACCAAAGGTGGCCAGCCGAATTGATAGTTTACTTGGACCTTCCGTTATTTGCCTAATAGTAGATCAACAAATGAACTTGCCCGAAGCGTAACTAGTTGTGAAGCCATTAGTCGGTAATTTGCTACACGAGACTTTGATTAAGATATATCATATTTAAATTATTATACTTTATACACTGTTTGCTTTACATTTAAATTTTAGTCGTACCAAATCTTCATTTTCTTTGTTATTTTATTGTTAATTTTGAATTATCTTCTTTAAAATTTAAACTTTTATTGGTACCAAAACCTTTTAAAAAAAAAAAACAAAGAGATTTTATTACAAGTTTATACAGACTATGATGCGAAAGGTCTTTGACATGACATGGTTGCACAACGATAACACCAAAGTATTCTAATATTTATATAGATACCACCCAGACCTGAGAAAATGTAGAAAAGAAAAAGTGTTGTTTCTACATTGACCCGTCCGGAAATCGAATTCGGGACGTCGTAATGGCGACCCCTTGAAAACCGGTGTTTACGCCACACGTCTACGGAGGTAGTGAATTTATGGAAGTCAAGTTAATCCTTTGATCAAGCACATCAAGTAGGTACTTTAACGACAGTCTCTTACGTAACCACACAACGTCAAGTACAAATGCAACACCAACAAGGCGTATGGTAATTGGTTTATCTGGCTATCCAGTTTAACCACAAAGCAATCGAGTTCATCTAACGCTATACATATTCAATGGATGATACGAAATTGCTCTTTGTTTAACTAGGAAACCAATGTGTACATGTATCGGACGTTATCACAAGATGTAATATGCTTACGATGTTTTCGGGATGTAAATATTACACTATTAAATAAGTGAAGAATTTGTGTTGTTTTTTATTTAACTTTCACTTATTTAATACCCACGATAGCGATAGTAGAGTGATCGGAATTCGTATCAAGAGACCCGAATTCGATCCCCAGAAGGATCGTAGCTATGAGTTATTTCGAAACTTATTAACGATTTATTGAATACTCACGATTTCGGTCTCTTGGTCGAACTTCATCTTTAAATAAATGAAATTCTCTTTCACTTAGGATAAAAAGGGGAATAAGTAAAAGAGAATTTTAATTTATTTATTTACGATCTCTGTATTGGGAAATGCGAAAAGATATGTTCATTAATTCATTTATTTAATGTAATGAAGCATTATGACATACCTCCTTAAACGTTTACAAAAATATATATTACGCAAAGATGGGCTTCATGTCATTAAATAAATGAATTAATGAACATACTCGTATATGGGCATAAAGTTGAAAGTTTTAAAAAACTTTTGACAGATGTTGGCAACGCTCCTAAAAGGCGTACGAGAGAGATTTAAAATTTAAACAGATGCAGGTAAGCTACGGAGACAACGAAGCAGCAACCATGCTAAAATAGAGTTCATAGGTTCAAAGTTCATATAGTAGACAGTTAAAAAAATATTATTAAATTATAAACGGGTGGGGTCACCTGTGTCACATTTTTTTATATTTCTTATTAATTGATTAACTAACGGTGAAAAAAATCTTGTTGAAACAACCAAAAAACTATTAAGTGACCGAGAGGTAATTTAGAACAGCGAATAACCAATTGTTGGACACTGAGATAGTTTAAAGTATCGTACACCCCGATGTGAATATATAAAAAAAATGTTTGAAGTGAAAAAACGGCTATCGTGACTTCGAGTTAAGCGACCCGAGTTCGATCCCCAGATGGCAGGCAGGCTCGTACCAATGGGTTTTTTCAAAAACCTATGTACTGTAAACCAATGTTGGCTTGGGCATAAAGACGTCGACGGGCTCACCACCTGTCACGTTGTCCCAAAAATGTCTTCGGTGGAAGGTGGGTCGAAAAGACTTAATTGTTGAGACCTCTGTCTACCCCTGTATCGGGAATGGCGTGGAGAATTTTTTTTATTATTTAAGAAACGGAAAGTGATATTCAGATTATGACGTGACGATTTACCCTGTCGGGTTATCCCGTCTAGGAAGTTGCATTAAAATATATTTGTGTTATATCATACAATAAAATTTCATATATACAGGCATACATAACGGCCTGTAAACATCCACTGCGGTACATACGCTTCGGCATTAAGGAAGGATTTGCCATAATCGCCACGCTTGTCGGGCGGATTGGTGATAGCAGTATCAGACATCTTGCACCTCAGACGTTGCTGCTCATCACCGGCCTGTGGTATTTTGGTCTGGTATTAACGATATTCAAGGCTGTTTCCCTTAGTCGCCTCTTGCGACATCCTCGGGAAGAATTCAATTTCAAAGTTTTTTAGTTAAGCGCCTTTTACGACACCTATGGGAAAAAATGAGGTGGTATATTCTTACATATGTACCACACAGCAACAATTAACTATAAAGAATATAATTCCTTATTTACAATAAATATTCTCAGTTTAAGTCTCTAATTTAAAATTTCTAAGTTCGTAATAATGTATTAGTGCAAAGATAATGGGGCCGCTCCGTCAACAATATTAATCTGTTTTTGTTTACATTTTTCCCCTAAAATCTTATAATCTTGTTTACATTGACTTATTGTGTTTATTTTAGAATATCACAGTTGTTAAGATAAGTCAAGATCTGTTGCTTTAGTTGTTAGATTAAAAAAGAAGAAGAAACATTAAAAAATGTTCATGTACTTTTAATGTAACACACTAATATATGGTAAATGTCTTAGAATATTGCTGTCTTATTCAGCTTTCGACGAAATCGTTATCTTTTACTTGTTGTAACTTATTGTGTAATGTCGCTATATACCACGTTCTTCCTTCAGGTGTCATAAGAGATCGCCTCTTATGACACCTAAAGGAATAACGTAAAGAAAAAGGTCTTTGTATGACAGAATCACCATCTCCTACAAAAACAAGTTATGTAACTTTTTATAATACTTATAAACTAAAAACTACAGTAGTTGTACAGCACCACTCCTCGTGGCACTGTACCAAGAACGCAGACTGTTATATATTTGCGATTGTATTATAAGACTTATATGAAGTGAACACTCTCGGCTATCACCCATTTAAATAGTTACCCCCTATTTATATAATGAAAAACCTATTTAAAAACCCTATTTATATCATGAAAAAATTTACCGATCCATTGGAAAACTCATCGTTTCAATTTGTTTCTATATGAAATAAATAATGTTAATAAAGAGAATATACGTGCTAGTTATTCAAAAGGAACGCTACAGTAATTTTTCTAAGTGGCTTCCAGACGCAAAGAAAACAATATAGAAGATATAAATGGAGGAATGGTATTACAGCGCGCAGAGCACAGAACGTCACAGCAAGTCAATTTATTAGCTACTTGTTTTTACTACTTCAGGGACTGTTTTGCGAGATCTAGCTCGCTGAGTTTGCCTAACTATTTATCTTTGTCGTATACAAATAGAAAATATTTCTGTCTTCATTTTAGCACAGTACATTGCAGGAAAAGCGAAAATTGTTTCTAATATTTGGAATTACCATATGCACATCATTTTTAAATTAAAGTCGCAGCCTCTCTCAAAAATTTTCTGTGAGAAACAAAACAGGGCATTTTCGAACAGGGCATATGCGCCACGCTGCATCAGCTGCTGGTTGCCGCAATCTACTAATTTACTAAAATATTTGCAAATGTTGCAAAAAGCTGCCACAGCGAAGTAGTCTGGCCAGGGTTAAGCTTGTAATTCAATTTCCGCCATCTTAAGAATTTTGATTTATTTGAAAAGACTTGTTTGTATACATAATACATAACTGAATCTAATAAAGATACCTTTGTCCAGTTTGCATTACAAAATTATTGAATAAAAATATATTATGCAGATTTTTATTGATTTTAAAGCATATAAGTTATGCTGAACTTTTGCTATTAAATTAAAGAGAAAAATGTTTAAAATTTCAATACCGCTCGCGTCAGTTGAAATGTTAAACATTTATTTCTCTTTAATTTAGAAACAAAAAGATGTATTAGTTAATTAATTAATTTAATTTTTTAATTATATTAATTACAGGAATGATGTTATGAAGGTAGCAAAACAACGAAGTACTCGTTTGTGTTTACATTTCCTAATGCAGATTTGTTGAGGTTAGTGAATGGTTACATGCATTGTAAAACAAAATATATGCAAATACTGCAATTAATACTTGATTTGCTATAATCGCCATGCGTCTTCTAGTCAATTTTCGTCGCTGTTTTCAGTTTTAGAACTTTTTCCTTAGTCTTAGATCTTGCGTCGATTATTATAATATAATTATTACATTTGATTTTAATATACCTTTGTGTGATTAATATGAAAGTTTGTACTCGATTTATAGATGTTTCTATATACATATTTGTAAATAAAATAATAATAATAAATAAATATCTTCACGCAATTCCCAATACAGGGGTAGACAGAGGTCAAGTCTAGACAATTAAGTCCCTTTGACCCACCTTCCACCGAAGATATTTTCGGGACAACGTGACAGGTGGTGAGCCCGTCGCTGTCTTTAGGTCCAAGCCAACGATGAAATTCGTACATAGGTTTTTGAAAAACTCATTGGCACTGCCACTCGGGTCTCTCGACTCGAAATTCCGACCACCCAACAACTCGGCTATTTTATATTTGTAAATCTAAATAATCATAAAATTTTAAAAATTTAAATAAATCGACCAACCGATAGCATAGTTGGTTGTGACCCTACCTTCGTAGTTGTAGGTTCGAATCTTGCTAGGGGCACACATTACTGTAACGAATATAAGATTTTGCTCAGGTCATGGATGTTTGTATGTTATATGTAAGTGTTTAAGCATGTACCTATGAAGGTATATTGCACCGAAGGCTTAGACCCATTGACGGATAGGCTCTCCTGTCACGTTGTTCAAAATCAGGAGAAATTCGGAGAAAGGAGAGTGGAAAAACTTAATGGTCTAGACCTCTGTCTACTCCAGTATTGGTAATATGCTTGAAAAACAATTCATAAATGAAAATAAAAAACTAGTAATATATTTCATACACGCACACAATAGTTTATCACATACACAATCTGAACAAATGTTTCCTATGTTATTCCGGTTGTTACAAAACTTGCATTACACAAAATCATAGTTCCAATTTTCACAATGTGAAAATAGATTTATTGTTTGCAATGTTGAATAGAGAAATAAACTGGATTTTCCTTCCACATTTTACATATATTTTCTTTTGTTATTGCAAACTCTTCTATCGTTTTAACAGTTTCAAGAGTCCTCTTGGATCCTCAAAGTATTTGGTGTATTATCGCAGATGCGACTAAAAAAAACCCTCTCAAAAAATCGAAGTAAGAATATACTGTACCCGTGAACGTAGTAAGAGTAGACTAAGGAAAAAAATTTAAAATGAAAGCAGCTATAAAAGTTGGCCAAAAAACAATCTCAAAAATACTGAATAAATAATTAAGTGTGACAATTGCAGATAATCAATAGCGAGTAGCATCGAAGACGCAAGTTATAGCAAATCCTTCTATCCGAAGAGGCAATTGTCCTGCAGTAAACTTTTACGTAAATTTTGGCCACTATTCTCTTCACGGTTGGATTAACTTTGTTTTACATTGTTTCTGGCCATTTGACCTTAACAAATATACATAATGTACGATGTACTTATACGGACATTTAAACACAAACCAGTACTTCGCGTCTTTTCCCTTACACTGAAAAACATTTGTTTATTATCTGACTTGACTGTCGTAACGTTTCAATTATCAAAATACTCATAAAATTTTTGGTGTTCAATTTCATAAAGGTAATAAAATAACGATTAAAAAGGTCACGATAGCTGAGTGGTTGGGGTACGAAACCCGCCGGTCTTAGTTGTTTATTTCAATTAGTTATTTATTTGATAAAAATTAAAAATGTAAAAAAGTAGATGTATATATTCAAAATTCCGTTAAGCCGTAAAAGCGCCAATAACTAATAACTTTGGTGATTTAAGTATTATGTTTCTTATTTTATTAAATAAATAAACAATTATAAATATCTTCACGCAATTCCCTATACAGGGGTATACAGAGGTCTAGTCTAAACAATTACGTCCATTCGACCCACCTTCCATCGAAGATATTTTAGAGACAACGTGACAGGTGGTGAGCCGTCTTTATGTCAAAGCCAACGATAAAATTCATACATAAGTTTTTGAAAACCCCATTGTTACGAGCCTGCCACCTAGGGTTCGAGCTCGGGTCTCTTGACTCGAAATTCCGACCACCCAACCACTCAGCTATCGTGATTCAACCACCACAACCATTCGGTATGGAAACGAATATGGTAACTCGAATTTTTACGTAAATACTTTTTTAATATGCATATGTTTATTGTGATATTAAGTATGTAGATGTGTATGATCTGTGTTATATTCATATATTAATTATGATCATAAAGAGTAACAAACAGTTTGTACACGCTAAAGTTAATTTGAATACAAACCGGACAAATGAAATCAACGGACTTCGATTGGTCCACCAATTAAATTGACGTCAAAATTTCGACGACCATGAAATTTTGACGTTTTTATTTTGTTTATTACATATTTTCTTGAATGTTGCTGAGACTTGCGTACAAGGGATGCATATTTCTGTTCTGTTTTTGGCTTTTAAGTTGATAACTTTAAACAGAAATTTCGGAAATTTACAACCTCCAAATCCTAACCAAAAACTATGAAATTTAGTATTTGCTTATTCTCTATATTTTAAACTTATGAAAAGAACAAAGGTAAAATAAAATAAGTAAAAATTCGACAAGTAGTAACGCTGTAACCTTATCGTCGAGCTAAGAATTGGCAGCAGCAAGAGAAAAGCGCTATTAATCTTGTCATTTCCACCTACCTTTAGGCAACCATTCGAATGCGTAATAGGAATTAACCGCCTTGATATCGACACAGGGCTTACGATAAATCCCAAATTAAAGCCATTGTGCCGAATCTTCTTACACGCAGCAACTTTTCATTTAATACCACGATATATTTCAGCTTCTGTTAAAATGAAACAGAATATATTGTAGAATTTTATTCCCATCTGTAACTTAAAAGCAGTCTGTAGAATATTATTTATTTGACGTACGATTTATAATATATTTACAGATTGCACTTGCATCTTTTATTTTCTTGTTTTACTATACATATCGTTACAAAAGAACAGAAATACTAGTCAAAACGATTCACGAGGCCCTAATATTAAAAAAAAACCTATTCAAAGTCGAAAAACCGGCCTCTAAAAGGTTTTAAATTCTATTCTTATTAGCAAAATCGTTGATTATGACGAATTTTGTTGTCGGCGTCTTCTAAACTTTTCGTGTCGTAGTGTGTCGTAGTACCTTACCTAAGCAGCAAGTATGCTTATCGCAGTACGATGCCATTTTATGAACAAAAAAGAAAGAGAAGAAATAAAAGAAAGAAAATAAAGTTTAGAAGGTAGCCGCCTAGTTATCTCTGGCATAAGTACACAAAAAGAAAAAGTTTTGATGCGTAGGATGCGAGAAAAATCGGAAACGATTTTTATAGGAGGCACAATGCGGATTTATGCCTGGAAGAGGTTGCATGGATCAAGTGTTTTCTTTCCGCATGATCACAGAAAAGCTTCTGGCTTCTAACCAGAGGATTTTCTGTGGTTTTGTGGATCTTGAGAAGGCATTTGATAAGGTTGTACGGAAGAAAATATGGGAACTGATGCCGGAGTATGGAGTGGATGGCCCTCTGCCATGGGCTGTGCAGTCGCTCTATTGTGACTGTAAAGCCTGTGTGCGGGTAGGGCATGACTTGTCACCCATGTTTAACGTGGCGGTGGCAAACGGGCGTAAAACAGGGTTGTGTTATGTCCTCCTGGCTATTCATACTGTATCTCGACAGCTATTTACAAAATCTGAAAGATAGTTGTTTGGGTGTGCAATTGGGCGACATAAAAGTAAATTGTCTGCTGTATGCCGTTGACGCAGTGCTTATTGCACCTTCAGAACCGCAAGCATTAGTCACGTGTATAAAAGAGGAATATGAAAATAAATGTCTCCGTTTAAATGCTAATAAAATTAAAGTTCTGATATTTGAAAGGGACGAAGAAAGAACGAAGTGTTAAATAAAGGTAAATAAGGAATGTCTAGAACAGGTGATTGTGATTGTGTTCTTAGGCAGTGCTTTTAGCCTTGCTTTTATCCGTAAGTTTGTCATGCTTTCTCTCCTAAACGCCCAATAAGTCACGACAGCCAAGTGGTTGGGTGGTCGGAATTTCGAGACGAGAGACCCGAATTCGATCTTCAGGTGGCGGGCTCGTACCAATGGGTTTTTTCAAAACCTATGTACGAGTTATGGCGTTGGCTTGGATATAAAGACGACAACGGGCTCACCACCTGTCACGTTGTCCCGAAAATATCTTAGGTGGAAGGTGGGTCGAAGGGACTTAATTGTCTAGACTAGACCTCTGTCCACCCCTGTATTGGGAATTGCGTGAAGATATTTATATTTATTGATTTATTATTGTACCTAAACGGCTAAACGATTTTAATGAAATTTGGTGTGGAGGTAACTCCAACAACGGGGATCAATATTACAACATAAAAATTTAAAAAAAGGTGCCGTGAAAAAGGTTTGCGAACAAAGCTACTGGCAACAGCCAATTATTTAACAACATTTACTATTTTCCTTAACCAAAAAAGGCATCAACGTATCTACAGAATGAATTACCCGATGCCTTTGTATAACGTGTAAAGGAAATCTAAATTTGATGTTGCATTTGAATAAACGCAAAAGCAGAATCGCGCCATTAACTTAATTTCATTTGTACTCAATTGATTTTCAAAGAAGAAACGTATAAAACGAAATCAAATTTAGAACGTTTATTCTGTTCATTGTATTCAAGTGACAAACAATCCGTCATTTCTCCTGATTGATGATCATCTACTAATTTATAGACAGCAAAATTGTAAATAAATTCTATCGAAGAAGATTGTAGGTTTTCATCCATTGAAATAAGGTATTCCAGTATTGAGGACTGTGTATGAAACAAAAGTCACGATAGCCGAGTGGTGGGATGGTCGGAATATCGAGTCAAGAGATCCGAGTTTGATCCCCAGGTGGCAAGGTTTAGGACGAATTATATCATTGTCATTTAGGACGAGTTATATCATTGTCATTTACACAGTCATTTAGGACGAATTATATCATTGGCTTGGACATAACGACGGCAACGGGCTCACCACTTGTCAGGTTGTCCCGAAAATATCTTCGGTGGAAGGCGGGTCGAAGGGACTTTATTGTCTCGACTGACCTTCTGCTACAAATATACTCGTCGTACATATTTGTTCTCGAAAGACATCATCCTCTTGCATCGTTGTATTATAAGGAAACCATTTTAAAGGGAGGCTCGATATTATAATTCGCTACCTTATCATTAATGCAACAAACAAAATTCCGTGTATACACCAAAAATACTTTCTGCTTTGCTTGCTTTCTATTGATATTCAATTTTTACTACACGAAAAAGGTTTATCGATTGTAATTTGTTATATGAAAAATTGACGCCATGTATTACGTTACGACCCACATTTACTACTCCCGCTTCAAATAGTTCCTTATCGTACAGGAAAATTTGAATTTTATCTTTTATACACCATCCATTGCTAGTTTAGTTTGTATTATATATATACAAATTTCAGTAATAGTTAGGTATTAGGATATTACCTTTGGTAATATCTTTTGGAAGTATTGTGTCTTTCAGAACTTATATATTTGGACGTGGAAATGAGAGATAAGTGAGCGTATAAGTGAGCTTTGGTAATAAGTATATATTACCTAAGTATAACTTAAATATTTTGTTTGTATTATGTTATTAGAGAAATTACTTTATAATATAACATAATAATATTGCTTAAAGTTCATTATTACATTATCCGTTTTGTCTATTAATGTTAAGTAATAATAATAAATACATACATAGATGGGGACAACATCACATACATTGCGCTGACCCAAATTAAGTAGCTAAAGCACTTTTGTCATGGAATCAGAAACAATGAAGGTTCTACCCAAACCAACAAATGTGGTTTTCTATATTAATTAACCTGGCGACTCCATGAAAACCGATGCATACGCCACTCTTCCACGAAGGTCGTTAAATAATAATAATGAATGAAACATATTTAAGCTTGTTCTCTTGTTTCACTAAATCTATACAGCTAACCATATAGATAAAATTGGTGTGTCTGTTTTTTACTACATGTATATGAATATATACGGTACATAAACCAAAAAGTTTTGTTACAATTTTTGTGTGTCTGTCTGTCTGTTTGTTTGTTCTGGCTAATCTCTGAAACGACTGGACCGATTTTAACAGGATTTTCACAGCATATAGTTAATGTTATAAGGAGTAACATAGGCTTCTTTTATTTTAGAACATAATTAGGTTTACACCTTAAGTGTTAAACTCTCTCTGTAGTATTAGGTAGGGAATAGCGTGATTTTTAAACGATAAGGTCTGATGGGAAGACAATGTTAGGGTGGGAATGTGTTTAGGATAAATTCTGGATATCGACATAATAAAGTCCGACTCGGCGAGCATTGTTTAGCTTTTTTTATTTTTAGTTATAGGTTTAAAATATATTTTTATTTCTCAATTTAGTAATAGTCACGATAGCCGAGTGGTTGGGTGATCGGAATTTGAGTCGACAGTCGAGTGCCCAGGAGGTAGACTCTAACCAATGATTTTTTTTACTTATATTTATTTATTTTCACTTTATTGCAAACCTCACAAAGAAAGTTATACAAAGGGCGGACTTAATGCCATTAGGCATTCTCTGCCAGTCAACCCGAGGCGTGGAGAAATATTGTTAAGGTGCTTTAAACTGGGTTACAGAAAAAGAAAATCAATATAGGACCTAACGAAAAT